>JARK01001355.1:1587307-1617326 GCA_000688135.1 Ancylostoma ceylanicum | reverse complement strand
GTCAATGTGGAAACGAGGATTTAAAGTTTCATGATGAAGAAGATCACGTATACAATCTTTCTTAACCAGGGAAATCCCGCAGTGTACGTATACATTGCTGCTGTCAGCGTGAGATCCTTTTCTGCGAATGCAAACGTAAGAACTCTGCTTAAAGTTAACATCAATATCATTCGCCGGCGAAAATGGAGTTGGGGGGGGGGGGAGGGGCACTTGCTAGAGATAACAGAGGTCCTTTTGACATGTTGCACACGTTCCAACCTGCTGTGTGCAGGGATTTCAGATGGAATAGGCTTACGCAGGAAGCGCAGAGTCCTTTTGACAAGTCAAACAAGTTTTAACTTGTTAGTCGCATTGATTTCTAGATAGAAAGAATGGAAACAGTGCTAAAATGCCTGTCTTCAATTTTTTGACTTTTTTCGTTTTCTATTCTTATTTTACATTATTACTAGATTACCTACTAGATTACCTACCACTATTAATCCGCCTAGGCATAAAAAATTGGCCTAGATAGCTATTGTGACAACTTTTTGGGGGTGCCCCCCCCCAACCCCCTTTTCACCGTGGCACTGCTGCTGTAATTCAGCAGACTATTATATTTTCTTCAAGATTAAAAAGCTGACACATACTTAAAGCTGTCTTTCGAACAATATTTTGTACTTGTTTGTGGACCTCAATGCAACACCTAGTTTTCCATACTCACAACCCCTTCCATGATTGGTATAGTTTTCTACCAAATTTATTTTTCCAGTTCTTTAGAACCTAGATTGCTTACTGTTAAGTGAGTGAACTTCTTTGAGGAAGACCTAAGGAATGGTATAAAACTCGCCTCATGCTTGAAACGGGATCCCCAATACCTTGGACCTTCGAGTCCGCAACAACAATACGCTTTCTGCAGATGCATGACCTTTTCAAGCGAGCGTAACTTAATGACAACAATTTTTTGGTCGCTAAAGCATACTAATTGCTTACTAAAAGTGATCAGAGACCTTCACGTGTTTTCTTCTGGACTTTAGAAGCTTTTGGGCTTCTGTGAACAGATCGTAGAAATTTTGGCTTAGGTTTGATGTTTCTGAAGCAACAGCGGTCGAGTAGAGGTATATCCCTGAAAAGGAAAGTGTTAGGGTTGTGTCATCGACATCTGCATAAAAATACTCCGTACCTGACGTAAAGTATGGGACTGCGATTATGCAGTGAAAAGCGAAAACGTGTATCACGAAGACCTTTTTCCTTTTTGTGTGCTGAAAAATAGAAGTTTGAAATTAGTGCGGCAGCCTAGTATTTCTGTGCTACTTATAGGTGTTTTCGCGGGGAAATCAGCAGGTTGTCGCTATACTTGGCGTGGAGTATGCACCAGTTTCGGTGTCTCTAAGCGATATCGATCCGCACACCTATCGATTTTGAGTGAGGAATCGCTTGTAGCGCTGCTGTTAGGCCCACCTTTACTCTATCCGCGTAGAATTAGAGTCGCCCATCCGGTGAGAGCGCGAGATGACGTATTTTAGAAGATAAATCTTAGGCTGCCAGCAGAGTTCGAGGCGGGCGGCGCGGGCGGGGCGAGCGAGCGTCTCTGGGACGTCCACCCGCCCCGCTAGAGCGTCTCTCAGACGCCTTCCACAAAATGGTTTAGAATGAAATTGTGCATATCTATCACTAAATAATTGAATGGTCGAAAGATACTGAGGCTATCACTGAGCATATCAAGTGAGTCCCGCCCCGCTCGGCCGCCCGCTTCGAACTCTGGGGGCAGCCTTACCAAATAATGCTGACTGGTACAGTGAACTCCAAACGGTCGTAGACAAGGGGCGGGACCGCGGCGCGGGCACTCTGGTTGTCTGCTGCACCTCTCGAGGCAGCGGGGAATCACGACGTACCGGTTTCCCTCCGCGTCTTTGCCCGGCAGGGCCGCTACCTCTTCGCAGCAGACAACCAGAGTTCCCGTGCCGCTGTCCCGCCCCTTGTCTACGATCGTTTGGAGTACTTTGTAGATCTTACCCCTTTCAATCCATACAGGAACAATTGAAAATTGAGCAACATTGTTACTATAAGGATAAGTGTGAGTAGCACATCGAATAAATGTGGATAACGGGTGTCGAATATTGTGAGTTCAACGGGACTATTCAGCGATTTGACTGATTCGTAAAGTACTGAAAAGACACTGTTATATGTTTCAGACTTTTCTCAAATAAAATTTCTGCGCCAAGTCAGAAGAAACATTTACTCCACTGAATCGTGTACATTCACTCGACGAGGGAGCTCTACTTTAGCGTGCTTCGTTTAAGACATGGGTTCAACCCTATTCCTACCACGAACTATGGTGAACCTTACCAGAGTACTCTAAGCATAGCTGGATAACGACAAAAGTGAGTACAATGGTGCGGCCTCTCACCCGCATGCGCATGAATACAGTGAGTAGCCGACCCCCTAGTAAGGATCCCTAATCAAGGCAAATAAAGATATCTACCTCATTTCACCAAACAAGTCAGTTGTGAACGTGACACTTCATTCGACTGACACAGCTCGGAAATGCGCTGTTCTTTTAAATTTTTATTGCGCACTGTAGTCGCTGATCTTAGTAAAGAGTCAGGTCACAGCATTACTCCAGAAATTCCAGCTGAGCGTGTGCATAAGAATTGGACAGTGACCTTCAAGCTGCTCAGATTCCTGAAAGGATTCAGTATTATATGTTAACAGATGTCAGTAAATCCGCTAGAATGGGTAACTCTGGATAATCAAATGCTCCGTAAGAATGGTAAAACATTACTAAAGCAGCGAAACATTACTCCTCGGTCAACAGAGCTCGTTTACCCATCTACGACCGCGACTCCACATTTTCTCAAGTTGTGGATCCTTTCTCGGCTACGAAACTTTGGTCTAATTTCCATTATGGAATTTTACAATCACATCGATCACAAAAGTGTTTAATGTTACTGTGCCATCTATGAAAACCGCACAAAATGTCAAGGGTTAATGACTTCTCAAAGGCGGCACCCACGAGAATTTTCGTCATCGAGATTGCAGGTAACCTTAGGTTTTCGGCTACGATGGGCACGTGAAAGAGAACAGAATTTGAAAAAATGTTAGGATGTATGCTACGTAGACGTGAAAAAAAGGTAAAAGCATAGAGTCACGAGCAAAAAAGAAATAACGTAAAAAAGAATTGGGAAACTGAGCAATCACAGGTGAGAACAGCTGAACCGTATGTACTACGCCACAACCCCTTCGGGAATATACTCTACCTTCTCTTCCCTATTATATCTTGAAAATGCACATACCTTGTGCGATTCAACTTGCATGGGTTTACTCGGGCTATTGTCGTTCCTCAGGAACACTTAAAATTTGAAACTTCAAAATTGCGTGAGTGCTGCCTTCACACTAAACAGCGCAAAAAGGCGCTGCTCACCGGTGAGCCGCGCGTTCGTCAATGGGTTAAACATGACACCCACGGTTATTTCAACGTCTGTGGCTCTCTCTTTGAAACCAGAACAGTACTCAATGATAATCCTATCGAAGTGGCATCACCAGGGAGAGCGTCGCGTACAAGAGGTTGATGTATACCCGTCTGTCCCCTCAACGAGGTGTAGCATGAGAAGCATCGTCTCGGCTTCCCTTCCTGGTAATGCGGCATGCCTTTCATTCTTATTTACATCTATCACACTTTACCATTCCAGCTCAACCTATCCGTCTTTTTCAGAGGAACTGACTGGTGGCCTCCTACACCGTGTTCCTGGATTTCGCACAACGTTTGATTAACGTTTTCAGGCTTTGAAACTTGAGAGTGGAGGTGAATTTTGGAAAAATAATTGACATAGGCTTATACGCTGTCTCTAAGCCGTCTACGGACAGTTACCACCCGCGCACGTAGAGTCAGACCGTTATGCCTTCTGAAAATGAGGGAAACAAGCCAAATATGGTCCAAAAGGTGCCTTAATTCACTTTAACACTCTCAGATCAAAGTTAGAGGTCCTTGCCAGAAAAGTCAATGAATAGAAAGTTTCTAAACATTATTCCTTCGAGGCCTGACGCGCGCGGGAGGTAAGTCTTGTCCAGCAGGACTTAAGCATGTTTTTTAGAAGATTTACCAGATGTTTGAGTAGATCACATCCTCTGAGAAAGTCTGTTTTTCTCGCGTTCCGGCAGTTCCACTGCACACCCAAGTGTCACCAATCCTTGAATCGCTTGACCTCGCGGAAACGCAACGCACCCATGAACCCATTTGAATGCGTTCCTATTTTAGATTCTTTTTGTTCACAGACTATGAAACCTGTCATAGAAATGATAAGTTAAATGCTGTGTTGTTCTAGTAGTCCCAAGTTTCGGTATTTAGTGTTCATAAGAACTGCTTTGATCTGCGACAGGATTATTGATGCCAACCCCCGCGCAAATGGACATCGCCGCACTTCGATCCTGGAGCTGCCTGCAAAAGGTCGCATTTACCACTAAGTAAGGTTTCCTAATTTAAATTAATAATTTCCTCTATGCTTTACCTCATGATGGACAATAGGTTGTCTATAGTTTTCAGCTATGACTCGCGCACAGCTTCTTCTGTTTTTGTCGCTTCTCCTAACAGCGTATGCGAAGAGCTCAACAGTCGATCAACTAAACGTCAACTTTCTTAGTAACCTCATAGGTAATTTTAGCCGTTTCTTTTCTTCCTTTTCTTTTTCGGTTTCCCTGGCTATGTGAATCCTCTTAAGAATCATTCCGCGGACCGAATAAAATAAACGTTACACAGTTCTTGTCCACCTTCTCACTACCAGCCTGTATGAAGCAATGTCTTCCTGAAATCGATGGACTATTAGTGGCACTGTCAAAAAGCAACGATACCCAGGACATGGCAGAAATTTGCAGGTTTGTTGAGCTACATAGAAATTATTGGACCATATGGGGCAATTTCTACAAGATGCGTGTGTTGACGTGCGTGGGGCAGTGGGATGAAGGATAGGGGTAGTCGCATCACTCACGCATCTCAGACGCACGCCTTCACGGCCGCGCTGCGGCTATGCAGCATTTTCATAGAAGGTATGCATCTCAAATTGGCCAGTCTTCACGAACAATCTCTCGCAAATGGATGCGTGCGTCTGTCGCGCGGCTGACGTAAGCAACAATGGTATAGGTTGCCCTTATGAGTCGTCGTTTTCTGCTTCAAGGTGTCTTCTATGTTTCTACATGGAAATGGGCGAGAATTTGGCTCTACTCCAGTTTTTCTGAGTCTTTTGAGCGAACGCGAAGAGAAACCAAATTGACTTATCGTTTCTTCAAAGAAACTTTCATTTCAATGAGCGTTTTGTTGCATTCAATGATCATATTAAGAATCACTGTGAAATGCCTTACTTACCATCCTCTCTTCATTGTTCCCGCCCTCTTTCTTTTGGAATTTCTTCGTACCAGTCAGCTTAGCTACCACGAAGTAGGTACCGAGTGATTTGGCTGAATTAGTGATTTAGGAGTCGATTCGAACACGGTTTCAAATTTCAAAAATTCGAATTTGGGGTGTGTATCATCGTGCGGGAAGGAGGGGCGTAACCACTCGAGCCTGATTGGCTCATTCGGGCTGCATCTCACGCCCACCCGTTTGAACTCGTACGGGTCAAATAGATTATATACTGCAGGAAGTGACGCCGCTCGAGTTGAAGCAGTTGGGCGTGGCGGGTGGTTCGAATGCGCTAATCAGAGTCGCCTGGCTACGCCCTTTTTCTTCAATGGTGATACACATCCGAAAACTCGGGGATACGAAAATCTGCATCCTTCTTATTCTTTTCCTAAGGATTGCATTTGTACCTCTTGCTTAACCTTCACGACTATTCGAAATCGAATATTCGATTCTGGATACGGGCATCAATCACGGTACTACTTTTAATATTAGAACATTCAGCGAGCTCCAGTCTTCGACAAGCTGCGCCTCATCTGTTGGTTGCTCCAAAATCTTCACAGATGCGGCAGCAAGTGCATTCCAATTCGTCTGCCTTGACAACATCCAATGTGGGTTTCCTTCTACGTAAAACTAAAATAAAAAGTAAAATGGGACAGGATAAAATGGAATTAACAAAAGTGTTTCCCTTCAAGTATTTTTGTTCGTTCTATTGGTGGTCCAACAACAGTTTTTGTTGCAATTTTATGCTGAAATAAATCATCCTATTCATACAAGGCTCCAGCGATCCAGACTCGCTCGAGCCTGTCGTAGTATCTGCGTTCTCGCACTCTGATCTTCTGCGCATTCGCACATTCCATTATTATCTCCACTCTTCTCTAGTCTAAGCACCCTGATTCCTGTTCCAACGTGTCCAGACAGGTACTAAACCGCATGTCAGCGGGTTCGGACCCCTGGAGCCTTGTGTTGGTCGGAGTAAATTGTACTTTTGTACACTTTTCTAGCGATCGCGGAGACAATGGAGTGTGTCAAGGAGGCCGCCTTGGATATCCAGCCAGAGTGTGAGGCTCACTGTGAAGTCCAGGCAAAGATGATTGAAGACGCGTCGAATAACAATATGGAAGCGATCTTCGAGGTGCCTCGGGTTTGCAAGTGGGTTATTTGGCTTGGGTTGAAGGTGATGCGGCGATCTCTTATTTTTTTTTTAAATTTCCTACTGAGTTGAAATTTCATGGATATAGTTCGGTAACGACGTATTCCGTAGCAGAGATGACGCTGTCCTCGCTGTTTACCGGTGAAATATCTCTATGTTTAAGCTCAACTCGTTGTCTGCTGACCTGCTTCAAGGAGAAAATCGACAAGAAATGTCAACTAGGTCAGCAAAATCTCCTGGATACCCTGCTAAACACCGTAACCCGTGGTGGAAGTAGTGGACTTGACGAAGCTCTTGGTTGGGTCATGCCAGATTACTGTAAGGGCAATGTGAGTCTAGCGCTTGCCTAACAAGTTATTTTCGATGTATAAATAGGAATTTTCCCAGAATTCGACGAAAATATCGAACTCTACCTCGTCGGATAAACCACTTTCCGTAGGAAAGGTATATTTTTAAAGTGCACCATTGCCTCCAATTTCAACTGGGTTTTTTTTTGTAAGGAAATTATTATTATTTCATCCACTCAGGTGAGCAGTGGTGCGAAGAAACCGAAGACCGTCGGAAAAACCAAAACTGAAGTAAAAGCCGAGCCGACGACGGTGAAGACTCCGACAGCGGTAAAGTCTCCTGGAAAAGCTGACGCTGTTGGTGCCACGGAAACAACATTATTGGTCAATGGAGAGGTAATCAATAGGAAATTTGATCTTAAATTTTGAAGAAAAAATTACAGGTAATGTAAGGTCCATGAAAGAATGGATTGTCTGATGGATTAGTTGATGTATAGAATGGATTGGTTGATGTATAAACTGCTATAGTTTTTACGTTGGGAAGCATTTCCAATGGTATTTGAGCAATTTTCAGATTCGCACCCTAAGATATCAGCTTCTGGATTGGCAAGGTAACCCTGTACCATCACCTGACTCCGAAACGCTTACGAGATTAATGACCGTAGGTTTTAGAATCAAAAATTTCATTGGTTAATGATAGGTAATTGCAGTTTCATCAACTCTTCATCCTTTTCAGCAACAGTTCCTACCTGGTATATTGCCGCCTGATCATCCAAAGGGAACTGTTATTTTCTTGCGAGCCGGAGGAGATAGGGAGAAGAACACAAGTAAGTTTTTTTTTTTCCTTAGAGAGCAACATATTTTTTCTGTCCCTGACAGAACTGAGCTTTTTGAAAATCAGAACGCTCATGCCAATTTTTCCAAGGCTCCATGCATTTAGATTCCAGAAAATTCAATCCACTTTAAGTTGTGGCGCCACTGAGGCTAAGACCCGGTTTCGTTTCCGGATTCTACCACAGTTAGTAACGCTCTTCACCTGCAGCAGAGGATTGAGCGTAGAAAAGTTGTAGTAATCGGAGTGTCAACTGAACCATCTTTTAAGTTACTCTATGTACATAGATCCTCCCCGAAAAAACTTTTCGTTAAAAGAAGAGACTGAGGTAGCTCTAAAGTTGAGTAATGCTGAGATTTCTATATTTTTTATCTGATTCCTCGAAAAAATGACTTCATCTCAAAGGCTGCTTTTGAGATTATCGTGTGTGGATTCTGTATTGAGCGGCTGAGAACATAGGTTTCCGTGAAACACCATTGAAATTTTCAAAACCTTCATTTCGGGCAAATTTTCGCCTTGCTAGGATGGGTGCTCACCGACTGTGGAAGATTACCAATAGCTCGTGGGGCCGCATCCAACATTGAAATAACACGGGGTACCGTATCAACACCACACAAAATTACCCATCGTTATCATGGGAGTCATTGCGTTTACCCTCGCTGATCCCATTTATGCATCCCAACCCTATAGGCATGGCAGTGTTATTAACACGGTACATAAGATGTGTTTGCAAGCCACATCAGGGCCTGGATGCATCGTTGAGATTACCTAGGGTAAACGTATAGACAGAATTGTTGACGATGGGTCAACTTAGTGTGTCAACAATTTCACCTTGGTAATCTCGATGATGCACGTGACCCTATGCTAACGACGGGCAACTTTGTGTGGTGTTCACAGGTTTACCTTGGGTAATCTCAATGATTCGTGCTGCCTCAGGAGCAAACTTATGATCCAAACCACGGAAGAGATCCTATTAAACGAATTACTGGTTGAGTGTAGCTGACCTACCAAATAGCTTAACATCACTGTGCATAGTTGGCAAAGAACTTTTATTTTTTTAAAATTTTTTTAGCCGCACCAGAAGACGACCAGGGTCTTGATGTGATCAATGAAGAGGAACCTGACTGGCGATCAGAAGATGGGCCTGAAGTTTTCACCGATGACGGTCAAACGAAAGAAGGAGTTGGTCTCGCTATTGGCTTAGTAGTCTTTGTTGCAACTGCAATGTACTGGATGTGGGAGCTGGCGCGTGATTTCCATTAATTTTTAACTTTTTTCATCATTTCTGAAAGGGATTTACTAACATTTGGGTCTACCTCGCTAAATGTTCCTGTGATATGATATTCAGTTGTTGTTCTAGTCTTTCAATGCATGTCTTTGTGAGTTTACCTTGTCTGTAAAGTAGTAATTTATCTCACAGTCATCTGTTTATTGGATTTTTTCTTCTCAATTTTTTTTGTGTTGTCTCTGAAAAGAAATCGAGTAGCTATTTGCTTCCTGTTCCAATGTTGCTCCAGGAATAAACAGACACGCAGCTGCTGGTCAGATACATCATTTCTTGCAAGAAAAGGGAGCTAAGCACGACGCGGCGGCGTTCTTGTCGGCTGCTTTCCGTTTGTTCCTTCGCACCTTTCGTTCGGCATCTCCCTTTGCTCGATTTCCCATAGTTTTTCTGCCGTTCCCACGCTTGGCACCACTCTTTGGAGCATCACCTATTTCTTTCCACAAGTAAATCTTTGGGACTTTGTTTATGCAACATGCAGGATTCGAATAAACGAAGGGTCTATTCCTACGTTATCTACCAGTTTCTTGATCTTGTCCTCCAGGAAGCAAAGAAATCTGTTCCGGATTGCATGGACAGGCTTCTCATACGTCTAATGAACCATGTTTCTAACTGGCTCCACTCTCGATCATTTCTGATGACCATCATCCATCATTCATTTTTTAGAGGCTGCATTATTTACCGCACCCCCTAGCCACCAATTATTGTAGCCGCAATTTGTCTCAGTGTTTTTCTAAGTGGATTCTGAGGAATTAACTCCGTTGCAGTTCCTTGGCACCAGCTTCCAGCCTATTCTTTCAGATTGTTGCATTATGCGTCGTTTATTTGACTTGGACAACTTCTACCATAAGGTCACTGGATTCCACCACTTCCACACACCGATCCATGGTTTTGAAGTAAGGATTTCCGATTTTTAATCGTCGCTACATATGACATATGAGTGCAACAGCGCTGACTTTTCCATGCATCTGTCTGGTAATCCTAGTGACATCTTTTGCAGACCTTTGTATAATCCATTTCTCGGATTCCAACACTAATAGATAATGCCATTTCTATTGCAAACTTCTGTTGCTGCAAATGTCAGACCGAGTGAACTTTTTACCATGGGAAGAAGACTTCCCCGGTTAGGTAGTAAACCTTGTAGTGGCTAGTATACCGTACGTAAGCCACTTTTCTGTGAGCGAACCACATGTACGTACATATCAGAGGAAACACAAATACGCCGAACATCCTATTCCCGGGACATTTTTGAAGAGGAACTACATGGTTACAATATAGCTTTATGCATTTTTATAGTCCGAGGTCTACGTAGATTCTCTCCTTCGATTGCTGTTATTATTAGCTTTTCGTGTAGAATGTTTTCATGCGGACCAAGAGCTTTCAGACGCGATTTCCTATTTCAACAAATCGATAAATAAATCATAAAAAAATTAAAAAAATGAAAACAAGTGGAAAGTGGCTCAACTTCCGTTCCCATTCTACTTTTGTTTTTATGTCGTATTTCCCGTTTCAGCGCAAAGGCTCTCGATGTGGCTCTAGATTTTGATGTGTGAACTGTGAAGTTTGGATTTTTTAGTTAGCATGGTTAGCATTAGCTTAATATTACTCAAAGGAAAGAGAACGAAGAAAACCATACTTGTTACTTTAGCTTCTCCGTTTCCCTTGGCAAATGACCTGGGAAATGAAGTAGCTATTGCATTTTAGTGAACACGACAATGAACATAGAGAAGCTGAAAGCATCAGCGACAACTTTTTCTCTCCAGTGAATTTTTTGGAAAAGCTCTTTTCTCCCTCATTAGAATTCGCATCTTCTTCCAGACGTTTTTTTTCCAATTTTTAACTTCTTTTATCTTTTCATTCACTTATACACCCAAACCTGCACCATAGAATAGAAACGTTTGGAATATTTTCACCCTCGCTCACCCTTGGAGTACACCAAAACTTATCCAAATACGTAACGAGTGAAGGGATCTATTTTGCCCAACACATTTGAATGTAGGTAAGAAATTTATTTAAAAGCTTTTCATCGCCTATCAGTAGCGGAAGCAGAAATTGGAGCGAGAGGGGGGGGGGGAGTAGGAAAAACGTTGGTGTCCCCGCCGTTTTGGAGACCCAAATGGAAAATGAAATTGATGAAAATATTAATTACAATAATAAATAATCAATAAAATTTTTTTGAAAAATATTAATGAAAATAAAGAAATAAAAATAAACTAATATAAGATTTTATTTGAATTGTAAAGTAACTTCAAAAATTTAGCGACCCATTCGCACCTCCTCCCCCTGCGTCCGCCACTGTCACCTATTTATTTATTCATTTTATGGACCAGTAGACGTGCTATAACATGCGGTTAACGAGTACAGAACTAGTAGTACCCCAGTAACCAGATATAAAGATCAGAAAATAAAAAAAGGCAAAAGGACTAATTATAAGGGGATGAAATCCGCAGGAAGACAGGCATAGGATGCTGTGGTACTGCCAACCAAGTCATATCATTAGGAGATTATAATATGAGCATAATTTTACAGCTCTATATTATCGAAGGCATTGAAGTGCTTGCTGGAATTTTTCTCAAGTCCGAGACGATTTAAGGTTTGAAGTGAAGCTGGTTCGTTCATGTGCTTTGTACTTTGTTTTCAGCTAAGAAGGTACTAATACCGTCTCTTCCGTTTTCTCCTCCGCATCTATCAAACTAGTTGAAGCTGTTAATTTTTTTTTAGAATTTTTACTGTAGTTTTTTTACCCAGAAAGTAGGTGTGAGCGAGGGGAGGGTCAGTGATGTGTCGCTCCCCAAACAAACGTCCACTGCTTTGCACTGCCCCTAATAACCGGACGACGCTGAACACAAGCGTCTATGTTTAACCGAGTGGTGGCTGGCTGGTTGCAGCAAGTGATCGGGGTCGTCTCGATCGATGATAGTGATAATACATTGTCTCGAATCGGGCACACACACACATACACACACGCTCTCGCATCTACACGCGCACAGTGTAATGTGTGGTACCCGCACTCTTCACGCTCTCCGGCGCGTCGTCTCGCGCGCGACGACGACCACCCTCGGGCCACGGCCGGCCCGGTCTCGTGACCACCTCGTGGCGCAGCGACCACCTCATGCACGTCGTGTCAAGGTGTCCTTGGCTGAGGCGATGGTATTTGGTCTTTCTGGCAAGTGATTCCGGGATTGCCTTGCAATTCGAGCGTGGAATAGTACTAGGTGTATAGGGCGTAGTTCTAGGCAGACATGCCTCATTGAGATTACCCAGGGTAAATATGGTAAGTACTCAAATGTAGCCATCTTGGAAGCACGGCTTCCAATACGTTTACCCTAGGTAATATCAATTTTGCATACTGGCACTAGAGCATGGGAAGCCCCATCCCATTCGTATTATGTTATCCTTTAGGGCTAGGTGGCCTCAAAAATTTGCCTTAAAAAACTGCTATCGTTAGTTCTTTCGCCTATTTTCCTTTTCCACTTGCTCCCCCACACTTTTACCGTCTCATGCGTGACACAGTAACGAAGGTAGGCAATAAAAGGCAAATGGTAATATTTGATGCGTTACGCCAAGCTACCTTTATACCACTGATATGGTCTTCTCTATTTCTGGGCTTGGATGCACCACTGAGATTACCCAGGGTAAACTTGTTGACGCCCTCATGTTTGCCCTATAATTTGGAAGATTTGACAAGTTTACCTTGAGAAACCTGAATGGTGCATGTCCGCCCTGGACGCATCACTGAAATTTCCTAGAGTAAACATGTAGACGATCACGTGAAAGCCGGGTAAATTTGGGGTTGTTCAATGGTTCTTCCAAAAATCAGCAGGCCGTAATTCTCCCAAAGGATCTGTAATTTCCAACCCGAAAAATGCTGCTCTCATGTGACTTCGCTTCAAGAATGAAACCATGTGTGTGATCCCAGCTAGTGGAAGCTTTCCCTGGAGATGATACATCGTCCTTTTTCACCCTATTTATTGTTTATTTCGCCAGCATCAGCTGCGGAAGGACGTGGGGGCGGGGAGCGGGCGGTAGATTGAAAGTGTATTTGGGTATAAGTTAACCTGTGGGCTGTACATGTGCTTTCGAAAAGAACTTTATTTTTTTAGATAACCCTACTGTTGTAGCTTGCCTCAGGAATACCACTGTGCCTTTTTTTTGCTGCTGTTTAAAAATGTTCTCCACTACATATTGCGTACCAGAGGCCATGTCCGTCTTCACGATTTCCCCGGGTAAACGTGTCAACAATTCCAGGATAACCCATCGTTGACGAGGGAACACCACGTACATTCTGGGTAGTCTCAACGACACATCTAGGCTCGAAAGCGGATACCTCAACTTTTTGACCATAGTAATTACTTGTGCCGATGTGATTTCCAAGCTATTCTATTCAGCACTTCAATGTTCCTACTGTACGCTACTACTGGTACTGTATTATGTACCGGTGTCAAGTCTGGATGACTAATGCTGGAGGGGAGGAGCTCGCACTTGGGAACAGTTGTACTATTCACTCCCGATTACAATAAATCTTCGTTATAAGTGCTTTCAGTCAGTGAGACCTATTTTTTTCTAAGGAGCACGTTAGCGCTTGTCCCAGAAGTAATAGTCACAATTTCTTGAATGGTATCAGTTAGATCTAACAAAGTATTGACGCGCTACTACACTGCGTTGTTGTTTCTTCGACCTCAGTGCGTGAGACTCATCCCTTCTATGAGCTGCTATCTTCATTAGATTTCAGATTTTTTTTAAGCAAGTTCCTATGCGGTACATAGGTTTGCTTCTTCGTGCGTCCTTATCTTTAGTGCGGCTGAACAGGCAGAAGTAGGATTTTGGTGTCCGCGTAGTATATTAGAGTCGTTTAATATAAATTGGTAGCACTGCAAACATCCCAAAGCTCGCAGCTTGTTTCTTTTTCAACAATAACTGAATGGCAAGAATTATTTTCTTTGTTTTGACTTTGATTTCTATACTTTTTGCTACTACTGTCCTGGATCTACTTTTCCACATGTTGTTCTCACGTCGTGGTATGTCGTGACAGCCTTATTGAATATGGGTGTGGAACGTTATAGCTGGAGAGTGCGGCGAGGAGCAGCTACGAGATTGGCTAATTGACACAACCGACCAACCATAAGCCTCGGTCACGCCGCCCTTCTCCGATATAACGTTCCATACCCATTGGTTTTTTTTTTCGAAACCTTGTCTATCTAATGGATACTCAGAGGCGGCGTGCATCACTGAGTTTACCGAGGTTGATTGCGTACCAGCACACAAAACTTACCCACCGTTAACATGGGAGTCAATACATTTACCCTGGGTAATCTCAATGATGCATCCAGTCGCAGAACCGGGGTTTATTGCCCAGATTCCGTATTACGTAGACCATGCGAGAAGCCATCAGGCGAACCATCGGTAGTTTGCTTGAGTATCGTTTCACGAATCCCATTCCAGAGGGTAACCAATAAAATGAATCGAGACAACGGGATACCCTACCTAGATTCCTTAACAGCGTACAGTCCTTTCAATTCACGGCATCGAATAATCACCATCTCCCTCCCAGGTATCCTAAAAATATGACATGAAACCGAAAAATTTTAGCTACCGAGCACATCCTTCGAACGCTCAGAGCTCTCGCATCAGACGTAAATTCAACGTGACGCATACTAATTGCTAATTACAGAATGATAGCAGCCAATTGCTGCATTGCTCGTTGTTTCCTTGTTTCGGCGCATACAAACAGACCATTTTTTTCTATTCATAGCATTACTTCCTGGAATTTTGTTGGCAAACTTGGCTATCTATAGAAGGTATTCAAGGTGCACATACTAGAACTAGTTTTACCCTCGATCTTCCAGTATTTTTCGGATTTCTGATATATTGTGGCGCATGATTTTCAAAGGGTTCTCCTAAATAAGAGCGTTACTTATGATACCTTAAATGAACTGTGTAGTGGGTAGTCGCTATCATCCTCACTCAGCTTTCTCACCTTGCTGGCACCGCTTCGTACCGGGAAGCAACTCAGATGCGACGCGGTTTTGACATGGTAAAATGCTACTGACATGCTCTGACACCCAGCACATGAGTCCTAACACAAGTTAGGACAGGCTAATGCTATTGGAACCTGAGGGGATCGATTAGACATTTAACTCGATTGACTCGATATGACCTTTGAATAATCACTTTTCGAATGGATCGAATTTCAATTCAGTGCTAATGCTGAATTTTGAGCCAACTCCACAAGGTCTTTGTATCATGATATCGATTATTCGAAAAAGAACGGAAGTTCGAATTATTCGACTTGACTCGATGTCGACATTTCGATATCGAGTCAAACGTCTAGGATCGATGTGGCAGATGTCAGGACGTGTCAGAACCTATGCGTTACAGTAACGGAACCACGATGCTTCCTTGATGCTTAGCGCATGCAGAGCAGCTCGAATTGAGGAACCAGAGCTAGACAAGGACGACCGCGACGGTGCGCTCAGTTTAGGATATTTCCTCTTAATTATTGTATCCCAAAATTGAGATTGTTAGTGTTTCCGTTTCTCTAGAGAGTTTCTAGGTCCCGAAATGGTCGGAGACCCTGGTTTCTTATCTATGCTTATTTCTACTGCCATTTCTGCGTCCACCACTGACATTGAGCAATGTTGAGGTGTGATGTTTTCTTCTCAGGTGTGATGTTTTTTTTTCTGAGGGGTGATGTTTTTTTTTCCAAGGCTAATGAGCTTCTCTCACTTTCATTCTTAATCTGCCCTCATTTCAACGAAAATTCAAGAATACATACAGCTAAAGTTTCAACGCGTATGCGAGCCGCTTGTACAGGTATTTAGGTCTCACAGGCTCAGTACGTGGAATTTGCAAGAACATTGCTACTGTCCAGTTTTCCGAATATTATTTTTCGAGTAAAAATGTACTGTTGCCTCTACTCTTCAAAAATCTCTCTTTATAACGATCTAATCTTCAACCCTGATGTTTGCAGACTTATTTTCTGGCTTAGAGCAGTAGTGGGAAATTGAGGAAGCTAGTCCTCCCCTTTATGTTCGACCTCTATCACTTGGAAAGAATGGCAAAGGCAGTCTAGCAATAGTAGGAGATTAGCGGTCGATACTGAGTTGAGTTGAGTTGAGTAAAGTTATCGCTCACCTTGTGGTGTAATTTTTCACGTCAAGAAAGTCAAGAGACTTTGTGCTCAACCTCACTAAGTGAAGATTACTACTGTAATACTGGAAGAAGTGGAATCGATGCAGCTCATTGATTGGATGATAGTGATGACCGAATAAAAATCGCGTAAATTCAAATAATTTGATCAACAATTCAAGAGTCCATCCAAAAAATCAGACATTGCAAGAACAGAAAGCTTTAAAGCCCTTTGTCCACCCAGTGGTGTGCGGCTCTCCCTTTCTTGAACATTTCGACTTGTCGACTTATTCGAAATCGAATATTCGAATATCGAATATATCTAATACATTATTCGATCAAGTTATTTGCTTTTTTGTGCCTTTTGCGTGATTCATTTCAAGAAAAGATTTTCATTTTTAAGAAAGGATTTAGTTTTTTCCTCTCATTATTACACAAATCAGAAAAGGATTAACCTTTTTCGCTTCCATAAAGAATTTCACGTGACTTTTTTGTCCCTGGGTCACCGCATCAGCCCATTTTGTATCCGAAGCAGCAAGTTTTTTGGTGGTATGAATCGCAACTGTGTAGCGTACAGTCCCCGTACTATCGTGTCGCGGCGCGACGAATCCCGTGACGCTTCCGTCTGGTTCTCGCGCCGAGCGGTTGTGGCCTTCTCGGGACTTACCCTAATTCCTCGATGAACGCTTAGTGATAGGTGTGCGATCCTTGCTGTCCGGGGTCGCGGCTTGATCACTTTCTCATCGGTTTTTTTGCAATCCAAAAAAAAACCGAGCCAATTTTTTTTCGCTGAAATCGTCTCCGTTGTCGTATGAGTTCATTATCTGGTGTGGTTCGTTGTTATCCTCGCCCTTTGTGGATTCTGCACTGAGTCAGAATTCATTTGCATTTCGCTGCGAATTTATTTTCTAATTAATCAATTAATATTTTCTGTCAGCTGAATTTTTTTTGGCTTCTTCTCTTTCCCACAACTGTTCTCCTTTATTTTAATGTTCATTGCGGATCACTCATCAGGATTATTCCACAAAATTGCCACCATATTGTCCCACCGTCGCTAAGCTTACCCCCTATTTGTTTTTCCCTCCAATTCCCTTCCTTTCCTAGCCTTTCATGTATTCCTAAATTTCCTAGAGAACGTCACTGTCCTTCTCGCCTTTCCTAATGATTGAGACATTCGCTAACAATCACGGTTCCTTAATTGTCATTTTCAATTCGTCAGCGGGCGTTCTCGTCGATTTAATCGGGTAGAAACTGCAGAACAGTTTTCACAAAATTACATATAAGTGCAATCAATTATATGTGCTGTCTAAACTTTGTAGAGTTCGAAAAAATGTTTGTGCGGCTGTCGGAAATCGTTAGTTTCCTGCTGATTGTTTTACCGTCAATGAGCCATATTAGATTCAGTGCGCTAGAAATTTGACCACGATGAAGTGAGCCACAAGTGAGTGACAATTTTTTACGGATTCGATTTTAGAGCCGCGCTGAGTTTCTGATTGGATTTGCACTCCTGAATGCCATTCTCTTTGAACTTTTATTGTGAATAGCTATGGCCATGCCTCAGAGCAGTGAATCGAGTGCTTGTTGGTCTCTTTCCTGCAGGAGATGTGGCCCTTTCCTACATTTGAAGATCATACTCTGCTGATGGGATTATTATTATTATGGGATTTTCATCCAGTTCACTCCTTGCAATCTGTTCGCTCCATGATAGATATTGTTTCGTGAGTAACCCACAGTAAACCTATGTACCAAAGGCAGACGCAGGAGGAGAGAGAGAGCCCTCGCCAAGGATAGGCAGAGGAATTTTCGAAATTATTTTACAAAAAGTTTGCATTAGCTTATTTTTATTTACTCTCATTACTATTTTATGAAACGACTATTTTGTTGTTATTGCTGTTCCTCCAAAAAACACAGGTCCCATACACAGGTCCCATCCAGTATTCTTTCCACCCGCTGCCAAAAATTGTACGATAGCGGTCAAGTGGGTGTTATTTGACAAGCAGCACCCACTCTCATAATACATGCCGAGCCATTCTACGAGCGTAGTACTATCATACGAATCCGTACAATTTTCTCTTAAAATAAGTAAAGTACCATTTGATTTTGAAAATCTTGAACATTTATTTTTCGATCAAGGATCTCTTGATTTTGAACTGGAATGCTTTGGCAATAGAATGTGGTGGAATGTTCTATCATTTCTCAGCTGTAATAATTGGCTGATCATGTTCTATCCGTAAACAATAAAGCTGTGATTGGTGTGAAATGGATTTGGTGCAGGACTTTCGGACCAATCTAAGCCAGGTAAAAGCATCCAAAAGCAAAGCGATTGCATGCTAAAGTTGAATTTTACAGGTTGGTTTGCACAATGAGTTTCACTGACTTTCGCTATCTTTTTTGACTTGCTGCTCCTAGGAAATAAACATTTTCTTTGATGATGAACTCATTCAAATGTTCGTCTATTTAAATGAACTATCATTTGAGCTGAATGAAATATAAGAAAACGAAAGCGCGGAAAAAAGAATAGTTGGACAGGATTAGCCTGAAGGAAAATTTGGAAGAAATTCCTTTGCGGGCACAGAAACGCACTGAAACACCTATGTTCAGACGGAATACCTTATGAACACGTGGACTCCACCATCTATTGCCAAATGGATGTTGGAATCAGGTAGTGCAGATGGATTATCCGTAATATGTCCTGTTGATAGTGCCAAATTGGAATATAGACTCGCTATGATGTATGAGCTCTGCTTATTCAGCCGTGAAATGTACAATGAAATCACCCACGCTATCCCACGGTTTGCAACTAGTTGACGGCACTTACCTGGCCTTTTGTCCAAAACCAGTGCGCCTATGGCTCTAAGATTCTCTTTAGAGCTGGGTAGTGTTCTATCAGAGTTTTTCAAAAAGTGGACTACAATGTACTACACTGAAATTGGATAAATTCTATGAGATTCTCGATGAGGTGCGTCCTAGAGAGCGGTTTCTTCCTGATATGACAAATCTGCTGGTGGGCACGTACTAAATATTTTCTACTAGCTGAAACAATATTACCCAATCAGAATCGTTTTTGATTTTTCCGTACTAAAAGGATCTCTAGGAGCTCCTGATCACAGTGGTATAGGTGATTCTATGCAAAACTGCCTAGAAAACCACTTTCGAGCCCCTATTCTTGAGGAGCTTTTGGGCGGAGCTAAGGGTAAACGACAGGGTTTCTGCATATGTAGTGCACTCTCGCTGGTAATCGAACGCACTTTCTATCCTGTTGTAAGGGGAAAGATAAACAACTGCCACGTGGAGTATGGAGATCACCAGAAAGTGCGCTCCTGGG
The DNA here is from genome assembly GCA_000688135.1 of Ancylostoma ceylanicum. Classification (NCBI taxonomy): domain Eukaryota; kingdom Metazoa; phylum Nematoda; class Chromadorea; order Rhabditida; family Ancylostomatidae; genus Ancylostoma; species Ancylostoma ceylanicum. Next base: position 1,597,951 of record JARK01001355.1, on the reverse strand, counting down.
TACGCAAGCCAGACACCTCGTCCTCCTGCTCTCCGAAGCCCCGCCCACAAGCTCCCCAGGAATTGGAGTCGAGAGCGCGTTTTTCCGGCTATTCACATATACCATTGTGATCAGCAGTTCCTGGAAATTTTCTCATCCAAAAACACTACAGTGGTTTTGAAATTGAACGGTGTCACAAAATTGGACTGTGACATACATAGTCTGCCAAGCAAACTCGTCAAAAATATAAACCCCCAAAACGGAGAGGACCTCTACGACCCAGCTGCAAGGTGCTCAACGGGGTGGTGCCTTAATAACGTAACGAATTAACGCAGTTAACGCATTAACGAGTAACTGCCATCTTTGGCCTGACCTGTTAACGGATCAACGAATTTTGAAATTCTTCCAACACACGGCCCTCATGCTTAACATCAAGCGTTTTCTCTCCAATATGGCAAAAAAAACTTAATTCATGCTCGAATTTTCGTACAATACACGGATTTTCACGCCTAGTGCCCAACTGCTGTAGCGGCATCAATCGATATATCGATTATTTGTGTAAACCAAACTTTAATCGAAACGTAGAAAGTAAGTCCTCTTCCAGACGAGTTGAATGGGTAAGCTCACTGCAATTTCACTCTATCGAGTAAGGCATCTATTGAATACCAGTACACATACCCTTATGTGCTGCCAATATGGTTTTCTTTTTCTGATGAAGCACAAACCTATGGACGGAAGAAATGTGCCAATAACTAGGAATGACACCATCCATCATTTAGCACATTGCACTACGATAATTCATCAATTTCCTGTATTTTTCGATTTGATTTTAGCACCAAATCGACACTGAAAGTGAGACGAGCATTTGACGTTAGTTATTCCGATTATAGAAGTAAAAATCCAGGAAAAAACCCAAGATATAGCGAAAAAACACAAAGTAAAGCAACCAACAATAACACGATCTAATGCTCAGTAGTGAGGTTATCTAGGTCTGGATGCATAACTGAGATTACCCAGGGTAAACGTGGTGACGATGGGTAAATTGGAGGGGGGGTTGACACGTTTACCCTAGGTTATCTCAATGTTGAATGTGGCCTCTGGATAGTTTATGGAGGGAATGGGGTAGTTCATCCAGTATCCTAGACCATGGTAATTTCGGTGATTCGCCTTACTTTGCCTTCCTATCCTCTCTCTTCCTCCCGCATGAGTTAGAAATTGCAGGTGTTTTGAGCCTACCCCCTACCCTACCCCTTTCATCTTCTCTCTGGTCCTTGGTGTCATCTCAGCGATAAAGAGACATGTTCGCCCTTCATCACCCCCCCCCCTTCCCGTTGAAACCACGCCCCTGAGAGGTCAGTTTTGCTTCCCAGGCGGATTGGATAAGGCTAAGAACTCTGGGATAGAGCCGAAACTCTCCCCCGCCGGCTTCAGACCGACCACCGCCTGCCAGCCTCGTACGCATGTTTCAAACCTGCGAAATCGCCGCCGTCAGTGTTGACTCTATTGATCGATGGGTGGCAGCGGGGGGTGATGAGGGAGGGAGGGAGTGAGGGAGGTAGGAGGAGGGTCTATGAGGAGTGCGGCGAGGGTGAGACCACCCTCGCTGCCATTGCGCTTCGCATATATTTGTTTGTAAACCTCGTTTACGGCCAGCGATTAGCTTCCGGAGGAGTTCATCCAGGTCTCGTCGTTCGCTGGTTTTTGGGTGTTTTGGGTTGGTGGGCGGGTTTTAGGGTTACAGAGAGGGGAAAGGCCTGGTGCTAGTTCTTTGGGTTAGGTGTCTTCGCTTAGCTGGGTGGGCAGAAATCCTTGCATTGAAGAGGTTGTGAGGATCATCTGGAATGTTTCTATCCAGAGTCTGAGCCTAGTTTCCTCCTTGGAAAAATTTATCCTAGAATCAGTGGCATCCCACCATTTTTGTGCTCTTCTGCTTTATTTCCTGGTGAACCTACAGTTTCATGAGTCAGACTTCCTATCCTATGCAGTAGCCCTATCTTTCAGTGCCATGTTTGGAGCTGCCATTTTCTGGAAGCCTCTATCACTTTCTGGAAACCTTTGATTTTCCGTTTTTTCTTTATCACTTTCTGGAAACCTTTGATTTTCCGTTTTTTCTTTTTTCTTTGCCTCAGTTCCTCAACCGTTCATTGAACCAACCTAAAGTGGGACCTATAAGGAATTTCACCTACATACCCAGCCTTAAAACGCCTACCCACCTGACGAATGTCAGCATGGGAGAGGTCGACGAGACACGCACGTCGTCGGCGTCGGCGTCGGCGTCGCCGGCCGTCAACGTCGACGCCATCGTTCCGGTTCCCGAGACGATTCTCCGAATGTGGCGGCGGCGGTGGTCTGATTGGCATTCTTCCGCAGACCACCGCGCAACGCTCGTTCATTGGTGTCCCATCATCAAAGTTCAAGCCACCTCGCGTTTTTTTCCCCGGAACCCCGACCTTTTTTTACACATTTGACTTTTTCTCAAAGTCGTTTACATTACTATTGACTGTGTGGCGTTATGTGCCGAATTGTTTGCTCAACTTCAGTAGCGCTATGTAGCTGTACAAAACGTTCATGCTTGCTGTGCATTTGTTCAGTTTTGCTATGGATCCTATTCCCTGGTTGTGGTTCCTTAAGCGTAGTTCAGTGAAAGCTGTTCACAAGTTTTTCAGTCGACTTTCTCTTTTCTTCACTTTCTTTTTTATTCTCTCTCCGTCCCGCCCTTCTTGTCGCTCTCACTCGATCTTGATGTTGCACTTGACGTTTCGTCAGCCAGCCGATAACAGCAAACCAGTTGTTTTCCCTTGTGGATTCTACCTCCACAAATGGGAAAGAAGATCTCTATGGGTTCGAGCCAACATGTTGATACTGTCGCTGATGTGGTTGCTCGGAAGAGTTCAAGGAACGGGAACTCGGCTCATGTCATGTGTGGCTGCAGTCACATGCTGCCCAAGTTTCCGCCGGGAAGATTTCCACGTGTCTGGCGAGGGAGTTACATCCTCAGCATGCTATACACTTAAGTAGATCGAATAGAATTGAATCAAGTTTTTGAATAAACCAGATTTTGAATCCTCGTAAGGAACAAAAATACGAGCAACTCCAAAAACCGACAAATTTGAAACAAACAATGATAAACTAGGGTATTGGGAGATTCGAAGTAAAAAGGCGAACATCGAAGGAAAATTTGATCCGATAAGCCTGACAATAACCAGTACGCTCCTTTCCAATGAATGGGCGTGACATAGCTACAATCTTATCCTCCGTAAGCTAATATAAATTGTCTTTGCTAGAAGTGGCTTAACTAGACATTAAAGCTCTCTTCACTCAGTTTTTCTCCACTCTGTCTAACTTTTACTGAGAATCTGCAGATTCTTTTTTTTCGAGGGTACTAGAGATACCAGGGGTATGGAGCGCTGCACCTGGGTAGAGCGGTACGGCAGAGACTCATGACTGGTTTTTCAACCAACTGCCCAGTCGCAGAGCTCAGCCGCCCGTCCTTCCCGGGAATAACTTTCCACATTTCCACATCAGAATTCGATGGTATTGGCATCTTTGGACCTCGTAGGAGGTTCAGTGGATAAGATACATCAAGCAATAGGGACTTAACTCCTGTAGTAATGCTTGCCCGTCACTAATGGATAGGTATAGATTACCCCCAAGTTTCCACGAGAGGTGGGCGTAAAGTTCTTGAATGCCAAAAAAACGAGTAAAGTGGAGGTAAACACGATTACCACGGGTAAACTTAATAATGAATTGCGCCTCAGGGTGACTAATTCTGCGGATTGAACTGACCAAATCCATAAGAGGATGATGAGTTAAAGCAGAGGGCATCCACGCCTTCACCACACAAAGGATCAGAGGGGTTTATTCTTCAGAATTTCCAGAGTTTGTCTTCTGGATTCCGAGCTGAAGGAATGAAACGTTCATGAAAACTGCACAATTGTCAGAAAGTGCGCTAGAACTCCAGGTTTTTGCTTTCCTTGCCTTAGGATCCGAAAAATCACTGAAAGCTCAAAGTTCGGCATGATCTTCATTTCCAGAATTTGAGGAAGTCAAAATTCCTTGGCAAATGAAAAAGTCCGATGGCTTCCTTGCTAATGCACGGGATATCTGAAATTTAATAATTGGGTAGCTGTATAGCTAAATGGAAATCATTTCGCCATCATTCTTTTGCTTATAGTTCGTTCTCGTAATGGATATATGTATTTTTAGTGTAATCCTAGAAGTTGCTTCCTCTGATTCCTTAACAGGCCAGGTAAATGCGGATCATAAGTAAATAAAAATAAGAAAATACAATAAAGTATCAGAAATAAAATTCACTGTCTAATTTGGGAAAGTCAAAGAAATTTTCCTAGCATCTGAGAGAAACATGCTCTAATATTCATTTCATTTGTGATTAAGCCAGTGTGGCCTTTCAGAACCCCTTCGACTAGCTTTCTCCGCCCTGATCCTGGAAATTATGGTGTATAGGTGCATCACATCAGTATAGTGCGAAAATTGCACCCTACGTTGGCGGTACGACTTCTTCTATAACAGTGTGCCTTTTGAGGGTGGCGATTAGGGCTGGACGCAATCGTGGCGTAAGATCTGACCTTACCTTGCCCGACCGAAGGGCACCCCGCGCGACGTGCGCGCACATTTACAACGCAACATACGCAACAACTTACGGCGATCCGCCCTCCATTACTTCTGAGCGACTGACTCGCTCGTTGGCCTCTTTCAGCGCAGAGAACTATGTGACACTGAGCTTATTTCGAGCACTCGGATGCGATTCGATCGCCGCGTTTGAAAACCATGCCGGTGCGATCATTTTCACGTTATTCCAAGCCGCGCGTTCCTGTTTTTTCTGTGCGGTTTGCGCGGCCGCGCGTCGTCGACGGGCGACTGTTTCCGAGCAACCTTTGCGCCGTCGACACTTCTTCGGGATCTCGACCCTACCAGTTTCACGGTTTGCTCAGTGCGCTCCCACGCCGCGCGTATTAGACAAATTGATCCTCGCTCAGGCCGGCTTCCTCTTTACTCTGTGTTTCTTCGTAGGTTTATCTCAAGTTCTGGGACCTCACTTGGGCTTATAATAAAACCTTCGCGCACTAATTTTTCAGGCTAAGTTTCACGAAGTTTGCAATGGATAAAAGAATTTTTTTCATTGAAAATGTGTGAGTCGTACCTGTTTTTTTCCTCATAACATTTTTAAAATTAATTCCAGTTGTCCAGTAATTCTATGTGATCATAGACTACAAATAGTATAAGTCTACATTTGGAGCAAAACGGCATTTTCAACCTTATCCTGGATTATATTCCATGTTTTGAACCAATTGACAACCACACCCTCCCTTCTCCTCTTCCAGAAGAGCCTTCTCTTCCAGATTCTCTCCACCTCTGGCTTTTTTCTCTGCTCCGAATTTTTTTCAAACATTTTTTCACTATAGATTTTGTAATTACATCGATACAAGTGTATTACATCGCGACCTAAGAAATCTGTTGAGAATAATGCGTTCACCGGACCATAAATTAGGTGCATTCAGTTTTTGAATATTCATTCTGGAAGGAGTCCGAAATTCGAATGATATGAAATGGGGGGAGCCCTATATTCCCACGGAAGAAAAGAGTAAGGAGTGCAGAGACTTTGATTTTTGGAGTGTTTGATTTTCTGGATGGTTTTCTAATGTCTTGAGGATTTGGTTAAATTTTTTCGATTTTATTTGGTCAATGCTCTAGTTGAGACCGTCAAGGCTTAATGATGCAAAGCTAATCATGTGAAAAACAGCGTCGCTTACCTTGAACCGTGTCGTGGTTAGTCGGAACCCTTGTGACAGAAAGTGTTCTATGCTATCCTTTTTTTATTCTTTTATGCTCTGTTATGGGCCATTTACTATTTTCATTTCTGAACGTCTGGTTTTTTAATTTATCCAGTTGTTCAACTATTTATTTATTTATTTATTTATATGTTTATCTGCACCACAGCTGCGCCATAAGGCTTCTGTGAACATGGTGTAGATAAACAAGAAAAATGATTAATGCGAAGAAAATCCGGGAAATTTCTCTGCGCATCAGGGGCTTTCTTTCGAATAATTCAGTCTTTGAGCGAATTTCATGGATAGAAATGGATCATGGAAGTATATCATATTTTTCCTTTCCATTTCCCTTGTCCTTGTTTCATCCTTCTTCAATTTTTAAATTCTTCCATTCACTCTTCCCTACTTATTCCTTGTCTTTTCTTTCTTTCTGTTCTCTATTATTTTTTATCAGTGCTCATCCTGGCGTACGTATTCAGCGACGTCACCTGATCCTAATCCTTTTGAACTGACCTCATACCATCGTCATTTTTCTGTTCATTATTCATTTCGTGGTCACCGCGTATCACCATGACGTCAACAAAAGTTACTAATCATAGTGAATAACTCTGCTTCCATACGATATCCACCGTTTCCGAACGAGGCTGTCTGCTGTGCTTATTTGTGAATGCCTAGAACATTACGGAATAGGCTGTGCATACACGGGCAGACAGGATAAAAAATATATGGGTCGCTTGTTCTCCACTTTTGGCCCTTTTTATTTGGCATGGAAAATTTACTTCCGGTAACGAGAGGGTCGTGAATTATGTTGGTCTAGGAAATACTTCCTCTCATAAATATAATATCTAACTAGGTGACATATTTATTGTCACTTCTTCTGATGCGATGGTAAGCCATCAAAATTAATTTTTAAAAAATAATAAAAAATACAAATAATACGAAATAATAAAAAGTATAAATAAAATATGTATTCAGCTCTCATTCCTTCGAGGTCTTTGGCTGCGTGACAAAAAGTACGCTGCTGTTCTGTGATTGGTCGATTCGTGCGTGCGTCGCGTCGCGGCTGTAGCCTTCAAGGTTCTCAGCAGCGCTGCGGAAAAATAGACAAGCTTTCTAACTTCGGGTAGGATAGATGAATGCTATTCGAGCCGCGTGCGGCGCGGTCGCGTTGCGGCGTATGTCTTGACCGCCTCCTGAGGTCTTTTAGATGGAGCACTTTATTGACCTGACCTTTGAAATATTAATTTTAAATTTTAATAATTTTAAACAAATAAAATAAATTTGGATTGCGGTTCTTAGGTTTTTCATTGCCCAAACACAATTTCTTCGTATTTAACCGCGTTTAACTTGTAAGTCTGTAATCGATTTTTTCTTTTTTTACTTGCTTTTTTTAAATCTGCAACTGTAGAGGGCACCCCTTTTTATGGATAGACTTTTTTGAAATCTCATTTGATTTTTTTTCTCGGGGTGACCCCTGACTATCCCCCCCCCTCCTCCTGCCAAAACCTGTAGCAAAAACTTGTGCACCTTTTCTCGCTCTCTCTTCTTGCAAAAATCCGGTGTCCATCAGCAGCAGAAAACGATAGTGCAAATTTCCCCGTCTGAGCGCGACGACGATGGCGTCGTGGTTGGTTTTTCAGCGGGCGCCATTCGCTGGCGCATTCCATTTGCGAGACGCGCCTTGCGGTCGTCTTAGTGGTCGCACATTCCAACCCCCCAGCGCGTCCAGTAATCCCTGTCTCGTCTTGCCAACCGATCAAAGCGGACAGCATACGCGCTACTGCGTACTAATCTTCGATTCAAACAACATTTACTGCGGCAACGCTGTGATTGTGGGCCTAATATCAGGGTGGATTTATTTTTGGCTCTACACGTGTTTATTTGGTCTGTCGCTGTGAAAATATTCTACAGTGAACCTTGAAAAGGCGATTAACTACAGAATGAACACTACATAATGTTATAATCTTGCTTAGGTATATTCATGAAGTGAAACAAAAGTTCTTTGGAAAGCCTTTTCCTTTTACTCTTCAGAGTTGTCATTTTTTTAAAATCATTCAGGTTCAAAGTGGTAACCTTTGTCCAGCGAAATAGGTAACTTTTGTCCAAGTGTTTTCTCCTGCGTCCTTTGCAGTGTCGAAGCCCTTTCTGGACATATGAGCAGCCTTATATCTCACATATTCGGAGTTCACTGAAGTTCCCAATTACAGGGTGCGGTTACTTCACCGTCCTCTGGTTTTTTTTTGGAAATCTCACAAGTTCAAAAACAAAGCTTTGGAAAAAAAAGGAAAGAAAGAAGGAGGAAAATTCCGGAAAAATGATTGCGCTGCATTGCAGGAGGGAACGGGGCATAGCCAGGATTCTACGACTGGCCTATGTCGTATATAATATTCTGCCCGTATAATATTCTGCCCACTATGCGAAACTCTCCGCACAGGACCCACTCTAAGCCTGCGAAACCTAGCTCACTGTGAGAGACGACGTGAGAGATTCTCAGCGGCAAAGAAGTATACTCTAAAAAAACTTCCACCTGTGGATGCAGTGCTTTATCATTTTCCTCATCTATGTTAACCCTCATCGTCAATAATGCTATCCGTCAATTTTTTCAGAAAAATTAAGTTATTTTGAGAATTTTCATTTCCTTTTTTGTGGCTGTGCAACTCAGTTACCTACTACTACTAGTAGTACTACATACTGCGGACTTATATTGAGTAACGGACGTTATTAGGTGGAGTTTCTCGTGCATGGGGCTTCGTCGGGAAGAGTTTCACGTGCTGGGCAGATTTTCACGCTTGTAATATCCTGTCGGGCAGAGTATTATACGGGCAGAATATTATATACCGCACCGGCTCAATGGACCAATCGTAGAGCAGCGGGAAAGCCCCTTTCCCTTGACGATGCGATACGCCGGGAGAAATTCGGACCAATGAAAACCACCTTTCTGATATTGAGATATCTCGTGGGAAATTTTCGATGAATCAGCTGTTGATGTCTTGAACTCGCCTGCTTCTCAAAGGGTGCGGATAGAAAATAAAGAAAAAAGAAAGTATATTCCAGAAAAAAATTAAGTATTCGTTTCATTTTCGCGGAAAGGGATAGAAGAAGTCAGCGAGCTATCATACTTTATATTACGTCTATATAGCTGACCTGGTCAGCAATGACTGTTCCCTTATCACCCACAACTGAGAAAAGAAAATCCTCAAAAAATACGGAGATGCGGGAACTGGACAAGCTGACAAGATTTAAATGGAAATTATTAAAATTTGTGCGCGTCACGAAACTAATTTCATTGCCTTTTTTCACTTGCCGACTCCTGGAAGCATAGAACAGCGTTTGGTCTGCTTTTGCCGCCTGGGTCTGGCTGTACCATTGGGATTACCCAGGGTAAAAGTATTGATGCCCGTGTTAAAGATAGGTAATTTTTTGTGATTTAACACAATCATCTGGGTAATCTCAATGATGCATGTGGAGCACTGGTTACTCCCATGACTGAAAGTGAACATATTCAATTGAAATTCTAGCTCACGTCGATTTCAGTTATCTCAATTTTTTCTTTTTTACTACATGTTTAGAATAAGAATTCGCTTAGTGAACTTCCAAAAATTCTAGTGCTTGCGCCACATATTACCAAGGTATCACTATGACTATTTGTTTTGCCTCAGGAGTTCCTCTATAGTCTACATGATCGCTTCATTGCTCTGGAAACCTAATCAAGACCCTCCATAGTTGCGCAAAACGAATTTAAGATGCCACTGCTCCTGGCGGCTACCAGCCCTACTCGGCTAACAATGTCAGAGACGGCTGATGTCACTTCCCATGTCCGGTCGTCAATGAACCTTGGCATTGTACATCAGTATGACACATCAATTTGTTTTTCACTTTCAGGCCCCGACGAAGGTGAAGCCACCGAAACGTTGGCCCAATAAATCATTTTTAAAAACCTTGTGCCGGCTGATGTCATTGCCGTGTAATCATGTTTGATTCCTCAACATAGCCGCTTTTATATGAGTGGCTCTGAGGTGGACAGGGTAGACAATAGCGTTGAGAAATGCTGAATAGCAAAGTAGAACGTTGGGATAGTGAATGGCTAATGGAGTTTTTAGCGGAAAGATGGGTAACGCATGCATGTGTAAAATAATATATTCGCATTTGCTTAAGGTTGGGGAGCACAGGTGCATACTTGAAGAATAATATGGAGCTAGCGTGGACGGAATCTTACTGTATTTTTTGATTATGTTCACGCATATATCCGAAATATATGAGCAAAAGCACTTGCATTTCAATTACTTTCCATTGATGATACATTTCGGAATAAAGGAAAGGGAAGAGTGGAAATATCTGGGTTACATGTAAACATAAGCGAAATTATGTTGTGGATCATAATGAGGCAAGCGACGGCTGGCATCTCTCATTGATTGTGTAGGTAATCTCTTACCTATGGGTATGGCTAACCATGGATAACAGGGTCCGCATGCCCCACTAATATTGCCCAGGCTGTGAATACTACACAATTTTACCCGGGGAGCCAACACGTTTCCCATGGGTAACTTCAATGGTTAATCCAGATTCAGCTGGGTAAAGCTGAGATGCATGAAACTTCACCCGTCATGTTACATTAGGTTACGCCTGATAATATGTAGTTAGGCTAGGTTACGCCTGATAATTCCCCTGGGTAATCTCAATGATACATGATAGCAGAGAACGTTCACCTTCACATTACCCTCCCCTTTAGCCTCATCATGCCTCACACCTACGAAATCAAACATTGGAGCACTGCACCTGAAAAGGGCGGTTCTACCGTGCGTTTCGATTGATGAGTTCATCCGATTGACCAATCACAGAGCTTGGCGGCAAATCATTTTCCCAGTACAACGCTCCA
>JARK01001355.1:1562128-1580396 GCA_000688135.1 Ancylostoma ceylanicum | reverse complement strand
CGACCCTTGGGCGAAAATTGCGAAAAATCAATAAAATCGATAAATCGATAATCAATCGATAACCTAAGGTAGCCTAAAACCTCCGCCGGCCCGAGTTGTATATGTGTGCAAAGTTTGGTCCCGATTGGTTAACTCTCCGCGATTTCTATTCGGAACATACATACACACACACACACACACACACACACACACGCACACACACACACACACATACACACATACATACGGACATTCATTTTTATATATACAGATACAAAGGCAGAAATATGTAGAAACTTAAATTTAAAAAATCAAGAATCCGCTTCCCAAAAACAATTAAAATCCAGAATGTCTACCATTACCCGAATAGAAATATATAACAAAAAGTGTAAAAACGTAAAAGAAACTGAAGCACGACTCAAAGTTTTGTTATTTATAGAAATTACGCTGATTTTTGAGTCACTACCCAGTGAGGCTACATTAGCTGTTTGCCGATAAATTTCGGAACTTGATGACTTAAACCGTGCAATTTGAGGAGTTTCGCCTGGTTAGTGGAAAATTCTTACCGGTCCCAAATGTGTCACCGAGATACCCATGGTAAACGTGTCAACGTACCCCAATTCACCCTATACCTAGCACCAGTCAACATATTCGCCTTATATTTAACATTATGTGACCTTATACAGTGCGTTTCATAAGTATAGACGCACCCCAGAAACTGCTGGTACACAGTTGCGCACAACCTCTGGGGAAAAACCACGAACACAGGTCGAATCAGCGTGCCCGAAAACCCTGGTTCCTGTGGTTTCGGCTGGAAGTAGGGAGAAAATTGAGCAGATTCAGTAGATAGACCTCATAACTAGCGTTTCATAAGTATAGACGCACTTTCAAAAACCAATTATTTCATAACGGGAGCTGCCTCGCAACAGCAGATTAATACTTGTTAGGCCCTTATAACTCCGAAATAACTGAGAAAACGTGGGTTGACACGGACTTACCCATTCTTTCCGACAACTAGCTGCCGAAACACTGCTAAGTAGAGATGACGTATCTTTGAGGTTTCTTGTGTGACTGAATGATCGATTCTAGCCATCAATTCTATCCAGTAGGATGCCCCAGGGATCTTCCAGATTGGTAGTATCGAATGACAAATACTGCCGTTGCTATGAATTCTCTAAAGCATTTTTTCATTGAGCGACAGGCATGGGTCACGCACGTTTTTTGATGGAAAAATGGGCTTCTTTGTCTTTGAGCTGCAAGGGAAGAGGGTAATTAACCACCAAAGCAATGCTTGTTGTTGCCCCGATCTCGTAGCTAGATCCAAATGGTTCCACAATTCCTCATGGCCTTATTTTGCTCAGGAGAACATGGCGATCGTCACGTCGAAAAACTCGTCCGTTGTTTTAGACCTTTTGAGAGCCCGCACCATGTCCAAAAAGTTATTCTGAGTAAGAAAAGACCGATTTAGGTTGCACAGAAGTGAAAACACATTGCTGAAGAAAATGTACAAGAAGAGCTAGACTTTCTCAGGAAGGGCTCTTTGGAGGTGAGCGCTACCACGGTAGGGCGAGGTTTCTACCAGGACGGCGTCCTCGATGTCGCTTCCATTCCTATTTATTCGCGTTCCCTGAACCTTTGGACACCTTTTGCGATCAACTCCTCCATCTTCTCACAGCTCACATACGAAGAAACCCATTTTTCCATCAAAAAACTAGTCCGGCTCATGCCTGTCGCTCAATGAAAAAAATGCCTTAGAGAACTCAAAGCGACGGCAGTACTTGTCATCCGATATATGCAACCTTGAAGATCCCTGAGGCATCCTATCTGATAGAATTGATGACGAGAATCGATCATTTAGTGACTCCAAAAACCTCAAAAAATATGTCATCTCTACTTAGCAGTGTTTCGGCAGCTAGTTGTCGGAAAGAATGGGTAAGTCCGTGTCAACCCACGTTTTCTCAGTTATTTCGGAGTTATAAGGGCCTAACAAGTATTAATCTGCTGTTGCGAGGCAGCTCCCGTTATGAAATAATTGGTTTTTGAAAGTGCGTCTATACTTATGAAACGCTAGTTATGAGGTCTATCTACTGAATCTGCTCAATTTTCTCCCTACTTCCAGCCGAAACCACAGGAACCAGGGTTTTCGGGCACGCTGATTCGACCTGTGTTCGTGGTTTTTCCCCAGAGGTTGTGCGCAACTGTGTACCAGCAGTTTCTGGGGTGCGTCTATACTTATGAAACGCACTGTATACGCCCGGCTGTCCCTCATCGGTAATGTTTGGGATCACTCATCCTTCTGTTTTGGTACACCCGGTTCCTGAACTCTACCAAGATTGTGTTTCTCTGGAGGAAACGAAGAGTCCTTCACGAAGTTGTGCAAACTCCTTTTAAATTAGTGGGCGAATTTCTTTTATTATGGATTTTATTTCAGCATTTTGTGGATTTTTTTTTGAGGATTTGGTGGATTTACAGTTAATTTGGTAGAATCTTTGAGTAGTGGATTCGTAGGATATCTTGTATGTCTCATGGAGTTCTCATACGTGAATAAGTTCTGAATTACAACCTAAAACAAGGTTTGAATTCATTTATTTACGGATAAATTCGGTGAGTTCCTTACAATATGGATTTTTTATATGGGTTGCGGTTATTCCAGTGGATTTCCTATATTATGGATTCTTTATAATCAGTTTGAATTCAACTCAAATCATAACCTGGAATATAGATTGAATTCGGTGGATCAGTGCAAATCATAGGATTCCGTTGAAATATTACTAGGTTGCTCCAAAGAAATTACACCAACATTTACTTCTTGATCCAGGATTTTCTGGTCTTTAATTGCAATACCCTGGCATTAGAATTTCTCAGAATGCTCTGGTACTTATTAACTCTATGAATTGGCAGACCAGGTTCCATCCATGAACAATAATTTCACGATTGTTTGAAGAAAAGTGTAAAATTTGGGGCAAGACTTTTGGGCCAATCTAGTATAACGGATCTTTTGGTCTCGGCTCACTTTCACTAAAGAACGATTGTAGTAGTCTACTTCCTCTATTCTGGGATAAATTGAATGTATTTTCGCATCTCAGCAAGGGTCTATTTGATCTACAATTTTTCATAGAAGGGCTCCATCGCAATAAGCAAGTGATTATCCTTGAACAGTGCCGGTCTATCAGTGCATGGTGCGTCTCCACAGACTGACAAGGACACGCATCTGCTGTGTGTGTTTCAAATCTCTCAACAAACACACTTTCACCTTCACGGTCTTACTCGACTCACTTACTACGTACGTACGCGCACCTACTCGGGTTGGCTTGCGTGAGGTTTGAAGGACGTGGCGTCCACCGCTCGTCGTCATCGTCGTCGTCGTGCGTGATAGCTACCGTAGTAAAGATTCGATCACGCTACACTTCACCACCACCACCACCGCCATCAACCACCACCCACCGTCACCCAGCCGACGTCGCGTACACCGACGACCGACAATAAATTGTCGCCCCTCCACTTCGACAGTTATTACGGTATCCGGGGAGGACCGTTTCCATTAATTGGGGCATGGGCGGCGGCCAAGACGAAATTCAGACCACTTAACTCGCGAATATTGCGGGTGATGTGGGAACTTTTGTCGCGGGGGCGGGGCTCTTTTATGGTTAGTTGCTCTAGTAGAGAAACATCTCCCATCTGTGAGGTTCACACCCATTCCTGGATTTTCCCGATTTCTCGATTTTTTTCCATTTTCCTACAATTCCGGTTTTTTCTGCAAATCTTACTCTTCTTTGTTTTCCGTGCAATCATCACTAATCATCCCTTTCTCTACTTTTTCACCTATTTTTTCTCGCTCCTTCCGTCAATTATGCATCCACCGTTGTTGCATTACACTCCCGCTGTACTACACACATTTTGCGTGAATGTGCTTGATCGATCGTTTGCTCATACCTGGATCAAATCCAGCTCCACTGGCCTCAAATCAGCACATTTAGGTCAGTGTCGGGAGAAGTTCAAAGGGCGCCACGTATCAACACACCTCGAACATCGAGCGATCGCCCTTATTGGGTAATCTCTGATAAGGTGATTAGAGAACATCTATTTCACGGATTCAGCATTAATTTGCAGTTTTACGTCACTAGAACTTCCTATATGATCCTGGATATCTGTGTTTTCAGTGTGTCTGTTAGGTAACGCTCGATGCTCCGACATCTACTCACTGATACTCCTGAAATGAATGTACCCAATAATAGTGGAATGGTTGGTTTTGCTTCTTTTCTGCATACAAAACTTTCGCATTCAACGAGAAATTTTTGTTTTTTTATGGCATCTTTACAGTTTTTCAACATACATTCTGATCAGTGAAGAAAAAAGTCATTTCTCTGTACATATTTTCCCTCAGAGGGCCTGTGTTACCATTTCTGGACCTATTGCCTCCTGTTCTCCCCAACTCCTGTTTTCCTTCTCAACATCTTTGAAACAATTTCGAGAACTATACGCTATTTATTTTTGCAAGGAATATCTCTCATTAGACGATTTCACCTTATTTAACAAGCAATATTTTTTTCAAATTTTCCTGTGTTGCATGCTACTCAAATATTTATGTCAATTTCCAGTTTTTTTTTCTATATCAACTCGAAATTTACAATGCGAAAAGCTTGGCTCTCCCTTAGAAACAAAGGAATTAAGATAGCCAAAGAAACTCGCTCGAACGCATCACTCTTGGAGTTTTCTATTATATTCCCTATCTTCCTGGATGAAATCAACATTTCTCCCACATTTGCTTATCAGCAGGATAGCTCAATCTTATGTTGATATTCTCCACATGGAAAAACGAGTCGCTTCTTCATTCGGATTCAAGCAAAACCCTGATCTTCTTATTTTTGCCGTGCGTTTCGCTTTCTTCGAAAATCCTGTATGGAAATTCGTTGGATTTTTCTTTCATTTTGGAAAATCCTTTGTCTTCTGTACGTGAAGTTTGTCTTGCATTGTTGAGTAGCAAATTCTCTCACTATTTGTTAAAATGCAACATTCGCAATTATGAGCTTCATACGAAACCACCCATAACTTGTCCTATGCTATGTGACCGCGAAAAAAAAAATGCTGTACAAGCTTGGAGTCTTATAGGTGGAAGTTTATTACCTCAAAAATAGGACCTTTTTGTTGGCTGACGTCAAATTTTCCTATTTGATGAAAGTGGTCCGTCATATCTGTGTTAAACTTCTGCAATCCTACACTTGCCTACTCATACGTTTATAAGATTTTGAAGTGGGGTTGCATGAAACCTTGAGATTACCCATGGTAAACATGTGAACACCCCACAGATTTGTCCATCGCTATCACGGGAATCAACACTTTTACCTCGGGTAACCTCATTGATCCATCCAGCTTCAGCATGTCACAATGTGACAATGTCTACATATGTATATTCTGCTGCTACCCATGGGTAACTATACCATGCTGGTCATCTTGGTTCTCTTCTTTGATGATTGGGAGCTCTCGATTTTTGTACTTTGTTTGCCACAATCACTTGCATAGTACATATAGATGGAAATATAATAGTATTCTGAGCAAACATGTCGACCCATCCTTGATAATCCACAAACTTTGAATTATTTGGAAAGCCGTGATCAAGGATGAGAATCCATGAGTGCCTTTGAGAGATCTTCTGGCTATCTTGAATGTCTACATTTGCCACACCACGTATTCCTTGTATTTTTATGCCTTTCCCTAACATATTCTATGATGAAAGTGGTTTCTTGAGTCCAAGTCCTAGCTCTGATTTGCCGGAAAATGGAATTTTTGAGCAGTTAATTGTTTTGGACCTACATTTCTTTCCGTGCTACTCTTCACTTTTTTCAGCCTTATGGGAGAACTAAACCGTAGGCTAAGGTGATACACTTTCTCTCGTGCATTCAGCGTTGGGGTGAAGGAATATCGGATTTCTCCCAGAGATCACATTCTTCTGAGACTAACGAGATAGGGCGTTCTTCTAGGTTCTTATTGTTGATGAAACCATCCGTTTTTTGTTAATTATTCTCTCCTTCCATGTGATTTTTCCTATTTCCTTGACTTGATGCATGATTCCTGCAGCGATAACAGCTTTTCCAATTAGAGCTTTATTTTTGACACTCAATATCACCTCGTGAATGGCTCTCGTCCAACGACCCAATACGCTGGGGTGTTGATCTGATTGTACGGTCTCGGAAGCGCGATGAGGCGCGTTTGTGGCGTCGTCCATCGCCTGCGCCGCTCGTCCTTGGGCCGCGCGTCACGATCCCGAAGGATAAATTAATAGAGTTTTCACTGCCCGTGCGACAACCTGACCGCGATTGATCGCCGCGCGCACAATCGTCGATTGTATCGCTTCGACCCGTCGTCGTCGTCGTCCGCGTCCGCGTCCGTGCGTCGTCCTTACCGCAACGTGCGCGCGCCAGAGAAGGGAATTTTAACCAGTTTTTGCCAGCCGTTTACTTTTTTGTACGCGCCCGTCGCTGAAATGAAACATCCGGTCGACTACGAGACCTTCGAACGCGCACAGTCGGCCGCGTGCAGATGGACAGGTGGAACCGAAATCGCGTCTACAAATTTGTTTTTGTCGACCAAGAGGTAATATACGGCTCTGCAGGTTTTTGTCAAAAAAATTTGGTTGAAAAAATATGTAGAAAATAGCCCAAGTTCCATAAACTGGAACAGAACTTCAATTTCTAAGGATCTCTAAATTGAGCAAGGAGAGGCCTATTGGAAGCGTGTAGGCTGCACATGAGTCCTGTAAAGTTCAGCATCCTGGAAAACTGCAAGGTGGACATAAAGCTCTTTATTAAAAAGGCTTGGATAAAATGTCCATTTCATACCCAAACAGCAATAACCTTCTCTGTGAACATTTTTCACCGTGAATTTGTCCAAATGTTGTAGAATAGCTGGAATGCCACTCCCAAGGTCACATAGGTTCGTGCGGCTAGGATCACTGCAAAATTTCTGCAAATACCACTAGAAGGTGGAAAAGGGCAGGCGTCTGGCTGGAGCAAGACTTGCAGCACTGCGTTGCAAGCGGTCATGAGAATTGAAATTCAACCAAAGATTACTTTCAGTATATCTACATCAAGACAAAGTGTAATGTCACGTTTCTGTCCAGTCGCTACTTTTCCTCACTTCACTTTTTCTTTTATTTTACAAAGAAATCTAAAATTTTCCTAATGGTGTCGAGTATAGTGGATAATTCAAAGTATAATAATATGTAACGTGGTGTATAATATCTGCACCTTGTAAATTGCCAGGAGAGAGCGGGGGGGGGGAGCAGTTAGTGTAGAAAGATGTTGGGTTTCCTCAGCAGAACAGCCTGGGGTCGCATGCACTATCACCGGGATTATCCTTGGTAAGCATTTTAACATCCCAGAAGTTCACCCATGGTTAACACAGGTGTCAACACGTTTATCCTGGGTTATCTAAACCCAGCCCCTGGTCTGTCGTGTTCCCAAGCATAGGATTCTTTCGGAAATTCCCATGTATCGACGTAGTTGGGAGAAAATCACATCAAAGGGACAGGAGAAAGTGCGCTCGATCCCAACCACATTCTGAGCAAACCATGCATTGTGTTATAGTCCCGCACGATATGCTGACTCTGGGAAGTTCAGGAAGAGGGACAGCAAAAATCAAAGCTATTATAATTACAACTCAAGTAACGTCTCAAAATAGCCCATCCTGTAATTAATGTGATTATAATATTTAATCCTCTTTTTTCGGAGTTGGCTCTTAAAATTATCGTCCCCTACCAAAAGTTCTCACATCAGAAGAATCTCCAGAAGCTGCTGATCATGGAGATGTACGTACATGATTCCTTGCGAAAATGTGCAAAAATGTAGGAGAATCCCGTTCTTGAGCTCTATATGCATAACTTTTGAGTGGAGCACTGGCCTGGATGCACCATTGAGATTACCCAGGGTAAACGTGTCGACGCCTATGTTAATTATGGGTAAAGTTATGGGATGTTAACACGCTAACCCTGGGTAATTCAAATGAGGCATGTGGCTCATGGCCAGTAGTATGGGGTTACCACACCATGCACTCCCTTGTTGGTCACACATAGAGAGCATCTCCTGTCCTGTCAGGGAGAGTAGGTTGAGGTGACCTTGTCTAGGCCAGGATGCATTAATGAGGTTACCCAGGATGAATGTGTCGACGCCTGTGCTAAACAAGGGTAAATTTATGTCGTGTCAACACATTCACCCTGGGTAATTTATTTTCAATTTATTTATTCTATTATTTAAACTTATTAGTTTAATTTATTTTATTTCATTTTATAATTAATGATTTATGAGGGCAATTTATTTATTTTATTTAATCTATTTAAATGGTGCATGCTGCCTCAGGGCTTTAGTGCGAGGTTACCGCACAATGCGCTCCCTATCTCCTGTCCGATTAAGGAGCGCATGTTAGGGAAATCTTGCCAGGAGTACGATAATTCCCGGAAATGCACGCATTTACTAAGAGTGCACTATCTGTCACACTAGAAGGAGCGCTCTCACCTTGGCCCCGCCCAAAAGCTCCCCAAAAGAAGCAGCTGAAAAAGAAGTTTTCTGATATTTATGTACCATTATGGACAGCATCTCCTGGGGATTCTTTCCTTGAAAAATTCCTTAAGAACCTTAAAATAATTAGAAATGGTTTTAAAAATAGCAATTTTTAATTCTAAATAAACAAATAATTCTTAATAACAATTTTATTTATTCACTTAATTCTAAAAAATAAATAAATAGAATTCTTATTCGGACTACTATTACTAGCATAACCTCGTTGCAGGTCCTCTCCTCACCCGCCATGGATCCATTCCAGTGGCAACAATATCCACAGCCCGTAGCTTCCTCGTCCGTTTCCGGAACATCCGAACTCTTCAGGTATGCATGCTGGAAATCCCAACTTTTTCCTAAGTGCAAAAGATGGATAAAGTGTCGTAAATGTCCTTACTTTTCAGTTCAACTTATGCCATGTTGAGTGACACTGCCTCTGCACCATATCCAGACCAATGGCACGAGAACAAATCAGGTTTCTTTTTTTCTATCCACTGGAAAACGTGTTTGCACACCTTTGCTAGAGATCCTACTTTGATCATCATGCCTCATAAACAAAGACATAACTGTCATTTTAATGAACATTTCCAACTTTTTAATGTTCTTTTCGTCTAACTTGATGACTACTTGTTTCTGGAACAGTATCTATGATTTCATCGATTAACTGCTGAAAACAGTACACTGACAAGTAATAATACGAACGTGGAATATGTAAAAACTAACTAATAAAGTGCATTTAAAGATTGTGAGTCGACGTTCTACTTCGATGCCGTGCCAGGTCCATATGGTCATCCGTCAAACAATATGTACTATCCAGTGCATGACCAACGGTTAGATAAGATTACTTTTCAACCAGAAATTCTATTTTTTCTTCCTTTTTTTCTAATTGTCATGAGGAAAGTTGGTGAAACAAAAAAATTATGGTGCCCAAAGTAACCGCTCAGCTCTATGACATTTCAGTAGTTATTGTCGCCATCTTTCTGGCTAACTTTTGATTGCTTTACCGCAACCGCCTCGCATCCGCGACGCCGCACTTTTTGCTGCACCCGCGCAGTTACAGGAGCGTCTGCGCGGCGCGGCGCGGGTGAGGCGGCGCGGTAAGCTAGCAGAGGGGTGCAATAGTGTAGCTTACCGCGCCGCCTCACCTGCGCGGCGCGGCAGACCAGCTGGACGCCGTGACTGGCGGGTGTGCCGGGTTTTCCATCTTCCTGAAGTTTCCACGACTATTTTCTTTTGTGTAGGCATTCTTGCTTAACCTTTTCTATAATTGACAAGACGTTCAGCAGTCCCGCTGGTAGTTCGGTAAGGCTCAACCTCTTCTGGAGAAAAGTAGCCATAAACTACTGTAGCCCCCCCCCCCAATCACGCAGGATATCTTTCCAAGAAGCGGTGAGAGGAAAAAGCGCTTTTTATAAAGAGAAATGCAGGATCTGATTGAGATTACCCGGGGTCAACGTATTGACGCTTGTGTTAACGGTCGGAGAGTAAGAGGGTGTTTGTTCGTCTACACTGGGTAACCTCAATGATACATGCGGCTCCAGGGCGACAACTTTCTTAAACTCAGGTAAAAGAACTGAACCGGTGCGAAATTAACTCTAACATTTTAGCACATAAAGAAACTAGTCGTGGAAACCATAGGAGAAAGGGAAATTCCTACAGCACTCACGGCCACAGCGCCCAGCTGGTGTACCGCGCCGCTTAGGTGGCGAGGCGCGGCAGGCCAGGGGTGCAGTCGTAATTGACGCTCACTTTGCGAAGTCCTCTGCCACAACCTCGCAAGTCGTAACGTGTCAAGGGGGGGGGGTATACTGTAAGAGCAACTTGGAAAGTATGTGTTTCGTGTCATAACATGTCAGAATCTGTTAGTCCACGTTGCGAACAGGGATGTGAGTGACGAAAAGTTTCGATTATCGTAGATCGTAATTCGTTAATTTTCCGGAATTGCCGTAAACCGGATGTCGTACATCGTAAGAAGTAGCGGAAAGTGACCGTAAATCGTTAGTTGTAATCATGCACATCCCTGGTTGCGAATGTATGTCGCGGCGGTGTTGCTCAGCGGTTGCAAGACGGGTGCTGCGATAGGACAAAAACTGAGTAAGGATGACGGCGACTATTTGCGGAGAAACAATTAGTTGTGACAGCTGTCGATACTTTCGAATTTTACCCGTTGCTAACGAGTTCTACTCGCCTGAAATAGAAACACTAGTCATCAATCGATTTATTGATTGATTACTGTGGAAAGAGGTACTTATTGGTTTTTCATGGATTGCGGGTTCACTAGATTATCTCATTTTGGGTTACATTTGTCCTGAATTCCGTATGGAACCAAATTCTGACACTGAGCTCTTATTTTCACTATTTCTACCATGTGGAAATCCCTCTTTCCAGGTTCCAATCCCCTTTCACCGAAACATATCCTCGAGTAGCTCAACAACAATACGAACATCATGTGCAGGTGCCCGTTTCTGAATCCATTCAGATCACTGCCAATTATCCTATGCACTTTCCTCATCACCAGCACAGCCAGAAAATCGACGTGAGTCCCCGTTCTCCTTATTTGGCACACGGCCATACTACCTACATGACCACAATCCTCTTCAGTACCCTCAGTCAGCAGCACTATCGTTACCTCCATCGATGGCTCAACCACCTCCTCAGACAGCTCTTCCCACAGCTCCATTGCCGCGCCCTTCCACGGTGTCTCCATGTGAGCAGACGGCCCTCAGCAGTCCGACGCTGACGTCGAACAGCGGCTCAGCTGCTTCCGAGACGCCACCGATTTCCGGAGAAGTGATATCGACCGACCTCGAGGTGAGCAGTTTTTCTGCTGCGTGTTTTTGCCGCTGTCGCGTCTCTGTAGTGGTCGCCACACTAGAGCTAAACTTAATAAAATTACTACACTTTTACAGCCTTTATGCTCTCACGAAACCTGTTAAACTCGCTGCGAACACAATGTTCCTACCACTTCAAAATGATGTTAAATGGTGGGAGATGGCACTAATAGAGACGCAAAAACGTGTGCAACTTCACCCAAAATGCTTCTTGTTGAATTAGTGGTAATTCGCTAGTACACAGGCGACCTGAACTTGTCAGGGATGTGTTGATTCTGGCGTGAATTTCAGTTGTGATTTCTTGAACTGAGCACTGATCCCAGGAAGCTTTGGTCTTGGAATCGAGCCAAATTCGAAGATAGTAAGCGGAAGACATTGCTATACATTCTGGAAGTATTATGTAATACTTCCAAGCCAACAAAATCTTTTCAAATTCGACAACGATCTGCAGAGAAGTTCGTGAATGTCCCACACAAGGAACGTAGTTTTCCATCCATGGAATGGGTTTCCTATGTACGTGAAGAATACGTGAATTTTTGTGGTCGATTGTCAAGAATGGTCAACTATGTTAGGAATTATGTATAGTTCCCAAAAATTATGCCAAGCCCAGAATCTTCCCGAAATAGTTCACGTATCCCGTCGCTGTTGAACCCTCAATTTCTGGGCGTATACGAACCGCTATAGTGAACTGCGCTACCAGCAGATTCAACTAAAATATAGGATAATATGAGCACGAATGTGTGCAGCACGGTGATCTTATTGTTAGAGGTAATAACTCTTCTGGACTCGGAAACTATCTCTCGAAATGCTCCATAAATGAGCACCTATTCTCAAGGAATTGACTCAGAATTAACATGCAATTCAAATGCTCATGATAAGTAAGCTTCGCATTTCTTATGGAGCATGTAATGTTCAATTTAACAAACTCTAAAATATCACTCTAAAAGCTACTCTGAATGAAATCGAAAACTTTATGGAGTTAAAATTAAATGAAATTGAATTCAAAAAGAGCATCCGTGCAAATGAGGCTTTTGCGATCACTAGAGCTCTAACATACCTCTTTTGAAGTCACTAATGTCACTCTTTATTGGATCCAGTAGAGCTGAATGAGAGCCCAAATAAGGGTGAAGTTATCTGGACCGTTGTTCTGGAATATGCTTCTGTTTTGCTGAGATTTGCTCTAATTATATGGCTCTGGAGAACAGCACATACATCAAAACCCATGGAAGAAAAGGAAACCTGGACACCAGCATCCAGCATTGATATCTTTAGCACTTTCATCGTAGCTGAGACAAAGATCAAGATCGTATTCTTTCCGGCGGTAGAGTATTGTAGTTTTTTTTTTCCTATTTAAGCTGGCAAAAATAACTTCGCAATATCATGGTAAGCAATTAGAGGATCTACAGTGGGTGTCCATGGCGGTGACCCGTCTGCGGCCTCGAAAAGCACGCGGCGCGACCGCTCCGCTCGGGCAGGAATCCTCTCCTGGACATCAAATTATGGTGTTTTCTTGATGATCAGTTAGTTTTCTTATTAGTTATCATCAAATGTGATGAACAACTTTCAAGAAAACCCAGATTCGCCATCACGGCGACGATTCTATAGCGAGCGACGCGGTCGCGCCGCGTGCTTTACGAGGCCGCAGACGGGTCACCGCCATTGACGCCCACTGTACGTTGGTCACGTTGAAAAAAAAAGAATAGCATTTCGACGCTGGCAGCGGGTATAAGAGACTACGAAGAACAAACTCAAACATGGCTTGCGTCACGGAATGAGGAAATTCTCTATTTCCACCGGCTTTGATCTTGTTTTTTTTTCGAAGAATGCTCCGAATCATCTTTATTTATCTAATAAAAAATAATTATCTTTTATCGTAGGGAGATACTCCTTGGCCCGAAATAATTTCTGTGAAGAAATTTCTAGTGATTTTCCTTGGTATTTTTCAAATTTTTCCTTTGACATTTTGCAGCGATTCATAATTTGACTTGAAACTGCTTAAAAATCAAAAAAGTTGATTAACAATACTGGCAGAACTGAACTTTTTACTTCCACAAAGATTTCAAAGGGATATTCACGCTTCACTTGGATACTATTGTATCTTATCGTCTGCTTCTCAACGTCTACTCTACTGTTCCAGGGTCCTGACAACGAACGAGTCATGTGCATGGCCTGCCGGGGTGTGTATCCGTCCAGAAGAAGTCTTACTGGTCACATTGGAAGAAATGAGAAGTGTCGAGAAATCATCGGTGAGTCAACCGTTGCGTTTTTGTGATCTAGCTTCAGCAGCTTGTTTTAGGATGGGATATTATTTCAGGACGGAACTACCTGGACCAAGTAGCCATGGGCGCTAACCCCATAGCTCCGGGAACCGAGAATGCGATCAAAGCTGGCGCACTAACTAATGGCCAGGACGGTCTCAGTCCGATTTGTCCTCATTGTGATCGATTCATCAGCCATTACAAAGTGAGTTCCCGATCCTTACTTCCGTTTTTTTTTTCTTGATTTTTTCCACGAAACGGAAGAAGTGTGTCAACGTAAAACCTCTTAGGGTAACATTCGCCGACACATTAATCAATGTGGCAAAAACGAGAGCCCTCAAAAAAGACCGCGTCCAGACAAGGACAGAAGAAGGGACGGAAAGAAACGGCGACAAGACGAGACTATGTTGCCGCATGTGCTGCATGAAGGATTCGATCCAGGTTATCATTCGGATTGATATTGAGAAATCCATGGCTCCTTTGGACAAGAACAATTTCAGCTTCGATAGGGCATAATGGGCCGCTTGTGGCGTCGCCGGTGATGTCGCCATCAATGGGCTCATACCAAAGCATTCACGACCAGGACTTTGTCGAAAATTCGATGTACATGAATGGGCATTCCTTAGATCAGGTGATTTTTTAAAGATTTTTTGCCATTTTTTCTGGAAATTAGTGATCACATGTAATAAGAATGAGAAACAACTTTTTGACAGTTAGGAATAATATTGTATTTTCTCTCCTAGAACGAATTTTTATAGTAGCCGGTGTTTTCCACTTCCTTCCTTTCGGAGAGCTTCCAAAAAAAATTAAAGAGGCTTCGAATTTCACGCATTCGAGTTGTAGAGCAAATGCTAAAAATTTTTTACGGATGAGCAATTCGCCAGTAACAGAACTAGTTTACTTGAATCACTAGGTAAATTTGGAAAGCCTCACCTCGGCCAGTAGCTATTATAATGATGTCTTTCTCTACTATTGTGCTATTTTTTTTATTTTCCAGCAAATACAACTACCCAGTGATCCATCTCCTCCAGGTGCTCCAAGGAAAGAAGCGGATCCTCCAGAGGTACCCAATACACTTGTAGTTGATATGGTAATCAGTCATTTCCTAAAATGATATGGCAATTTGGCTTACCATATCTGTGAGCTGAGCCCTAGGATGAAGAATAAGAGCAATTTATACTAGATGCGTGCGCACGTGAGACCCGCGCACCAACCTGCTAAATGTTTTTAGGTTAACGCGACATGCACATCCAGAGCTGGGATTTGTGAACGCGTAACGAAAAAAGGGCTAGCAAATTAATTTACACGTCCTGCATCTCCTAACATCACACAATCAATGTATATGATAACCAATGAAGCTAACCATAGGTGGTTCCCATCTCAGAACCAGAAATAAGTTACCTGGTGGCATCTGAAACCTGCTCAACTGACTTGGAGCTTGTTTATCCACAAGATTGATAACATAATTTAACAGCAATAACAGTAGTTCCAAGCTCAATTCATCTTTATTTAGGCGGATTCAGAAAACGATCTGAAAAACCCATAAATTCAAAAGAGTTTCCAACGGTTCCAGCCACTCCTATGCTAACTTTTCAGAATCCCTCGAACAAGTTGTCCAATCGCATCTGAAACTTTCTCGACCCAAAGTTTGTTGACAACTCGTTTTCTTCTTTTCTTGTTGACAAGCTGTTCGGCCGAAAGTTTGCAAGTTTTCGACAAGCTTCTCCGGCAATTTGTCTGCAAGAAAAGGCACAACCAAGTTCTCTATCTAGTCAGCGGACTTCCGGTCTTCCTGTCAGTCTACACTCGTCCATCACCGCACATATTTTGAATGGGGCAATTTAAGCAAATTCCTATGGAATGATGACTCATAACTTTATGTTTCTGGAAAAACTTTCCTCAAAGATTATTTCTTCAACTGTTTCGCCACGCAGGTTGTTATAAACACTTTTATTTGCCAGCGTTTCGGCAAATAAATTCAAACGTTTTTTAAATTTGTAGTTGCATTCTCTACCAAACAAGAAATGCGCTGAGTGGCGACCGCGGAAGTACTCATCGGGGATGGCTTGAGCAAACACGGAGCATATGCGTTTGAAAGAGCCCTTGAATTTATTATTAGCTGAATTGTAAACTTGATATCAAAAAAAATCTGACAGGAGTGAAATGGTAACATCTTGGAAATGCAACCTTTCACTGCATTCATTGTGCAGAAGTACGTAATTACTGAATGCCGCTGTCAAGGAGTGAAAATTAGCACATTTTCTAAACGAAATGTAGAAAAATTCAAGAGTAGAATGTTTTTCGTGAGCTAAACCATGGAAAATTCTGATGCTATTTGCCAATTTCAGGATGCGTATATTTGTGACAGCTGCGAATTCGTCACTATCTACAAGGGTAACATGAAAAGACATCTCAACACATGCCATCCTGCACCGGATTGCAAGGATCTAAAAGGTGATTACCCATTTTTTTGCGGTGTCATCCAGAATTTTCGTTCATGTAGGAATAGTAGAGCGACCATGGCCTGGATGCACCATTGAGATTACCCACGGTAAACCTACTGACGTCATGTTAACGATGGTTGAATTTGGGGTGCTAGTGCATTTACCCTAGGTAATCTCAATGATATGTACATGCGGCCTCATGGCTTGGCTTTAGCCTTGTCATTCTGAACCCTGTTGTATTTACGGTGTTTACGCTCACGCTTTGCGCTCTGGGCTATTTGAGAAAAATTCTTTCGGAGTTCTTGGATTCGTTAAACTGGAATAATGCAGAAAATTGAAATAGTTCGTAAAATCAATTATAGGTCACTGATCTAAATTTTCTTTCCATTCCATTTTACCTTTTACTGCATTGCGAAGTTCGAGCACATGTGAGCAATTGTGATCTGATTGTGTTTTGTCCGCAAGTTGTCTTAATGTGTGTTTCGAGTGTTGATTGTTTGCAGAATGGGATCGCAAGCTGGAAAGCATGCGAGCGTCAGTGCTGGGTATGAGCCGCGTCGAGATGATCGAAAGGTTAAACGCACACAGGATGAACTCGACTAGAGGTCGAAAGCCGAGAGGAAAGAAGAGCGACGAAGCTGCTCAGGTTAGCGTTCGTTTGCTATGCATAAGCAGAGCCATGTTTTCATAGACACCGTCCATTCGTTTGGAAAAATCTCAAAAATCTTGAAATCTACGAAAAAATTGTTTGCCTCCTCGCGGGTAAATCATATGAATTAAAGGCACCGTCCCACTTCAGAATGATTCCTGAGATTTTTGCACTAAAAGAATCTCCAGTGACTTTGGATCAGAATGGTATATGTGTTTCCGTGCGGAACTGCTGGAAAACCCGTTTTTGAGCCCAATTCTTGGAGAGCTTGTGGGCGGAGCCAAGACAGGATTGCAGGGTACATCAAGTAATGTGCATCATGTACTCCTTTGGTTGTCGCACACCAAGCGCAGATTCTATTCTGTTAGGGGGTGGATGAGGAACTGTAACGAGGAGCATTAATTTCCACACTAGGTGCGCTCTCGTAAGTGAACAACCTCGGAAGTTCCTTGGCCTCGCCCCCTCTCCGCCCACTCTCTCCCCAAGGATCGGGGCTCGAGAACAGGTTTTTTCTGCAGTTTTGCATGGAATCACATGTACCATTCTGATCAGCAATCACTGGAGAATGTGAAAATTTCAAAAAAGGTCCTGAGATAGGATGGTACCTCTAAGGGCAGGATGCGTCATTCAGTAAACGTCTTCCCGTACCCAATTTTACCCACTACCCAGCACTCATCAGCATGTTTATCCATACGTGACGTTGTCTACACCTGCTCATTATCGTAATATTCATACTCATGGCTGTGAGACTACCCTGCTTGCCAGTTATGCATCCAGATACCAGTATGATTAAAGGCTAGGGTTCAAGCCTGTTTTGTCTCTTATCCCTAACTAGGCAATGTTTTAACCCTTACAGAACCACTCTCGAGGCTCGTCGGTAGGGTAGGACTGGTGAGTTGCAAAAGACAGGGAGAGGGAGATATACTTACCTCAAGAGAAAGGGCGGAGTCGGCTGGGAAGGGGTAGGTTCTCTTATCCCTAGACGGTCAATGTTTTAACCCTTTTAGAATCACTCGCGAGGCTCGTCAGTAGGGTAGGAGCGGTGGGTTGCGAAACACAGGGAGGGACAAATTCATACCCAAGGGGAAGAGCGGGGTTGGCGGTAAAAGGGGTAGATCTGCGTTAAAGGCAGCATCCACGGAAAATTCGGTTTCCGAGATTGTAGCGCAAAATTACATTTTTGAGCATGAGGAGTATTGCTGAAGTCCCCAATCCAACCAAAACTCATGCAAAAAAGGTTTTCGGGTGATTCAATCTTGGTAGGTTAGAGCATGGCGGTCGAGTTGCACCTATGGGGTCGAACAAAAAAGTCGATAACGCAACCATCATTGCCACCTTTTTTCTTAGCGCTATCGGATATTTGGCTGGTAAAGCAGTTTTTTGAAAAAGAAAGAGCACAAAGAGAAAGAATATGGGATGTTCATAATAAAAACATGACTAGGGAAAAGAACAAAACCATACGGTAGTTTTTGAAGCTAAATAATTTAGATACGCGCAATATTTGAAAAATTGGATGTCCTGAGTGAGAAAAAGGGTTTGTAGAGACCAATAATAGGTG
>JARK01001355.1:1517533-1561510 GCA_000688135.1 Ancylostoma ceylanicum | reverse complement strand
CAGCTGCAATCACTGCCCAATCAGCTGATAGTTGCCATTTTTCGCGCTCCAAGAATGATTTTGGAGCGCGGTATTAGCATGAAAACTCGTAAAACTTACTGCCTACTGATCCTGTTGATCCAGGTTTTGCCTGTCATTACTCATTATTGGGAAAGTTCTAACTGGTACTCTTATTGCAAAATTGACCCCACAATCGAATGGATCATGAGGGGATCAAAATCTAAGAGGCGAAAATTTCCGTGGGTGCTGCCTTTAAAAGGAAGATCAAGAGGGTGATATGAGAGAAACCCATGAAGAGAGCATTCAATGCTGCCGTATGTATCATTGTGATTACCCAGGGTAAAAGTGTCAACACACCACTGTGTAGCATCAATGGTGCATGGAGGTGCGGCACTTTACGCTTACCCATTGTAGCAAAATTCATGGTCAATGCCGTTTATTTTGGAATATCCCTTAGCGAACGCATTTGCTGTTCAGATTCTTTTTTAATTGATCCAATTTTTTAATGTACCGGATTTATTATTTTTCATCCACGATTTTTCAGGCGATGGTGCAATCCGATTTCCCGCAAATGCATTACAACTACGACATGATGGGAAATTTCCCACAGTTATGATTTAATCTTGTTAATCCTGCTGCTCAACTACTGCATTCTATGAATACTGCCGTTGATATTTTCTCTTTACCTTGTGTTTAATCATATCTGCCGTTCCATATCTTGGCGTTTCCCATGTCAATACCAAATTCAGGGATTTTGCTCCGCCTTCTTTGCTCAGACAGTATTTCACATCGCATTTTTTCTTCTTTGTTTGATTGTCATTAAAACACCTTAACGGTATTTAGTTATTTTGTAGCTTCTATGTGGTTGTTGATTTTATAATAGTAACTGTTTATAGTCGAGTCATGTGGAGATTTATTGTGTCATGTTTTTTTTAGCGAGAGCAACCAGTGGTTGCAACGTTGGCTCGACTGACAGTGCTCGATTTCGTTTCTTATGTCTAGTTGAACTTGTAGTAGCTTTTCAGTTCTGTGTCCATCCTCGATATTTGAGGATAGGACTGCGTGGAATATTCTGTTAATCGTTTCTAGCCCTTTCTTAAAGAATAGGGACTCAGATATGCCTGCGTTGTTTGTGCTGATTATTATTAGCAAATGACGCGTGACCTTCTCCTCGATCCATTTCATTTCTGCCAAATTCCGCCGGAGGTTTCTCTTGCATTTGCTCTGCCTCATCATATCACCTAGGTAAAGAAGGTATAGAGCTAAAGTATGTATTCGTACTCAAATTCCACTAGTGGCCACTAAATCCTTTAGTTCGTGGATTGCCAGACAACGATAGTCCCATAAGCTTAAGTAGAACCCTCATTGACTATCTCGATTCGACCTTTCTATAGCTCATAATGTGTTCTTCATTGGTGCCTGAAAAGACGGAAGCCATAATCTTATGTTGTGATCTGTACAGAGATGATATCTAGCATAAAGTCTTCTATCATTCACTAGAATTTTGTTGTTGTCACGTTTATTACCAGGTGGCTTGAAACTGATTCCGCTTCAAAAAAAAAATGCAGAAAACGCGAGAAGTGTCTTGACTTCCTCGATCATGGTCATTGGGAAACAAATCCAGAACAGACATCTAGGAAGCGGCAGCCACGGTTCGCGACGATACCAGACGTGACGATGTAAGCCTACATATTTCGCCTCTTATCCCTAGACAGACAATGTTTTACCCTTATGGAACCACTCGCGGTGCTCGTCGGTAACATAGTAGTGATGGGTTGCAAAAGACAGTGAGAGAGATATATAAATACCTAAGAGAAAGGGCGGGGTCAGCAGGAAAGGGGTCAGGTCTAGGTTAAAAGAAAGTTCGAGTGGGTTACATTTGACATAACATAACATACCAGACGTGTGGCCCTTCCCCCAGAGATGAAATATTGTGTAGGGCAACTGCCTACGTCATTCCCTTCCGCACAGGGAAACAAGAGAAAACAAAGACTAATCGTGTTGCCCGTGGTAGGTTTTTCCAGAGAAGTTTAATGATTTCAACGATAGAAAATATGCACCTGAGGAGTCTCGATAGTTCAACGACATACGGAAAATATAATAACAGCAGAGTTCATCGACTGTAGACAATGGAAGCAACTCATAAAGTTTCAGACATTCGCCCCAATGATATGATGCTTCCCAACAAGTAACGCAAGAGTGTCAGCGAATTTCTGTAATTCTCTATTAGTGGGAATTTTCCTTCTTCATCTGCAGGACGGCCTGAAGATGTATGTAGGCGGAGAAATAGGAGTCCCCAAGTGGAGGATAGGAATGACGATGTAAGAATGACTGGATGCAGACAAAGATTGTATGAGCCACACTACCCCCTTGTTTCCTCCGAACACGACTTTCTGGCTGCTGAATTTTAAGTTTAGATTGCCAGCTAACATATACTGCCGTGACGACATTAAAGTCTGGATCCTTTCGCCGCTGTAGAAAAAAAAATGAGGAACTGGTGACGGAGAACGTCACTTCTTCTAAAACTAGTAATAGTATTATTGTTCAGAGAGAGAGAGAGAGAGAGAGAGAGAGAGAGAGAGAGAGAGAGAGAAAGTGAGTGAGAGAGAGACCACAAAATTTTCCTCATCCTGAACTTCTTTTCTTTTTTGTGGCGAGACGTCTGGCGTTAGTCAATATTTTTCATAAAATTTTCAGATTTTAAGGAGTCTGAAGCTTTTTATGGCAGGATTATGAAGGTTGGCTCAATGGCTACCACTACATTAACTTACTTCCCTGCACCATTTTAGATTTAGCGCAACCTGTTGCTAGAAGAACTTGCAAGTACACAAAACCGTAGACGTTTCTGTTTTTCTATTATATTTTCGTAGGTTTCGTTCCTCCTGGCCCAGTCCGAAAGGGTTTTCTGGATATATTGAAAAGTTTTTCATCATTAAAATCAGTCTGTCCATCAGAATACACTAGCGGCCTAAGAACTAGGTGATGTGGAACTCTGCCTTCTAGACGTAACAAACATACACCATACACTATAGCATCTTTGCAGTTGGTATCGGTACACGGACAGTGGCTGAACAGGATGGTCCAAAATTACGGTAACAACACCCATTTCGCCTCCAGGAAGACATGCCTAGCCCTCAAGTCTGACCTGGTTGAAATGTCCTTCCGCAGTGCTTTACCGCAGCAGTGATTCGTCCCCAGAAGTCATGTTTGGTTCAGTAGTGGGCCAAAAATATATTTTGGAAACTGACGGAGGGTATCCTGGGAAGAAGGGCTGCCTTTTATCAGTTGTGAGACAATAAACATAGATCCCACGACAATGTTCCGATCTACACATTGATTCTTTTTCTGGGTGCAATTTTCCTTGTTACCGTATTTTTGGCCCACCCTGTAGTTTTCGCTTAGTCTTTACAGTGGGCGTCAATGGCGGTGACCCGTCTGCGGCCTCGAAGAGTACGCGGCGCGACCGCACCGCTCACGCTAGAATCGTCGACGCAGTGGCTTATCTGGGTTTTCTTGATAGTTGTTCATCATATTCGATGATAACTAATAAGAAAACTAACTGACTATCAAGAAAACCTCATAGCTTAATGTCCTGGAGAGGGTTCTCGCTCGAGCGGCGCGGTCGCGCCGCGTTCTGTTCGAGGCCGCAGACGGGCCACCGCCATTGACGCCCACTGTATCATGCGCTTTAGACATACTGCAGTTTAAAATTTAGATCCCTTCCAATACGCAAAATTTTCGTGATCGGCAGTACCTTGCACGTGATCACACCGCTTTCAGCACGTGCCACCTTGTGAATCGAACATCAGTCATCCGCAGGGCTCGCCGCTGGCAAAGTGTGCAATTTATCACTGACCTTGGCAATATCATATTGCTTCGTCATTGTGTCCCACAGCTACACGGCGTTTACAACCTTTTGTTGTGAGAAATTGCGTACAGAGGTCACGTATAGGTCAAGATTTGCTGTGGGTTTTATCTCCAGCGAGGCTAAGAAGAAAAATTCATGGATAAGACCAAAAATGCCTTAAGGTTAACTAGTATTTCTTCCAGATTCTCACAAATAACCCAATGGCAAAGTAGGGAAGGTCTGGTTGCAGCCATCGCCACTTTTACACCAGTGATTATGCGGCCACTGTCTGCAGCAGAACAAAGCGCAGCGACCAGCTGATGCAACACTTGGCGTGCACGGGTGCGTCGGAATGTTTTCCTAATCCAAGGACTTCATATGGCCTCTCGCAGTGCTACAGTTTCTGCTGCTGCTCCAGTACATCTGCGCAGGAATGTTGCATCCAGCGATTTTTCCACTTTTTTTTCGCAGCTACTTCCTTCTAGGGCTGGTTTTTCCCAGTTCCAATGCCGTTTTACTCGTATCGGTTGAATTTTTTTTTACTATCGAAGCGATTTCGCAAAGGCCTGAGATCCGGGGAAACTTCTCGGGAATCTGCAGTTACTCTTTCTCATTTGTTTGGAAAATTGGTTCTATGCTATTGTGATTTGATATTTGTTGTTGACAAATTTGGTCACAACAACAGCAGTAGTTTTTTTTTACCCTGCTGGCAGTGATCTAGTCCATCGATGACTGAGATTTTTGATCTTTTCATTCGATTAGTCGATGTCTCAATGAACTAGGTTCCTGAGAATAACTTTGGTGCTCACTGCTTTATTAACTTGAAATTCCGTTGTTTCGAGTAATAACCATCCAGCACATGACCAGTTCCTTCAAGTCGATTTTCTGATGTCTAAGTTCCCTTTTTTGTTATTCTGTGTTGATATTGCAATTTTTATGTGAGCTATGCATGAGGTTAGTTATAGCTTTATGTTGGGTGACTTTCCTGTTAATCACCGTCTTCTGAGTCTGGAATAGACGATTCGATAGACCAACTATCCTACCAAATCCCTGCAGAATCATGCAAACAAAATTCTGCTTTTTTCATCGGAAGTCTGGCTCACAGACCAGTGCTCACCTTTTTGATGAGACAGCAGTGCTGTTACGACACTAACATCCGGCAACTGTTCTTTAAGCGAATGACTTGGACGCCTTCTTTGGATCAGAAGAGCAGTCCAAGATATCGCGCATGTTCCCCTAGGATTGAAATTCATTCTGTTTGCGTTTCATGTCTGGATTTTTTAAAGAAATCCCTAGATGTATAGATTTATGTTTGCTATTATTTATTTCCTTAGAACTAAGAATATTCTGTGTCTATTACGGTAATAGAGCTCATGTCTCCAGGAAAGAGGAAATCATTTGATAAGGTCAGCGCAGTGGTCACCTCCCCCCTCACCTTGTGAGGACTCACACTTGTGCCCCATGCAAGTGAATGGGTCAGGGGCAGGGTCCACGAATGTTCTCAAGAACTTTCTCTTTTACCCTCTCCATTCTTCCTCCGAAAGTGCAGTGTTTGTGTTTTCAAAGCGGAAATTGATATCTTTTGTGCGATTCACTTGCATGAGATAGCCGCAGCAAGTACATAGTGAGAAAAATAGTGAAATCTACCACATTTTGCACGAGAAATTCGTCCACCACTGGGATACATGGAGGAGATACCCCGGGAGCCTTCAAGAACCTCGCCGTAGTAATTCAAGAAGTAGGTCCAGAGGCAAATAAATTTCTCCGAGGCGAAGAGATTTATGGGGAAAAATAAGCCAATTTTTTTGCATACATTGAATTTTTGATGGTGATATGAATTTTCAAGTTGTTTTGCTCTTTCCCGCTCTTTAACTTTCATTAGAATCGAGAAAAGAGAGACGAAGAAAATAAGAATGTTGGGTAATTCTCCGTTTTGCTATCGTATGCGGGTCTTCTTTTTCTGAATTATTTTGGGCCTGCTTTCAATATCCTTTAACAGTTGGCATAGAGACCGTTTTCTTTCGCTGTACTTATGCTCAACAATGACAAGTATGTATGATGAGAACAAACGGGTAATTACAGTCTTTAATTAACCACCAGACTGCCTTTCTAAGGAAAGCTCAGGAGCCGAATGCGTCGTTGAGATTACCCAACGTAAATGTGTGAACATTTCCAGGGCCTGGATCCATCACTAAAATTACCCAGGGTAAATGTGTTGACGCCCATGTGAACGACAGATAAATTTGG
The DNA here is from genome assembly GCA_000688135.1 of Ancylostoma ceylanicum. NCBI lineage: Eukaryota > Metazoa > Nematoda > Chromadorea > Rhabditida > Ancylostomatidae > Ancylostoma > Ancylostoma ceylanicum. Next base: position 1,555,416 of record JARK01001355.1, on the reverse strand, counting down.
AGTGGGGTGTCATTAGCACTTCTACCTGGATAATCCCAATGATTTAAGCTCAGACTTACCCACCGCTGAGCGCCAACACATTTACCCTATGCATCTATTCATGAACATTCCCGGGAAAGTTTTGGTCAATACCTTTCTCTCCTGAAGGGGACGAGATTTTCGGGTTAAAATGGGAGAATTTTGGGAAAATTGCTAGTCCTAGCCACCAATGAAAGGTAGTGCTAAATATAGCGAGATATAACGTATTCTACTGGGGAAACTCGCCCATTCTGGGTAAATGGGAAGTGGAATACCTCCCCGGGAGCCTGGAGTCGCATGCATGGTTAAGATCAGCGAGGGTAAGCACGTTAACATCATACAAATTTACACGCTATTTGGCCGTCAAAGCGTTTACTCTGGGCAATCTCAATGATGCATCCAAGCCCTGCATGAATACGGGCGCTGGTTAAACCAGGTCCCCAAATGTCCCGAAATTTTACTATTGCTCAATCGCCAACCCTGATTCTTTGTCTGTGTTACCTATCCTTCGGTAGACAAGCGCCGTAAGAGGAGATTAGCCCATTACCGTGCCATAGTGCCTAAGGACAGTATCGTGCTCCCAAGGTACTGGCGGTAAAGAGCCGACGAGACGAGTCGTTATCCATTGCATGACACAAACCTTCCGGAGGGCCAGATATCGTGACCGCGGCGATTGCCGGCGCCTTTCCGTTTCCTTATCTATGTAAGCAAGCCGCCATCAAAAATTACGTAATTGGCATATCCTGGCAGGTAGACGCGTCATTAGGACGTCGTGGTGGAACTGTCCCGAGGATGAGGTGCGAGAACTCCGGAGATCCGGGTCAACCCCGCCCATTCATTAACATTCATAAATATCTAGTGCTGCCTGTTTAGCATAATATTGCACTCGTACCACTTGAGTTCTCGTTTGGTCACCGACTCTGCTACACTTCTGAATTTCCTGTTGTTTACAGATATGCTGGATTGTATTTTTGACTGCGAAATGGTACCTAAATCCCACTACAAGTCTAGGAAATCCCAAGAGAACCTGATTGATGACAGTTTTCTGCTAGGGCTTCAATCTGTGCTCCGAAACGTTAGTCACTACCTTTATTCTAATCTCTATCTCTGTTTGTAGCTATTTAATTATTTGTAGGTCTACATAGCCGAGGCGATCCTTTTCAAACGATTGGAGTCCTCATCAACGACAGAAGAAACCGAGAGGCTGAGTTGTGGACTGTCACGATTAAGCGAAGTAGAGAGGAAACTCAATTTGAGGATTTTTGATCATGTAAGTAATGTTTCGTTGCAACTTTATTGGTCTTTGAATGTAACTTTGAAGAAAAAACGTTGAGAAAACTCCTATAGCTTTCTTTTTGAAACCTTTTCAACTGTTCTTTTGAATTCGTAAGTCATCCCTCTTAGGACCGGATGGTATCAGATTGGCCCAAAAGTCTTGCACTAACATTCATTTCTCGATCTACTCTCTCCCTTGTTCTTGAATTGGAACTTTCCGACAACAGAATGTGGCAAAATATTCTACTACTTATTAACTATAAACATTGGCAGACCAGGTTCCTTCCATATGTTGTGATTTTTTGAAAAAAAAATGTAAAATGTTAATGTAAAATTTGGCACAAGACTTTTGGAGCAACCGCTTAATGATTAAGTTAACTGAGGCTCGGGATGAGACTATGTATCCTTGTTGATGATGTTTTCTAAGGAAACAAGATGAATACTGTACAACCCTCACGTGCCGTCTTACCGTAATAAGGCGTGAATTATAATGCATGCTCTTAAGTTATTGCATCATGAGGGTCGAAGACGACGTGGAAATATTCATGGACTTGATTTTGACCGCCTATCGAATTAGACCCGTGAGAACTGACCAATATCGAATTCATGGGCATTCTCACGTATATTAGATTAAAACGCTCATGGTGCAGTCGCACCTGGGTTGCGTTTCATTTCACGCCATGATTACGGTAAGAAAGCTCGCGGTGGTTTTGCAAAACTCGTTCTGTCCGCTGTTGTGGGACATGTTCTTTTTTCTGATTTTTGATCATTGTTTCAAGAAAAAAGGAGCTTACCAACGAATAGATAAATTACAACAGGTTGAAATAAAGGGCGAAAACAAATTCTTTGGTCAAAATTTTCACAGAAGTTTTCCTACTAATTTTCGGTAAGAAATTACTGCCAGACCTTCTCCTTGCTCCTATAAAAATATTGAACCTTTCGCTGAAACCCTGTGAGAAGTGCAGGATAGGATTGACTTAGTGGAGGTGCGGGTTAAGGCCCGCAGTTTCTAAGCGTCAGTAGGCCCACATAAGAAACTCTGGAGGTCTGATTTGAAATCAAATTGGTGTTTTTTGGAGTTTATAAACTTGGTAAACTGGTAATAGAAATTAGGTCAACTTTTCTAACCTGTAGGCATTTTACGGCTCGCAACGTTTAGCCAAAGACTTTATCGTCACCCTGTATTTCTACAAAAAGTTTTTTTTAACATGATTATTAATTGCTAAATGGGAGGGAGATTAAAAAAGGATGTGGAACTCAATGGTTCTTTTATCTTTTTTGCTCTAAATATTGTAGACAAATTATAGTGTAAAGCGAGTTCTGTACCATGAGAACCTTGAATTCTATGCTGCCACCAGAGGTCACACCTAATTAGCTTCTCGTTTCCACACTCCTCCCATCTCAGCTGCACTGCGAACAAGCTCTCATCATAGCAGTGGGAAAGAAGGGCCATCTCACCAGACGCAAACCCAACAGTTGCTCTCTAATCATGGGACTAAAGATTAACGACAGCGCAGAAACGTTTCCGTTTCAGATTAATCTGCTGACACCGAGCGATTCGGAGGAGGAGTGATTGGATTGGACTCAGAGCACTTGATCAACTTCATGTACAGTATATTGGATATATTGAACCTATATTGAATAAACTCAAAGTAACTACTCGTTTTTTATTTGTTTGGTATACAAAGAAGTAGAATGCCTCAACTTACTAGGCCTTACCAACGAGCAGAGAGGTAATCGCAAAATTTAAAGAGGGTAAGGCAAGTTTTAAAAAATTGTCGTACAAAATCACCAGATAGCAGCAAACAGTGTTTTCTAGGTGAGATACTGCGTGAAGTAAATAAATAAGGTGCTTTCTAAGCATTAAAACATTTCCATAGTGAAAAAAGCTCTCCAAAAGTAGCATATGCACCTTATTTGATCGCTATTCATCCAACGACAAGTAAATAAAGGATAAGTGGTTAAATGTGACCCGTGCGAGGGTATTGCGTTCTGAATAATATAGTGGACTAAATCATGGAGGTTCTCATAAGTAGTATTATATTACGCAAACGATAATGGCACTTTCCCAATCTTCCCAAAATGGGGAATGGTGAACCACTCGACGAAAACACAACGGGAAGACAAATAGGAGGGTCGCTCCTGGATTTCGTACGCGATTAGTGGATCCTGGGCCTTGCAACTATACCCGAACGCAGCCCTGCACATCCTGAGGCCGCATGCATCACTGAGGTTACCCATCGTGAATATATTAATACCCCCAAATTTTCCATCGCTAGCACGGGCGTCTATAAATTTACCCTGGGTAATCTCATTTATGCGTCCAAGTCCTGGTGTGCAACGAAGGGTACTCTACTTCTGAATACTCAGCGAAACACTCGCAAGGCGGAAAATGTGGCTCTTCTTTCTCCCTCGAAGCCACCGCATTTGTGGATTTCTCCATGATTTGAATGAAGGCTGAGAGTAAATGAAGAGAGGTAAGAAATGTACATTTTCCAAAACAAAAAAAATCGAGAAAGCTAGCATTGGCAACTGAGATAGCTATATCCATTCCCAGGGCGAGTCTGTGTGGGGAGTAAAAAAAAACTACTGGCAAAGTAAGGCAGGGACTTTCGTCTGCCTTCAGTCCTCTGCAAACCTAAATATTTCTGATACATAGAATGCTGGTAATTTCAAATTACTCCTCTCCAAATTCTCATTCTGTGCACTCAGAGTGTACGGACGGAGCACCCAATGTTTCTTAACGCATTGTAGAATAGGTGATGCACACGGTGCATCACGACCTTCTGTCCCCATATAGACGTGGAACGTGACCTATTGCTTTTATGATATGTTCAAGATTGCACTTTCTTCGACAGCCCTTTTCTAGAAATAGATTAGTAAGTACAGAGGGTAACAAATCAGATTGAGCCTAATCAACCATTAAGTTTAGTACTGTTATTGTTATTGCATGAAAAACACATTTACCCAGTTAAAATAGAACTTGTAGAATCACACACCATCCAAGAAACAATCCTATGCCTTTTTCCTTTAGTGATGAGTGCAGAAATGGCATATTCAAATGTTCAGAATCCGTATGAGGGTAGTGCACGAAACGGAGTCCAAGCATGTTCAATGAAATTGAAAACTTCGGAATTCTGTGGACACTAATATTATGTCAAAACATTTTCTTTTATTAGGTTGTCACCCGTGCGAAAATGTATACAGTCCGCACTGTGTTGATATAATAAATAGAAGTTGGAGTGTGTTCTCATGGAATCTCATCGCTGACGCTGTTGACTATCGGCATGTTGCACGTCAAAGGCCATATAAGTGAGGTCCAATCAGCGATCTCTTTTCCGCCAGCATCAAACAACACATTCACTTTTACCAAGGGTCATTGACGCGCGGAGATTAGCCGTGGCAAACGCCTGCTAGTGGGAACGAGTTGAGGCCGCTGTGAGCAGGATAAATGTGCTAAAAAACGTGAAGTTATCGTTTTTCCAAAAGGGTTTGTTCGAAAGTAAAATTTTATATTTCGTGAAACGTATAACGGAAGTGTTGAAATGGCCGGAAGACGGAAAGGGTAAAACGGAAGACGGAAAATTCATCAGCCCCTGTTTTCTAAAGCACGAATGAGTGGATTCATTAAAAATGTTTGTCCGAATAGTATTAACGACAAAACCCGGAAATGTTGGCCCATGCATGGCAAACTTTCCCCTTCAGGACCTCAACAACCTTGTCCGACTGCATATGAAACTAGCTGGACCTGAAGTTTGCTGACAACTTGCTTCCGCCTAATCTTGCTGACAAGTAGTCGTCGCGAAGCTTGCCGAGAACTTACAAAGTTGTTTGCAGTTGGCTTTGTAAGTTGTGCACAAGTCTCGGACCGGTAACTTGTCGGCAGTAAAAGGCAAAAACAAGTCGTGAACAGAGTCCGGGACCAGCAAAAGCACACTGCACCAGCACAAAAACACTTTATTGCAGAAATTTCGTTGTACAAACACTTTGCCCTCCGCCGAAGGCGGCATCAAAGAGCATTAAAATCAAAGACTCATCGCATTGAAGACTTTCATCTAAGTATGTGTGCCTATGTGAAGAATCTGAGATCATTTGTCCACGGATAGTACACAGATGACTGCTCTGCTTCAGACGGGGAAGTACCTCTTGCCCTTCTCATCGATTGTGCTGCTGGATGGTCGTAATCGCAGAACGCAGTACAACAATAGCACCACACAAGCACCCATTACTATTCTCTGAAATGGGGTAATGTAGTGAATGTGTGTTGGGTAAAAAGGCTGCTGAGACTTACCAGCAAACTCGCCCACAAGAAGTGGGAATTCCGGAGTGTGTTCCTCCAACTGTTTGCGTCTGAAAAGGTAAAAAAATGTGTTCTGCTTTCCTTGATAGGAAACAAACCTTCCATCCCGTTAACCATCACTTTCCAACTTTTCAATTTTTCCACAATTTCTTGGTAATTCTTACCCCTTTTCCGGGATTCTAGTAAGGTGGCTATCGCGACTTTACCCATAACTCCCTTGTCCCGAACTGCGTAGCAGAACAACATCAGAGCTGCTGCTCTTACTGGCAGCTAATCAAGACCGGCCCTAGATGCATCCTTGAGATTACCTGGGACAAAAGTGTCGACACCTGGGTTAGCAATGGGTAAACGTGTGGTCTGCTAACAGGTCTATCCTGGGTACTCTCAATGATGCATGCGGTTTCTGGTCAAGATGCATCTTTTGAGTTACCAAGGGTTACCATAGATTACCCAGGATTTCCACGCTTGCTGTGGTGGAAAGGAAGGTAGACGCTCGGTGAATGAATTTACTATCTTTCTTACACACGAATTTAAACTTTTGAATCAGTCGGGTCACAGCAAAAGGTTAGAGAAGGATTACCAGTGGTTCCACTTCCCCTGGAGTCACATGCATCATAGAAATTACCCAAGGTGACCATGGTAGCACCGCACATAATTAACCATCGCTAACTGGGAAGCTAGCACGCTTACTCTCGGTAATCGCAACGATGTATCCAGGCCCAGGCTACATACGGGGAACTATAACTATTTCATAATGTGGCCGCATGCATCATTGATATTAACCAGGTTAAATGTGTTAACACACGCAAATTAACCACCGCTAACACAGGAGGAGGCACGGTTACTCTGGGTAATCTCAATTATGCATCCAGACCCATGTTACATACGTAGGATTATAGCTTTCATCCTGTGGCCGTGTGCATAATTGAGATTACCCAGGGTAAGCGTATAAACACACCAAAATTAACCACCGCTAACCGAGAAACTAGCGCGCTTACCCCAGGTAATCCCAGTTATGAATCTAGGTCTAGCTACAACGGGGATTTTAACTATCTCACCCTGTGACTGCATTTGTTATTGAGATTATTCGGAGTGTTTTGACACCAAAACTAACAACCGTTATCATGAAAGTCAGTGCGCTTACCCTGGGGAATCTTAATGATGCATCCATACCCAGGTTACATGTGTAGGATTATAGCTCTCATCCTGCGCCCGCATGTATCATTGAGATTACCCAGGGTACGTGTGTGAACACACCTAAATGAGACACAGCTCACAGAGACCCTAGCACACTTACCCTGGGTAATCTCAGCGATCAATCCAGGCCCAGCTACATAAGGGGGATTATAGCTACATATCTCATCCTGTGGCTGCATACATAATTGAGATTATCCAGGGTAAGTGTATTGGCACCTAAAGTTACCCCCGTTATTACGAAAGTCAGCGCGCTTACCCTGGGTAACCTTAATGATGCTTCCAGGCCCGGACAAGACACTGCGCAATGAGACGGATGAGCGAAGTGACATCGAAGTCAGCCGCCAAAAAGTCCTACCTTTCACCAGAAGATCGCAGACCTCATTCACGGATTCATGGCACAAGCTACTTCCATCCACTGCGGCTGCATCGAGCAGACAACGAGACAGTTCTTCAGCACATTCGATGGGTGTTTCATCGCACATATTGTACTGCATGGCACATGATGATGTCGTCGCTGAAAAACAGTTCTGATTCGAGCGCTTCTTTTGGATTAGGTTGTGGCCTTATACACACATTTAATGGCAACCATACATACCTATTAATGTACTAGGCTGGCCCGAAAGTCCTACACCAAATTCTGCAATGTTCTCAAAGATTCACTATACGAATGGAATTTCCTTGCCAATTTTCATAAATGAGAAGTAGTAGAGCATTTTATCACTTCTACAGACAACTTCAATTCAAAATCGAAAAATTCTGGGTCGAAAAATAAATCTTGGTGCAATACTTTCGGACCAACCTACATACGTATTTTACGCTAGCGATAAACTATGTTCATTGACCCCCTTACCGTTCACTTTCGGGCAGCTCGAATAGATGTTACTATAGTGCTTCCTGAGGTTTTCTGCACGCAGAGTCTGCTTGACAAAGTCGATGGGCTCTGGAATAAGAATATTTCGGGAGTTATTTTCCTTTAAAAAATTCTATCAGTCGCTTACCAGTGTAGTTAGCGCTGTTGTGATATGCACCAAAGCCGAAGAGTTGGACCAGTGAACAGCTTGCTTCCAGCAGATCCACACAGTCTCTTCTTGATATAGTTGCACGCTAAAACACTCTTAAAGGCTCTGATTTGCAGGAAATGTTGGATGGGGCCTATTCCGTATCGGATCCCATTGTAGGAATTGGATTCGGAAATGGATCCATGAATAAAACCATTTACTATTTATCGGCATATTCTCAAGGTAACTTACCCTCTTTTTTTAAAGAGAGTTACAAAAATGGATACAGGAAAAGAGTACCAACCCTGTTGCACTCGCAAAAATCCTCATCGCATTTCTCTTGCCCAAGTTGCAAGGTGTAGCACTCATCGTGTACAACGCAGCAGTGGTTGACGGGCACTGGAAAGTTTCTTCCTTCTTTTCTTGGAAAACACAGTTTGTACAATGTCCACTGGACAGTAGTAACAATAGTAGCCGCTTTTAGTGATGGTGATAATCAATTAATTACACTTGGAGAAAAACATGACGTGTGAGTTCCACTCAAAGCGGGAAGTGTTCAGAAAAATGCCTTTCGGAAACTTTCATTGAGAAATATAGTCATTGCAGGGTTGTGACGGGAAATTTCTTCAAAACGACTGTGACCTGATCATTACGAAAAACATGATCTTTTCAGGGATTCAGTTACAAGTCACATACAAAGAAGTTGTTAACGTTTACTCTGTTTGTAAATATATAAGTAAAATCCGTCTGCATGTTTGTGTAGGTTTGTATGTTTTGAATATAATTTTTATAACATTTGTATACATCGCTCTTTTAATACATCGCGGAGGTCAAATCGATCCGGACCAAATTTCGCACGCTGCTAGGCCTTTTCCTCAACGCTGAACATGAATATGACAAATGTTTTGCTGGAAAGTATTGATTTATCGGTCTTATCGATTTTTCGCTTTTTTGCCTCCGGAGTCCAGTAGTGCATAGGTCCAGTACATGTATGCTCTTCCACGCGCTGTACAAGGTTATAACGAACACTAATGAAAAAATGATCGATTTATTGATTTTCGGCACAGAGAAGGGTAAGAACGCATTAACTGGTGTTCTCGAACGCGGTGTATGCGGATATAGGGCAATTTATACTAGGCGCGTGTGTCGGTCGCTCGTCAAATGCATGCATCCATTTGCAGAGAATTTTCCATGAAGGCTGGACAACGCGTCTTGCCCATCGTCCATGAAAAAGCGCGCGGCTACCGCAAAGCCAAAGATGCTTGCGTGTGAGCTGCGCCAGCGATGCGACTGGCCCTATCCTTCATCATATATACGCGTGCGCGTCAAACGCACGCATTCAGTATGAATTGTTCTTATGCTAACGCTTTCTATGTTGTTATTGCCTAAATAATTTCACGAACCTTTTCGCTAATGGACCGGTAGTAAAGGGTCACCCTGATTTGTTAACACAGTGATCTCCAAAACGATGAGTGTTTTGAATGAATTTATAGGCAGTATCATTTTTTTCATCAGCATGAAATGGCGGGGTAGCAAAACACCCGATGTATGCGTGCGTTTATGCTGACGCAGTCCAAACGCACACGTTACCGCCTCGAGGTGGCCGCGTGCTCTTTCTATTGACGATGTTCATAAAAGGAGAAAATACTGGCCTCTAGGAGAAAATGCTCCGGATCTGAGTCTTGGAGGCCAAACAATGATTTTTTAACCCTACCTCTTGACATCTTATCTGTGCCGCAAATTGAGCGTACTCGGGCCAAAAAATTATGGTTTTTTGGTTGATTTCAAAAAAGGCAACTTCAACTACTTCCAGGAAGATACCAAAGAAAACTTTCGTTTAACGCTGAGGGGGTAGGAATTAGGCCAGTTAATAAATAGAGTCCTGAACACTTCCTATGATAACTATCATTCCGCAGGCCTCCCACTCGTCGCTATACGTTTCTAAACGCTTCCGGTCAACGACAGTTTCTTTTCACGTTTTGCTAACCAAATAAGGAAGCTTCTTTTCTAATTTAATTACACTTTGCTGCACTATGGAAAATTTGAGGCTATCGTTATAAAGGCTGGAAAGGAATTTACGGGGCGCATTAGCGACAAAAACGAGATCTCATCGGTACACTCAGGTAACTGACGCTAATGCGCATTAGCGTTTACTCAGGTAGCAACGTGGGAAGGACAATTCACTCGGAAAGGACAATATTTGAATAATTTGGTCTCTTTTGTTACCCTCGAATTGAAAAAAAAACCTCTCAACAAGGTGGGTTCCAGTTTTTTTTTCGAAGTTCATGAATTTTTATAGGATAAAAATGCGCTGGAAGAACAATGAAATCTGAAGAAAGTGGAAACAAACGAACACATTATGGATTCGCAGTTCTCTGTGATACTCTCGAACGACATTCTCCTAGTGAAATCGCTGCTCCCACAGTGCCAGTCGTCAAATTCCAGCCGTCCGTCGACAGCAGTCACTATCCGCATCAAGATGACTAGATGGATCGGGTGCCCAACGTTGAGCATACCGTGCTGCAAGTTACTTCGTTTTTAAATATCTCTGCCTTTGTGGGAAGAAAATCTGAGCGATCGTTAAATGGATTGGATGGATGGTTTATCGAGGAAGACGTCTTGGAAGGTCTGCGATCATTGGAAATTTTCAAAGGAAACGTAGAGCAATTAAGCAGACTTCCTTGGAGAAAATTGTAGTGCTCAAATGTTTGGTGACCATTTCTGCATATACTGTGTATATCATTCTGAAAGTTAAAACTGCTTTACCAGACGCAATCAAACAAAATGAGGGGGTCTCTACTCAAGGGAAGAGTTTTGTATAGGATTCTAAGTACTTCTTTGGCGGTTTTCGCTCGATCTTGATTCACAACCTTTTCTTACCACAATTTTACGATAAGCTGATACCCATCATGTAAAGAGATCGTTGGGTGGCAGAAATCCACCTAATATGTTAGTAGGAACCGAAATATACTAAGAAGGAAAATTTGTCAGGTCGCCTGCTTCAAGAGCCAGAGAACATTGCATTTGCTGTACATGGACATCTGTGGTTCAGAAGACCCGGGTTCTAGGGTATTCTTCCAGCAAAAATTCCCCTTGTGGGGTAGGAATGAATGGGAGATAGTCCTGCAAAAGTCTAAGGGATACGAGTCTCCGGACATACTGCAATGGTATGGCAACTCAGAATACTTGAATGGAAGACGAATAGAGCAAAGACGGAGCATTTAGTAAATGTTTTCCAACATTTCTACTAAAAAAACTCTTTGCCCAAATCTTTTCAAAACTTTTCCAACAAATGAATTAAACCTTTCCTGAGGTACCGGCAAAATTATTCCTGTCCGGTATGGGGTAATGATGTTATTTGAGAAGATTTTATGGACTAGGAATGATGAGCTATTGGGCAAGGAAATTACCTAATTTGAGGAAGCGCAGAATTTCAGAAATAGTGTAATTTATACCAAACAGACGCACGCATCTTTTGCGAAGGATTTTTCATGAAGAGCGGTCAACGCGGCATGTATACCCTCAATGAAAAGAACGTGCGGCCGTCGCGATGCCGCAAACGCGTGCGACTGCTATGCGACTGCGATGCGACTAGCCCTATCTTCCATGATTAGACGTAAGTTCGCCAAACGCACTCATCTGGACTCTGGACTAAAACTCAACACAAATTTCCCCTAATCTCAGCTCTGCTCGCATCTGACAAAAATTAACTGTTCATTTCTGGGTTTACTCAATAATTGCGTACTGGATGCACACGTGGGAACTATGCATTTGAATGTTGAATGTAGGGTTAGCAAACAAAGCAAATTGGAAAGACAACAGTACGTTCTAGATCTTGAAAACAAATAAAAAACATCCCAAGTTCAGACATTTTCTTTATTGGAAAAAGTCATATTACAACCCATGGGCATATGAAAAAAAGATATGGAATTGTACATATTCAGAAAAATAGCAAGATAAACGAAAATCCTATCCGCAATCTCCAAGGCCTACTATGAAGAAGCTGCCTCATTTGGAATTTAGGAAAAGATGTTAGAAGATGTTATGTTATTTGGCGTGTAATATCAACGGCTCTTAGGAAAATCCGTATAAACCGTTTCTGACGTAAACACATATAATCACGCCTCTATGTCTATGTTGACTCGCCATTCCTTGCCGGAAATTTTTTGCGTGATTGAAAGGGTTGATAGCAAAACAGGACTTACAGTAAACATGGGAAAATAGTGTTTTGGCTGGGAATATGCGTCATTCGCGACCTACAGACACAGTAATCTGTTTTGTTCGTCTTAAAACACACTCATGCTGTCGAAGAAAGAGGGTTGGGTGGGGTGGGATACGGTGACGTACCTGCACTGTAGGTACACTGCACTGTACGTGATCGTAGTTCTTTCTCATACTGTTCCATAGGAAGGGTGAAATCACGCGGCGGATAGGTCTATGTCCGCAAAGATTTCAGAAAAAATTTGCATTTTGCTACCCGGCACTAACCTACATAAGGCAGAAAATAGTAGTAGTAGTAAGTGCACTTCAGATATCTCGTCACTGCAAAATTTGAGGATTTATTTGTGGACAGTTATAACCGGATGAAAATAGAATAAATTTGAATGGTTCATTGGGTATTAAGGAAGCCGATTAGAAAAATTGAATATTTCAAATAGAGAGGAAGCTGTGTAGTTCCTACAACCCTCCTTGTTCTCATTGTCCCCCCCCCCCTCATAAGAATATTTCATGGGGTCATTTTCCTTCAAAAATATCTTTTTTGACTTTCTCAAAATCGAATATTCGAACTCGAGTGTTTATAACACATCACTCGATCCTAACTCTGCCATGTGCTGTTGGAATCCTACATTAACAGAGTTACGGTACAAAGTGTACGGATCATCCGTGAGCAGTCAGTCCTCAATTAGTAGCTCCTGTTCAAACCCTGAGCATAAATGATTTTGGGATCGCTGATGGTCCATTCTTCGTCTGATCCGTAATAATATATTCACTACATCGTTTAGTTACAGTAATAATACAGGATGACGTACAAAATAGTTGGGGTGTTTCTCACTGGTACCTCGAATAAAGGATAATAGGATAAAGTGGTCGATGTTGATCAATCCCGTTATATGGGATGCGCCACGCAGTCGACTTCATCTGAGCATCGTAGAGGCTTTGAATGCGTATGTGCCCTATACAGTGACTTGCGGGGGGCATTCGATGAACCAAGTCAGTGCTTCATCCTCCCAGACTTCTCTGGTACCAATTTACCGACACCAAGAGAATGGATAGCTTGATTGGCCATGAGCGCGATCCATCGACTGTCTGCGCTCACATCGAGCCTCTTTCCGCTGAGTTACACCTCAAACAACAACCCAGAGTAATTTCTGATGAGCGTCTTGGTATGGAACAGAGGCTGAGGTAAGCTCCCCACTGCAGCAATTGTTTTGATACCAACAAAATAACTGTAGCTATCACCCTCTCGAGTAATGGACCTCCAAGTAATTACTCAAACACATAGTCTTAAGTTATGCCGTTAAAGTGATTAGAAAAATTTTTTATGAAGGAGTAGCACTTTTGTACTGGTTGATTTTGAATGTTCCGGAAATCATGTTAAAATTGACATTTTTAGTGTCAAAGACAATTCAATATGCCAGCCATAGAATTTCTATTGGATCTCTATATGGAAAGAGAAAGAGTACACAGTAAATTTCATGCTCACTGGGCCAAACTTTCACTTCTTCGTGATGTTACAATGTTATAATACCATTACAAAAATGGGCGCAGTAGTAAGAGGCTTGCTGCGCACGCATACGGTCGATGGTTCGATCGCGTCCATGGCCAACCAAGCCATCCATCCCTCCGGGGTCGGTAAATTGGTACCAAAGGAGTGCGCACACATACGGTCGATGGTTCGATCGCGTCCATGGCCAACCAAGCCATCAATTCCCCCGGGGTCGGTAAATTGGTACCAAAGGAGTCTGAGATGATGAAGCACTGACTTGGTTCATCGGATGCCCCTAGCAAGTCACTGTATACGGCACATACGCATTCAACGTTCCACTTCATCCACAAATTACAAAGGTGAGGTATGCTAGCAAAATTCAGTGCGCACTTGACATTTAGAATGGTCTGCGAATCGCTTAGTTACGGTTATTCGTGGCCCCGGAACGAAAAGGGCTGGAACGTTCTAGCCTTTAATTTTTCGAAAATCCAGTGCGGTTACCGTAGGTTCATGTGGAAGTTCTGTGCACAGGGCAAGTATAGCCGACTCAACAGTACTGTATGACTCCAGCAACAGGAATGGTGCTCTGCTAATCGAGGTATGATGGAGGTATGCCCACGAGATAGGTGGTAAAATTTTAGCAAACATAGAAAAGAGCTGCTGATCAGCGTTGCTCGACGACGGTCACAGAGTGGTCGCGCGGCTGCACGAGTGCAACTAGTTCGACGACGACGTAGTTTTTTGATGTTCACCGAGAATGGAGCAGATGATGCAAGGTGGAATGACACAATCACGCCACCTTCATCGCTAATTCAAATTATCGCCTACGTCGTCGATCAACGTAGTTTTATAGCGCCATAGGGCGCTCCGACGAGGTCACCGCCACGTGGTCGGTCATTCACGTATTCGGCGGGCGCTCCACAGGAGTTTGTTCAACTACGCGTGAATAATCTGATGAGAACGAAACGCACCCACATTGATACACCTACGCATTGTTGAAACGAGAAAAAGTGAACTGAGGACGTTTTTATTTTCTACAGCTAGAATCCTTCTCGAGAAGATAGACGGACTCCATGACTGCAGAGGCGCGGCAGGACCGGGGTTAGGCGTGCGGAAAGGGCATCCTCCCAGTGAGAGGACCGAGTAGGTCCCACCGCGAATCTGCAGCCGCCGGACTATGAATCCGCACGCGCAATTCTACTGTCTTTTCGACAAGGACTGTACATTGTTGTGCAGGCTGTTCTAGAATTTGGCTCCTCTACTAACACTCTTTTTGGTGAAGTCCTTCTATTTCTTTGCTGCTTCTGAGCAGGAAGAAGCGCTTCTATCGGAATCCTTCTTCATCGTGGTACAGAAAATAATGTAAAAATGATGTTACGAGAGAGTGGAAGGTCTCTGATGGATTTCGAGTATTCCGCTACTAGCTTTTTTCTATCGTGACCCCTTGTCCTCTTCAATATTTCGAAGGAATGCTGCTGAGAGAATGCTGAGGAAGGAGGTTTTTGAATCAATTTTTATCTAGCAAGGTTTTCGATGTAATTTCCTATCAACAGGCGCTGAAATATTGGGTTAGGCAATAAGTTCTCGCGATTTTTTTTCGTCTTAGTTTTTTTTTCTGAGAATTGATCGTTGTTTGGCTGCATATCATGGACAGCTTTGTAACTCTAGGTTTATTCTTTACAATTGTTCTATCAGATTTCCTCAACTCTCAACAGACCTCATATTCTACCCCTTGGTGTCTGAAGCTCGAATTCGACAAGAATGAAGACCTCCAACCACTCCTATCGTTCGACATCGGTCGTGGATCGAATGCAGCTTGAAAGGCAACGGATATCAGCGACATCAGAAAAGAACCCATAGCTGCTGGAGAGACGATCCAGAAGCGGATCCCGCCTCAGAGAGGTTAAATTTAGCCTGGAGGATGTCCCTGCTTCAGAAGATGGAGTTTGAAGAACAATGAGACGTTTATACGCGAGGTTTCGGCCTCGGTGGAAATAAGAACGTGCTTTTTTCGGTCTAGAAGGAAAAAGGAACAAAAATTGTCAAATTTTAGCAAAAACTGAGTTCAACTGGTTCAATCCGCAAATACGAGGTGATCTTTCACATTGAGAACGCGCGCCTTTTCTGGGCGAATTTCACCAAAACGATCACCGAGGTGCTCGGATGAAAAACCATTTAAAGGCAGCACCAACGATAATTTTCCTGTTGGAAATTTTGAACGCTTTGGGGTCTGAACGATAGTCCCAGTAGTTCTACGCAAGTTGCACCACCAAACGCATCCGCATTCTCGAGATATCACAAGTTGAACAAGGGATCCGGGGATCCCCAGGCGGGTTGCAGCGGATGCGAATCAGCTGTTCTGTACCATTGTCGGTCAGTTTTTCAGAGATAGTTTTGTTGCTCATGCTCATTTCGGGAAGTTCTACACTATAATAATCTGCTTCTCTCTATATACGTCCTTCCAATCGTTAATCGACCATATTATTCCTTCTTTTACTCAGAATTTTCAAATTTTTAAATATGGTATGAATTCCTGTTTGTTAGTTCCTTATTATTATCCGTAGGTTTTGTTTCTTTTCTTGAGATATGTTTCTGTAGTGAACATTCTATTTCCTTCTCGTTTATTCTTGTTCTCCTCCAGAAAAGCTGCAAAATTAGTCAAGTTTCCAGTTGCGCTAAGGAAAAAAAAAGAAAAAAAAGCAGCAAAGGCAGCGGTATCGACTTACTTGATCTGCCCCATCCGCACAAATCGGCCATTTCGTTATAACGCAGTGAATTGGTAGCATCCTAGTATCATTTTATTATGATTTACGATACAATTAATTACTTTACCTGTGCTCATCATAGTCAAAAACCCAAGATCATGCTAAAATCTGCGTGACAAATTTTTTCGTGGGTGCTGCTTTTAAGACCTGCAAGCTCTATAAGGCTGGAGCGGTCTCCATCCATTTATTCCATTATTTTCTTAGTCATTCTTTGGAGTTACTTTGTTTTTCGAACACAATGATAACAGATTTGAAAACTGTAATATTTTGAAATTTGAAAGTCTTTTTGTGAAGTGATTTCCAAGCCTTGTGGCTGCGTGAAATTGCCTCCTGGTCCTTGCATTAATAGCAATTTAACAGAGTAATTCGTCGACATTAATCCGACGAACATAAGCTATTCCCTATACAGAACGCTCTGCTTTGCTGCGTTCTTTTGTCTTGCAAACACACAACACAAACACGAAAATTTATCCCGTAATTCTTTAATTGCACGAGTTGTCAAAGAGGAAACAATAAGTAGATAGGCATCTCAAAAATACACACCACCGTTTAACAGATATATATGCGAAAACATCGAAACAGTTCAAAGCGCACTATCCAAAGGGAAGTCAGAACACCTTAGGTACATGTAGGTAGGTACACGTTTGTAACAACGAAATTTGTAATGCTTGTGACAATGCTTGGCATATTAACAATACAATTTCGGTAACCGTTATTATATAATAAAATTCGTTTTAGGAGAATATCTCGTTGAAATGCCGTCTAATGACTGCCGAATCAGATTCTTGAGCAGTTGAAGTTGGACAGTAGCGGTCAACATAAATTCTTGCAGAATGCACAATTTATACAATTGAGTCTATACTATCTGTGCTGGCTAACTGTTCCGCAGCACTTGACTAAAAGCTAACGAGAATTTTTTCATGCACATCGAGTTTCAGACGGATTGCAAGCGAATTTTCGCATAGTGCTTTGCAGAAATCCGCTCACTATACGGCTTTGCTGAAGAGGGTATGCTAAGAATTCAGTTTGACCGCTCGAGTATCTGCAGATTGGCGTCTCTCCAAAGGGTTTTTGACGACGAGAATCTATAAGCATGACTATTCTCGCCCCGTGAGGGAAGTAGTTCCTATGTTTTCGGACCGCTCAGATCATCTTTGGTTGGGGCTCCGGCTTGAAGAGAAAGGCGCAGACGGAGTCTTTGTGCACCTGAAAAGTCTCAGAGATAATTACTGTCGTACTGCCTATTGAAATTACTGTTGTATGTATATTATGCCGTAGCTTTTTGCCGAGCTGCCGCTGCTTCAATTTATCGTTCTACCCCAGAATCCTTCTCCAGATTTCCACTTGAAAGGAACCACCAGGTACTGCTGAGAGGAAACCCCGTTGTTTCTCCTTGGCTCCAACCATAAGCTCCTCGAAAGTTGGGACTCGAAAACGAGGTTTTCCAGCAGATTCGCCGTGGAACCATAAGGAACAATGTGATCATGAGCTTCAGGATATGGCTTCCTTATAAGAAATTGAAGGCGATTCTGAGGTGGAACAGCGTCTTTAATGTCGTCGAACGACTACCAACATAGGTGATATTTGATTTGTTATTTAATCGAACATGATTGTGTTAACCATTATCACTCGATATCTGAATGTTGGTATTTTAGGATTGAACTAGAAGGGGTAGTTTAAACTCAATGTACTCTCATGGGAGATCTGCTGATAGCGGCGAGGGAATGAGCGTCATAAATGCTAATACGCGTATAAAGCTTCTCGCGTTGTCGTCAACTTGTGGTTGGTTTTTCTTTTGTCTCTTTTCACTTGTCTATCTAAAGTGGAAGAATTTTATCGCGTACTGTGTCACAGAGAGATATGATTCTCATGTTCACGCGCACGGGCGAGTGTACGAGGATTGGTTTCAATCCATTGATGCTCGTATTGTTTTTTCTTTTACTCATTCAACCATGTTTTAGCCTTTCTGTCTAATAAATTTCCTCACGAATCTTAATCCTCATTAGCTTCCAACCCAACTAGAGAAGAAGCCAGGCCTACCAACTAGGGATGCAATCATTATAGCCTTTTCTGTAAATAAGCGGCAAATCTTTAATTTTATTATTTAGTAAATTATTTGCTAAATAAAAGGTTCAACTACCCAGGTTTGAGGTACTGAAAAAAAGGATCCCGCGTAGCCTGGCATTTCACTACGTGTCATTGGCGAGCAAGTTACGCGTATCAGTTACTTCATTTAATGTATGCTGGATTTCTAACAAACTAATCGCCTGGAGGAGAGGGGAAGTGTGTTTTTGGCTAAAAAATTATCTTGTGGCAGCAACGAAAGCATACCTTTCTCTCTTTTTTCCTTATTAACTGTCGCGGATCGTCAGGCTCTGAAAACTCTTGCCTCATCGTTTTCAAATCACCCGTTTCCGGCCTTTTCATAGAGCCTCGCGGAGAGCCACTCGGGGAGCTACCGTTGGAGCGGCGGTCTTCACTAGTGGTGCTGAAAAACTGCTGTTGAGTACTACGTTTTTTGTCCTGGGAAAGTTGCGAAATGATTTTTTTACAATTTTCATTATTTCGTTCCGTGGCCTACAGCGATAGAGGATCTTTCAATATAACAGCAATCAAAACGCATTATAAAATTTTTGACGAACTTTACCTTTTGGGAGGATCCTCTACTGCCTCGTGGATATCTGGTGGATAATTGAAACAGCCTTCTTCTGCTTGAATTTCGTAGACACGTTTGGAATGAATTACCACGTTTGAGTAGGGAGAAGCTGAAATATTTAGCTTGAGTTATGGTGAAGAAATCACATAACTATATAGATATGGCATATGACAGCGACGACTGCAGAAGTGGTGCATGGAAGGAAAAGGAGTAGTGTATACTTGCAACCGAACCTAATGATCATACGATCATTCTTTCTTTTTTCATCTGAATAAATCATTCAAAAATTCGAAATTTCCATTACTCTAATATATAATATTTAAAATTCGAATATTCGAAGATGTCTATTTCCAAGTGATTCGATTGTCCGAATGCTCAAAATTTTTCAAAAATGTGCAAGTATAGTGGAAATGAAAAATGGGTGGCAATGGATATGAGAAATGACATGAGCCATGAGGAAACAAGAAGGACAACAACTGGGAGACAGAGCAGTCGTAAACCACCGATGACAGGCACATTTACAGTGGGTATCGATGGCAGTGACCCTTTCGCGACCTCGAAAAACACGCTGCGCAACCGCACCGCTCATGATGGAATCTTCACCGCGGTGGCGAATTTGGGTTTTCTTGATAGTTGTTTTATCACATTCGATGGTAACTAATAAGAATACTAACTGACTATCAAGAAAACCTCGTAAGTTGATGCTCGGAGAGGATTCCTGCTCAAGCGGGGCGGTCGCGCCGCGTGCTTTTCGAGGCCGTAGACGGGTCACCGCCATCGACGCCCACTGTACAAATTGTATACAGGGTGCGGCATAAATATTGTGTCAAATTTTGTCGCTAGTTCTATCCTCATTGAGGTAAAGTTTTCTATCCCTAAATTTATTTTTTCAATTCCCATCCCCTTCTCTGCATTACCTCCATGTTTCGTAACCTAACATCGACCTTCCATGTTGTTACACGCCAGAGTTTGGAAAAAAGCCAAGATCCTCTTACGAAGCCTAATCGCACAATCCTGTTTCTTGATCGGCTATCTTTCACATGAAAATCATTGCACTTTGCACTACGATGCTCTGCTCTCGAAGGCTGTTCTCATCAAAACGCTACAAAGGTGTTGAAGTTCCACAGTTCGGGAAAATCCATAACAAACGAATCCACTGCAAAATTGCGAGGAGGATGGGTTAGTTGGGTATATAGACCTTTGTCACCTATAAGTACCATTCAAGCTATTTTTTAGAATAGTCCCCCACAAATTTGAGCAGAACCCTGTATTGTTCTGCTCAGGCATAAGCATTAGACATGTTCCATAATAAAAGGCTGATTTAGTTTTCGTCAGGTAGATATAATCTTTTTTCAAAATCAAGGCGAGAGTGACGCACACCACGAGACAGTAAGACAATTCTCAATGAATTTGATATTTATTTATTTATTTATTTATTTATTTATTTACTAAATACACCATGAGGGCGTGCGTGTAGTGTAATGAGCTGGAACCTACACGTACATATTAGGGGAACAAATTGTAGAACTGGGGATCTGAATGCGAGAGTGTCGGAAAGCATAGGAAAGTAATCAATGGAATAGCTAGAAAAACAACAGGAAATCCACCAAAACAGAACAAAACAGGACAGGACTGGCCTGACATCTTAGTTCTAATATATAAGAATTCATGCAAATGATAATGGAGAGTGATTAGGGTTTGGACTTCTAAGTGGCGAAACTTATTAGCAAAGAATTTTGACACAGCATTTATTCCACACCCTGTAGATTGAGGTGTGTTCACGACCTGCAGTGGAGGGTGGTCTAATTGAGTTACCCATGAGAAACGGTCGTATCCGATCCATGCTAAGCTGATTTGTAGTATAAAACAACACCGCTTAGAAGGGATTAGGAATGCACCACAGTCCAGTACTTTGCAAAGTGACTATATAGTAAGTTCATTTGTTCTTGAAGGACGTCCACAGAAAGATAAATCATCCTATGATGAGATCCTTCTGAGCTTCTATGTGTCAAAAAAGTGGCATCCTCTCACCGCTGTCAAATATCTTATGGTAGCTCATTAAAAATACTTGACAGTTGATGTTAGATGTATCAATCAGCAAAATAGAAGCTCACATGAAGTTAACATTATTTATTGAAAGGCCTCATGAATGGCCACAAATTATGTGGGTTTTTTTTTGCGAAAGAAAAACTCAACTCCAAACATAATTTCTAGCGATAGGTGCATCATGTGTTGTGTATTTGGCGCTGTCTGCAATTGAGCAAAAAGGTCATAGTTCAGAAAGAAGTACTCCTCACAACACATAGAAGAGAACGTCACTAACTATTGCGAGTTCATCAAGTAAGACTTACGATTACATTGCTTTCTGTCGTCAGCGCCAAGAGCTCTGTGCATGAATCTCAGCAGAAGGTAACATCCGAAGAATACGACTGTGATTGCGACCAAAACCACGCAGAGGATAACGATGCCCGTCATGCTAAACATGAGTAGAATAAATCCACTGCCACGTCGGGAAAACAAAAAAAAATTAGGAAAAGTCCGAGAATAATAATACAGTGGATTTAAACGTACGAGAAAATCATGAGATATGAGTATTTTGGAGGAAAAATAATTGAATATGGTGGTCACCGAGAAAAATGTTGAGTAAACAGGGTTCTACAGATTTAAGTGACTGATTCTTGCACACAATTACATGGGCAACAACGAACCCTCCGAGAGCAATTAGATTTGTTTGCGGAATGGGCAATCCCAAAAGCGTAATGCATCAAAACCCAGAGAAGAAGGTAGTCAAATTTGTTCAATTAGCTATGTTGTCATGATGTTACCACATTTTGGACCTCGGTAGGGCATAATGTACGTAATTTTGTGAAAAAAATGTTAGTAATTCTCTTGCATGGCCCAGAAGGAACTGATATATTATGCTACATTATGCCTGTCCCTACAAGGTATCGCTTTAAAATTCACCGCAGCTTTGTTGGAATACAACCGTGATGTTTTATAGATAGAAATAAAGATGGAAAAGAAAAAAAAAATAAATGGTCAAATTATCATGTCTGATTTACTATTTTCTCCACAAATGACACAGTTGAGAACAGCCCAGGAAAGAATCTCCTGGATTGTGACTAATGATGGCATAAGTTAAGTGTACCAGGTACCCATATTGGCTCGAGGTCAAGCTTACTGTAACCGAACAGCAAAACAGGTCCAGCTTCGGTGACAACTGATTTTCGCGCTGAAACAGCTCAAAAGAGCTTCGAGGAAACTTACAAAAACAATTACCAGCGCTCAGCAGCATACAACACAAGGGAAAACTGTTTCTTGGGAGCATACAGATGGATGAAGCTAGCTCCTCTAAAAGATCTACTTTTCAACCGAAACCACTGCTTACATAGAATTAAGAGCTAATTAAGGCTCATGTACAAGTCAATTACCCATGATTTCCCGGGATAACACGGCAAAAAGTCAAGATTAGGGATCAGCAGCGTAGTAGCTTTTCTCGGAAAGCGCTTAAACAAATAAAATGATAATGTAGGTAAAGCATTGTGTACATGCTTGGTTTCCTGTTTACTCATAGATGTTTCCTCCCCCAGATACTTGCCTGAGGAGTGGATAAGTTTTGAAATTGAAGAAATAATTAAACAAGCTAACTTTGTGCAATGTACTCCGTAGTAGACCATTTATTTTGCGCAAGTATGGACTTAACATCGCAGTTCATATTCCTCTAATGCATGATGTAGGGATGCACATGAGAGGCATACAGCCATAGCTCCAATGTGGCGCACCTTTTCAAATAATTAGGTCATTGACGCAGGACATATTTAAGGGTGCACCTGACTCACTCCACCCTCATTTGTCTCCTCATTAATTCACTGGCTTCCTCAGTTATCCCATTAGTCCTAGCTGTTAATGTTAAGTAAGAACTTTTGAGGCTTCCTTGGGAACTACTGATGAAAGGGTCGTGGACCCGGGGGCAGCACCAAGGAGGCTGCACTTCCGGTCTAGTTCAAGCCCCGAAACCGGTTAGTGTGAAAACTTAGGATCTCTGGATTCATATGTTTCCATCTCTTTAACTTCATGCGCGTCATTCTTCTTATCATACTAGGTTAAATGGTGTAATTGTCTATTCTCGAATCACTGTTGTTTGCAGCATCTTACTCATAATTGCATCGAAAATTTACCTATGTACTGATAACGTACAGATGAAGTGACCGACTCTCATATACTCGTACGTACGTAGAGCTTATAAGGAGTAATTATTCTTCGACAGAGCATGTAAAATATGGTGTCCTTTTCTAGGATATTTCTGGAACGGATCCACTCTCAAATCGTTTCGCATTCAAAGAGATTGAGCGGACAAAGACCAGACTTCTTATGCAGAATGCAAGGCTAAATCAAGCGGGTTTCTTGTAATGAAGATCCATAATTCCACATGAAAGCACGGGCGATAAGGCAAATCTCAATATTCTATGGCCTTATATTCTACTCCCACAGACCTCATTGAAGTTTCAGGATAAAGTGCAAGAACTGCGGCAGAATATAAGCGGAGCATATCAAGAATTCAACGAAAATAACCGCGCAAGCTACTGCAGTCGTTGGGATTCAGCGGGGTTCGCAGGTTATTTTTAAGATCCACCAGTTAGGTGGAGTTCAAGCAAAGTATTAGGAGATTAGATGATATGGGATTTTCCCGGACATTCGCCAGAAATCATCCGGAAATAGCTGCGTTGAATCACCAGAGAGATTACGAGGTTGTTGCCAAGTAGCAACGACCTCGTAAGGAGGATGCTTAATAAGATTGAGATGAACGTAAGATGAATAAGTTACCAAATGAAGGAAAACGTTGTAGAGTATCTCCGTTTGAAAAGACGCAGGATATTGAAAAAGCAAGGAAAATCCTGAAAATAGATTTAAAACTTCTCCACGGGAAGGGTCAAAGTAGGCTGGGAAGGAAGTGTTGCCCAACATCCAGCAATACTGCGAAATATGTATATCACGTATTGTTCAAAAAACTCGCCCAATCTGGATGAGCGCGAATCCTGAAAACCTCCCGGGAAAGATCATGAATCCCGCTACGGCGCAGCGTAAGGAGGGGGGGGGGGCTGGAAGGCAGGTAATCATCCTCTAATTCAGACACGATTTTTTTCTATTTTCTGCTGAGGATTTCCAGAAAGATGAAAATCCCTTAACAAGGAGATGTGTTAATTTTATGTGAAAATTTACCACCCAATGACTTCAGGTAAGATTCTACGCCGGATTTCCCCGCTGTTAATAGTGGTGGTGCCTGACGGCGAAGAAAAACAGGAACGCCGGTCGTGGAAGCCAGAGAAGTTTGCAACGTCAACAGATGGCTAGACGATTGATGTTTTTCATCACGAAATTCAAGCCAAACCATAGGCAATTGCTTTGATCGATGGCGCAAATCTCACGATGCCCAAAGCTGTGCCAGGTGTTTTTAAAATTACGTTATTCTGAGCATCGGCTAACGGTGTTCCATCTATGGGTGTTCTCGCTTTCGTCATTAAATTGTTCCCAGAAGGGGAATTGCTGGGGATCAGACCCGTCGGTCCTCATTTTATGGCCAGTATAGTTTTAGGTGTTCAGACATCAGGGTTACTCTTTCCACGGAGCGAAGTTCATTAACTATTGAAAGCGAGTATTGTCTACTGCACAAAGAGGGTTAGGATGTGAGCTGCTTGTCTGTCCTGCCATCCGATGACTCTTCAGACAGAGTTAGATTTGATGGGCCCTATGTATGAGGAAGCAAATGAAGCAGCATGAAAATCAGATTTGACTCTATAGTTAGAACCATATTTAGGACCGAATAATGCATTAGATATATTCGAATTCAAAAAGTCGATCTCAAGGAAGTTGCAATTTCAGATTACCCGAAAAGAGGTAGAAGTTTGAGCACAACTCTCGAAGGATTATTCTATAGAAAGGTCAAGAGTCATCTGCTTTTTCAGTATCAGAATTTTTGCATTGTGTTCTTAATTGGAAATTCAACGAGTATTCGGGCCACGTGAATAGCATCAATGTTAGCGCAGTCTTTGACGAATCCGCACTGATTTGCCGTTGTGGGGACAGTCGCTCGCAGTCGTCAATCCAGGATGCGCTCAAAGATTTTCATAGTATGACAGAGAAGGCGGGTCGGTCCGTACGAAAAGCAGTCTGGGCTGTCTCCTTTTCCTTTCCAGACAGGTACGGTCGTACTCATCAGCCATACCAGTGACTGAGTCCTTCATAGCATTCATTGTAGCATTCCACTGCTCCTCGACAGTGCATTCGGTTGACGATGTAAGATAAGACAACAAAGCAGGAACGGCATTGTTTTTCTGCTCCTTCAGCTTCCACTATTTGATACGCTGGATGTCTGCCCTTGGCCTGGCCCTCTTAGGGCGGCAGATTTTCAGGTCCATGACGAGCAAATGGTGCTGTGCAGCGAGGTGATCCGAGGGAATAACCTTTTTATCCGCTAAGATGTTACAGTCTCGTCGGCGCAAAATCTCGAGTTGGTTATTCGACTCCTATTCGGTCCTAAGCGTAGCTAGGACCAAATGACCAAACAGATATATCCGAAATCAATTATTCGAACCCGAGTAAGCAGGAAATTTCAATTGTCGGAAGTCAAAGAGAGCAATACAGCTTGATACAGCTTGGAAGGAAGGATGGAAAAACTATGGAGTTTCGCCTATCTCGAATATTTGACTGTTCAAACTATGTAGTTCCTAAAATAATAGGTAGAACAACCAAGTCATTATGCTCCTATTTGCTCTGAAGTATGAGAAATTACAGCCGCTTTCACAGCCGCAGTTCGCTGTGGTTCTCTGCATCACAGGGAAATATAGCAGACATAAAATAAGCCTAGGTTTCTGTTAATTTTCCCATTGTTAGTTGAGCAAAAGTCCCATAAAATTTCTGTAAAACACCGGGAACCAGGACGGCTACAGAAAATCAAGCAACGGAAAGCAACATCTCGCAAGGTTGAAGGTTCTCGAAAGCAAGAAATGAATTACGAAGGAGAAAAGAGCACCAGTCATCACTCACGACCGGTTTTTCGAGAATTGGGACAAGTACGAAACGGTCACTTGATCATTTCTTCTGGATTCTCTTTCGTTAGAATGTTACAATGTGATTTATTAACTCTGATATATGGGCCCTCCACAGAGGTTAGGCAGAATCGCTGGGACCTGGTTGTTTTCCAAACGTATAGCTACCACATCCTCATTTCTAACCACCCCATCTCCCCATACGTATATAGCAGGTGCAAGTCCAGGAGCGGGATGGATCCAAACACTCAAGAGCCGTGCAATAACATGGAGAGCCACAGCAGCAGCAAGCACTTTATTGGTTTTGGGTATTTTTCGGTGAACGGAAAGCAAACGCAAATTGCTACTGAGCCGATGGTGGCGCCCCGCCCTGCCTCGCACCGGCAGCTACTGGGAATGAATGCGGGGAGGCAAGAAAGCCTATTATTCTTGCACAAAAGAGAATTGTGAGGAAATTAATTGGTCCCAAATCGCCACATTACAGAAGTTGATTTGTTGAACCTACAAAGACGAACATTACCTATGTAATTGGATAATTTCGAGAAAAAAAAAAACGATTCTGCACACCATAGCAGATAATTAGGTGTCCATACATGCTAACCAATATTGCTTCCGCTAGCAAACAAAATGCCAATTCTGGAAATAGTCAATTCATTTTGAAGGAGCCGAATCCAATACCGCTGGATGGCCGCATCCACACGAGCGATGGAGCTATTATTGACAAAACAAAACGTTGACAAGTGGTATAGTGCTTTTCACTAGATAGGATAGTTGAAGAGGTGGCAGACAGAAAAAGTACGCCAGTAATTGTGCGGCAATTGAAGAGGATTGAGAGAAAAACAGGCAGTCGGAACAGATACTCAACTACTATTAAGTTATTGATATAAAAACCGTATTTGAAGCGGACTATACACAGAGCTTCATACATAACCTTTTCTTTTGATTGACTGAATAAATAAATAAATAAATATTATAAATAAATAAGCCGGGTTCAACTGAAAAAGAGTAATTATGGCAATTACCACCACAGAACTGGTAACATTATCCATGACAGAGCTGATAAGATACAGCGAGCTTCGAAATAGTGGCCTTTCCACGGCCTCGAGAAGCAGGCGACGCAACCGCGCCGCTCACGACGGAATCGTCGCCGCAGTAGCAAATCTGGGTTTCCTGATAGTTGTTCATCAAATTTGATGTTAACTAACATGGAAACTAACTAACTATCAAGAGAACCCCATAGCTAGTCGACCCGGATAGGATTTCTGTTCGAGCGGAGCGGTTGCGCCGCGTGCTTTCCGAGGCCGCGGAAAGGCCACCGCCATCGACCCCTACTGTAAATGCTTTTGCTCCTTTTTAGTAAAATAGTTGCAGGATGAAGTGCGTATTGGCTAGTACATGTTTATCCTAGGGGTGATGACGTAAACTGACTTGCAAGTTTCGCTATTTAAATGCCTGCCAGCAAGTTGTAAGTTTAGGATTGCATACAAGTCTCGATAACATGTTTCTTCAACACTATACCTACTCATTTACGTGCTTGTTTTTGCTTATTTTTTCAGGTAAAAGTAGCTGGATGTGTAATGAAGGGAACAAATGGATATGATCAGACAGTTTCTACAGAAAATACTATATCAGCGTCGACATTCAATATTTAAAATCTTCTGCAAACCTACCCACCCTTCTGTTCCCAGCAAATATTCCCTGGATTTCAAAAAAAAAAACCCCACGAAAATTCACTCATTCCGCTGAGGAAGTTGCCAATATTGACTTGTGAAGGAAATAAGCCGCATTGAATTAGAAGAGGCTGAGGCGTGAGAAAAACCCGTCGAGTAAACATCAATATGAACGAAATAAGCGCTGAGAATGGAATGATGGATGTTTGAACAGCTGAAGAAAATCCAGCAGAAGAAGGACTGATTATGAAGCTAATAACACTTAATATTACTGAAATTGTTGCATCAATGAAGATGGAGAGTACTCATAGAGACAGAGTTCGTCTAGGATCTCGAGGGCAGAACAGCGATTCTTGCTCTAATCCGTTTTTATTTTGCATTTCTTCCTGGGATGTCTTGTCCTAATTCCTTGCAAGTTGTGTGGTGCATTCTATAGTGCAAAAAATAAACAAGTAAACAAATAAACAATTGAGTAAAAGTATAAAAACTGTGAGGGTGCCGTGGCGAGAAAAATGACTGTTATTCCAGGCAGTTAGCCATCACAATGTTGACCGAATAAAAATTGAATATATTCAACTAATTTGCTTAACAATTCGTTTCCAAAGATGTAGAGCTCCTACCTTCCTAAAGATTTCAATTTGTCAACCTATTCGAAGTCTTTGGAAAGAAAGCGCATAGGAATTCAATGGAGTCTAGAAAATGGCATGGAACAAATTCAGACGCATGTGATGGAGGAAATGTATTGATGGGTGACGGGAAACTTAAGCGGAATAAACAATCCATTTTATTCCATGCGCTGTCTAGCAACAAAAAAAGGTTATGTTTAGAGCTCCAATAGTCATAAACAAGCTGACAATGAGTTCAAAAACCATTCATTCATTCATTCATTCATTCATTCATTCATTCATTCATTCATTTGCTCATTCGTTCATTCATTTGCTCATTCATTCATTCATTCATTCATTCGTTTTTTTTTATTATCAAGTTCCCATGACTCATTTCTCATGGCAAAACGGATGTGCAATTACTTGCCACGTGAAACCTCATTTTTCTTCCTGTTCCTCTGGGCGAGAATCTAAGCATTCACATTCTCCGTGATGAATAATGGGAAACTGTGCTGCATTCGGCTTATTTTCTTGAGAAAATAAAAAGAATGAAGCTATGATTAATTCTGAGTGCTCAGAATTTCCATCTACAATGTAATTGGATTTTCTTTTGCATGATAATTATGTGGAATATATATTGAATTTTTAAAATCATCCGAGGAGTAATCTCTGCGCACGAAATTCTGTTAGTCCTAGACCTAACGCACAAAATTACAAAAGGCATTTTTGAACACATGAATTGGAGGAAAACTTTCCAGAGGTGAAAAGGTTTCCAGCGCTCTGAGAGTTTAGGCTCAGTGTCGATCACTGTTAGGCGGTTTACCACGTCAGAGATGACTCAGATCTATTTGCGAGTTGTAGTCTTCAACCTTTCGTCGACTTTGGCTTTCATCGGCTTAGCAGACCCTTGAGAGAATGCGTGCGGCAAGGATTTGCTCAGCTCCAGCCTTGCCCATGTTAAATGTTCATAGAACATGGTTCTTAAGCATGGTGTGCTCCGTGAACATTCAAAATGAGCCATGCCATTTTGGGTCCATGTTTAAAAAATTTTTAAGGTATATCATGTAAAGATATCTCTAATAGACCAAGAAAAGCTAATAATCTGTTCTCTCCCACCTTATAAATGAAATGGCAGATAAGAGATGGTTATTTTACACTCGTTACCCTTTCCTTATTAATTTTCCATTTTCAGCATTTAGAGCACCTGCTACTTTACAGAATAATTGAATAAATGAATAAATAAGTAATCTGTGCCATATTGTACCGATATCCGCCTCACTTTTTCAAGGCAATGGACTTCTGGTGAATAGAGTAATTGAGGTAAGTGAAACTAGGCAACTAAATCCTTAGAATCCTGAAAAGAGGGCGGGTACAAAGACCTGCAATGGTGGTAGCAAACGCCAGGGAAGGGGATGGGGAGGGAAGGTGGGGAAGGATGAGGAAGGGTAGGATGACAAGGTCGGATTTCTGCTGAACGGGGAACCGTCTGCACTTCGCAAAATTTAGGAAACAGAGTAAATGAAAATAATTTCAGTCGAATTAAATGGGAGTAATTACTCGAAAAATAATTATAGAAATTATAAAAATATTGAACCAGAAATAAAACGCCAGTAATTCTGTCTATTCTATCAGGGGTCACATGCATAATTGAGGTTACCCAAGGTAAGCGTGTTAACGCCACACAAATTTACGCATCGTTAACATGAGCGTCAAAATATATTTACTCCGGGTGATCTCAAATATGCGTCCATGTCTAACTCCTAGGTTTTCCAGAAATTTCTTTTTAGGGGAGGACCGCCACTGATGTGACCAAGGAGGTTAGTCTGCTAGATGATATTCTGCGGTTTCGTTACTGGCTAGCAGACATTAACACTGGTGCTCGAAATCCCTGTAGAAGTTTCCCAGGGCCTGTAGTGGCATTCATCACTGAGAGCAGAGGTTAATGTTCGCCTCGGGGTATGCGACCCATGATTAAACTCGAGGGCAACATGGTAGATTGGTATAGATTACCTCTTACTTAAACCCATGGCCTGATGGTACAATTTTCTTATGAAGCGCGAAAAAAGGGTAAATTATAGGGGAGCCGTGATTACCAAAGGTAAACTCAGTGATGAATATCACCCCTGGATGCATTATTTAGGTTACCTAGGGTAAACGTGTTGACGCCAGTGCTAACGATGGGTAAACTTATGTGGTACGTATTTTGCTCAACTGTGAGATGTTTTGTATGAAAATTCGTGCGGATTCGTGGAATTCAACACAGACAAAAGGCATGTAAAAAATCTAAAGATGATGAATGACCACAGCCACCATCAACCTTGATTATCAAGGCATACTATGACCTCAAACAGAAATCGTGGTTACTAATTCATCATCTCTGGGAGATGATCGAAGAACATGGCTGCCCGACGCTCGCACTCTCGCTGTTTTTGATAGGCAGCTTTTTTTTGATAGCCAATTACTCTCCATCTCTCACTGCGTTTGAAATACAGCAATATGTTTGAAAGGCGGGAAAAAAGTGAAGAGCATCGCTGGTTATACGTGGAATTTCTAATAGGTGGTTGGCATATTTCCCGAAATTATGAAGAGACGGTAATATATTACCTTGTTTGGGCGGTATTCGAAATATGCAAGGATGTAGACCAATAGTACAGGTTAAAACGTAATCACTAGTATTACCTATGACGGCTGGGGATGCCGAGTGAGTCGCGGCCAACTCGCAAACTAACTGCGGATGGGACAAATCAGCCACTACGCAGAAGGAAAACAACTCTAATTTGTCTGAAGAATTCCCTGAAGTCTGGTGCTCAGAACCCCTAGAACAAGTTGTCATCGCGTCTTTGCCCTAAAACAACTTGCAGACGACCTTTTAACTAGTAATTCGCTGTTGACAATTTTGACATCTTCATGACATCTAAAGTAAATTGTCAGCAACCTGTCTTCTCAACAACTTGTCGACAAGAGCAGAAGAAGTTGTCGGCTAGTTCCCCAGAAGAACAAATCGTCGATAAGGTTTTAGGTTACAAATCTTTTTCGTAAGTTGTTGACAATCTTGGGTTCCAACAACTTGTCGTCAAGGAAGAGTCAAAATAAGTTGTCGGCTAGTTCGCCACTGGAACAACTTGCCAGCAAGCTTTTAGTTGCAAATATTACTCGGCAGTTGTCAACAATCTTCCCTCCTAACAACTTGCCGACAAGGAATGGTTGATACAAGTTGTCGGCTAGTTTCCCACTGGAACAACATGCTAACAAGCTTTTTAGTTGCAACTATTATTAGTAAGTTGTCGACAACCTTCCTCCTGGAAACTTGCTGACCAGAAACCACCAACACAGCCCGCGTAATGTACGACGCAACCGTTGCGGAAAAAGGGCAAGAAGGACAGGGGTAAGCGTGGCAAAAAAAGATGTCATTCCTGGAAAAGGGATAACAAGTAGGTGGAGATTCTTGAAGCCGACAACTTGCTGGCAAGAAAGTTCTCAACACCTTGTCGAAGAGCTGCATGTCCAAATTATTTGCCGACGAGATTTGCCGAAAGCAATTTGTGGATGGAATTCAGGATCGACAACTTGTCCTCAATAAAGGGTGGGAACAAGGTGTTGACAAGCTTCGAGATTGACAAGTTTTCAGAAAGTTAATACGAACGCAAGTTGTCGGCAAGCTTCAACAAGGACAACTTGTCAGCAAGATAAAGCGAAAACCAGTTGTTGACAAGCTTTGATGTTGGTCAAAAGCTTTTCAGCAACTTGCTCTAGGGTTTCTGATCGTAATTTTCTTCGTATGACAGCCATTAGACTGAAAGTTCTGGGAGAGACTATTGGAAGAGAAATTTGAGCTTTGTGACGATGTTTATCTATGTGGAAGTAATCAGTTAAACGACAACAGTCACAAGAGCAGCTAATAAATTGAATGACAAACTGGTTAAAAATGCAAAACATTCAATTTTCATGGTTGAGTTGGCATTAGAAACCATATGGAATATGTAGTGATGTGATGGAGTGAATCAAGAAACAGAAATGCCAGTGTTGTTGGCTGCTGCATGTCAATCCAGACAACGCAGCTTCCTTTTACCGGCATTGTGACAAGGAAAACTAGATGAGGGAGGGAAAAACATGTCTACTTCCTATAATTTTCTGGTGGTAGCTCTTTGAATATCTACACGTACGGCGTGTACGCCTCGACCAAACAACGAAATGAGAATTTACTGAGAGATGAGGCAGCAACGGATAGCATGACTGGTAGGCAATTTTTCCCTGAAAACCTCAAGATCGCCCGACGTTTATCCGGTATCCTTGAAAATTGTGAAATTTACATATGTACTTGTCCACAATTGTGAATTCAATGAATGTGTTGAGAATAAAGGGGTGAAATAAGAGGCAAGAGGCATATGTTATTTTTATAATTTTTGTCCATGTACTCCAAAACCTGGATGCACCATTCAAATTACCCAGGGTTATCGCGTCAACTCTCCCAAATTTACCCATCGTTAACATCAACGCCAATACGCCTACCATTGGAAACTTCAGTGATGCTGCATCCAGGGGCCGCGTCATAGAGTGCATCATTGCATCATTGCATACATATCGTTTACCCAGGGTAAACGTGCCAACACCATGCATATTTACATATCGTCAACATAGGCGTCGTCATGTTCACCCTGGGTGATCTCATCGAGATTCAGGACCATATCGACGGTGGATAAATATGGAAATGTTAACGCAAACATGTTCACTCTGGGTAATCTCAGTGATGCATCCAGTACAGGGATAATGCGAACGATGGGTGAGTTTGGGATTGCTCGGGTTAACCCTAGGTAATCTTAATCATCTACGGGGTCATTGAACATTTTTAGGTACCCAGGAAGGCCTACCCATTTATAATGGAATGAGCTAGGCCCCTCTCAAAGGGAACAAAAGAACTACCCTTGAAAAAGTGCAAATAGTTAAGGAATCCTTTCAAAAATGGAACCTTTGCAAACAAAATGCCTCTTCTAGCAAGGAGGTGAATCCCTGGCTCGGAAAAACTTTGTTTCTCAAATAAATCTCCTCTTGTGCTTGGAAATAAGATAATAATTAGGTTTCTCTAGCGAAGAAAAAGTCTAAATATGTAGGTGAACGGCTTATAGTCTTGTTTGAAGACGCATGGTTGAAGATGGAGTCCCTTGAAAAGTAATGGACTGCTCGCTGCATTTTATTGTAACAAACAGATTAGATTACAAAGGCAAAGACTGTGGAATAACATTTTTTTTTGGCACGGTGCTATCATACCAAGAAGGAAGTATTCCAGAAGTGGAAGGTTTTCAGGTACTTAGCTAAGGAAATGACACTGGAGTGCGTTGGAGGCGATGAGGAAGTAAAGCCTAGTCCAGAGAGAGTAAAAGTACCTACTACGCATGTCTCGATGAAATAAATTTAATCCTATGCCATATTCGATTAGTTTTCATCAATAAAAAGTGATACGAATGCAGTAAGCACCAAATTCGGTTAATCCTAAAAGTGGTTAAGTGACGCAACCTGCAGCAGTTTATCTGTTTGTTTATTCAATAACGCAGTCAATTACAACTCAAAGGGTGCTTCAGGCATGTGATAGAAAACAAAAAGAAGCCATGGAAAGAAACTTCCGACCAAGGCTTTTTCAACGTTTGCTCAGAGTGAGCTGTAGATTAATGTTAAAAACATGTACACGTAATCAGGGCTTGACGATTGACGTCAACTCACAAAATAATACACACAGAGCAAAACCCTATCTTTTCTTCGAAGAGTTTGTGAGAAAATTAGATTAAGCAGAACAATATCGGCTAAATGAATTGATGCTGCAAGCAGAGTTCAATTCTGCGAGCCAGCTCACCCCATAGGGTCCAACAAACAGGGCTGGGATTCATGAAACACTACCCACGCAAACTAACAATGGCTAGGGTGATTAGCTACCCATAGACTAGGTAACGTTGAGAGGTGCAGGATGCAAAAGTTGGTTTGCTAGCCTGGTTTCGCTTGGTTTTGCGTTCATAAATCCTACCCCAGGATGGCTCTCCAAAACGCTTTATGTTGGGAAAAAGCCCTTTCTCCTGTTACTCAAAGTAAAAAATTCCCTTGCTCTAAAGATTTCATATTTTCCTGTTTGTTTCGTTCTATAGTTCGACAGTACTGAATTAAGCTGTTGAAATGAATATAACAGCATGTTTAGTGGAGCATGAAATATTATGTCACGGCTGTATAATCTAGCGAGAAGGATAAGGCGGCAAAGAACCAGCAATCCCGACAACATTCCCGCAAACGTGCGGGTAAAATGAGTCTTGAATGGGGCTAAAATAAGGACAACATGGGACTAGAAAATCAATCATATAAGCACAAATCCGTGAGAAAGGCAATACGATCACAAGGAAACCAGAAAGGTTAGTTCCGATTGGTATGTTTTCCTAAAGGAGTGGAGATATTGGAGAAAGAGAGAACGCGAGAAAAGTGTCGAATGTGGAGAGGCAGGTGAGAAATGCAGATCATAGACGCAAATTCAAGTATCGTCGTTTTTGGAACGGACTATAAAGCCTGTGGCTTTCGATTGCTTGGTCGAAAGAAAGGAAAGAGAGGAAAAAAGGAAGAGCATCCAAGAGAATTGTGAAATTCTACAATTTGAAGGACTTTTTAATGGGATGGAAATTACATTCTTATGAATACAAAGATCCTTCTAGAAACGCAGCCTCATCATGCATATGTTGACTGGCAAAAAAGTATGTCACCCACATGAAATGACCAATATGTCAGTGAAAAAAATTCGCACCACATGTGCCTCATCGCTAAGTGAAACCCATTGCCGGAAACTGGCTAGATATACATATTTACATCAGTAACGGGCCGACAGCAGAAAAACACGTTGACTGGAATTCTTCGCCCCGCCCATGAGCCTCGCACAAAGTTCCAGTTCCAAGGGTAGGGTCTTCACCGTAGCACAATCGACAGTGGGAAGATGAAGCCCCGCGCTGCTAAGGAACGCTCGAAGATGTTGAACTCCTTGGAAAACACGTAGGGCAACGCGTCTTAGAGGTCTTCAGGACGGCTTATTTCTGGATGAATCGGTGACGAACATAGTGCACTGCCAGGAAGCGGCGCAAAGCAGTTAGCTTTGCGTGTAATCGGGAGAAAAATATTGGTTTCATGGACGACTCGGAGTCGAAAACATGATGAAATCATAATCTCACACTTATCCCTAGTTAGATCTTTACTGCCGTTCGTGTGGAGATGAAACGCTAATCTCAGCGGCTTCTTCTACTGACATATAGCAAACATCTCTTATTAAGGCGATTATGTACGATGCGTGCGTGCGTCAGACGCACGTCAGGTACGCGCCGGGAAAGCGGGACGAGGAAATCTGTGGACGAAATTCATGGCTATGATATCGTATGTGATTACAGTTAGAGCGCCATGTTTAATGGCTATTGATACCAGAACGGCGTATTCGGGAATTATACCCGATTCTCAACCAGTTGCTCCCTCACACCGTACCCTGGTCTTCTTGGACTGAGATTCAAGAAACGTTAACCATGCTAACCAACGTGGTTATACGTTCATGAATACTATCCCTGGAGGCAACACTGGGATCATCCAAGGTAAACGTGTTGACGCATTTGTTAACTATGGGTAAACTATGGATATTAACACGTTTACCCTGGGTAATCTTAATGATTCATGCGGCCCCTTGATAATCTCACGAGAATTTCGCCCAAAAGGTAGGAATTGGCCAGCAACCGAGCTGCGTTAGTAGTGCGGCTCCTTCATGGCTCACCCTCCGCCATAGTGTAATACAGTTGACGGACGCAGCCGCTTAGTATAAACTACCATAAAGTAGTACAAATAAACTTCAACTAAGTGATTAATGCACACAAAGGAGGAATGTACTCTCAGTTTTTAAGGTGAACTCCTATTGTTCCCCTATTTTAATTCTCTATCATGTCTTTTTTAATACCGCTGTCACTATGCTTCCAGGACGCGCAAAAGCATGATCGAGATTCGAAATTGGCGGGCTGAGTATCGTTAGTGCATTTGGAGCAGATGCGCCGAATGATCTCGATTTTGGAACTAATCCAGTATCTACAGTAGGATCCTATTAACCCTTCAGGGATAAGCTTCTTGTTTTGGGGCAGTTTCGACGTCTTTGATCCAGTACAATTCGCAAGCAACTGGATTGAAATCGCAGATGAAGGTAGACGCAGAGTCTTTTAGATGCATCAAAGTAAACTGGATAATCACTGGCTTTTACCCTATAGGCAACAGATATCATTTTTTCTATTTTCCTATACTAAACATGTCATTATACTACTCCCGCATTTTCTGCATACATCAGCTCATATTACCAATTATTTGCAAATGCACCGAATGTGCTACATTAAAATTAGATGTGCAGAAGAACATGTTAACTCCTTCAATACCAGGCACCAATATGGATATTCGCTCATAAGTATGAGGTTGAATAACTGATATTGAGACGTCGGTAAACATTACCCACATTAATGAGGTGTTACAATGCAGTGCTTCTTGGACAATTTACACATAATTTAGTCATTGGTATATCTAATCACATTTAATCATTCATATGTGCATCACAGTTTCGTCTTTACCCAGCTGCTACCAGTGGTCATGAAACTAACCATACTCGCTATGACACACCATAGCCACGATAATCAATTCACTTGAAGTAAGGTAAACAATGTAGCGATACGTTCCTTACCCAGTAGCGTTCAAAGCGACAATTTGAGGCGTGGCAAGAATAACCAAGATAATCTAGCTGGATTGCGCCCGAATAGGCCAAAATTGCTTACACTGAAGGAACCACTTGTCAACATTCTCTTATAGTGATTGGCATTTCCAGAAATTTCCAGGAATACAAAAGGTGAAAGAAAACTCAGGAAAGAAAAGCGAAAAAATGAAAGCGAAAGTGAGAAGCACATATGCGAGGAGATGAAGTACCAGTTGGCACTAGAGGGTCGCTGAAGACGATGGAAGGATGTACCAATGTACCATATGACAGCCATACGCCGCGAATTTAATGGATCAACATGTGAAAGAGTGGCGTGTAGTGATATCGATGTGACAAGTTGAGAACGAGCGGATTTTTCAGGCCGAAATCTGGATAGGAACACATCGATTACCTTGCGAAACGCATTCATACGTAATTGCTGCAATAATGATGAGGATTCGCTGCACTGAGACGTCACAGAAGCCAAACAGTAAGCCATAACTGGAAGGGCACATTTGCGGATAATGCATATAAAGCCTCAGTTCCCAGAAAAATAGAAGCAGTAGTACCGTAATCTCTATAATGGAATAGATTATGATTTCCTCCAGTTATGGCTTCGAATTGCAGGGCTGCAGGGGTGAGAGTGAAAAACCAGCTGGACATCAATATTTCAAGGCTAATGTGGTATTTAGTATCCAGAAAGAAAACAATGACAATTAATCACCGCATGCGTTCACTTGGTTGAGTTAATGCGCAGCGAAAAACGCTGAATGCACCATTGGTTCCAGAATTTTCTGGATGCCTATACTAGGAGGATATGCATAATTGGGCACGTAACTGCTAAGCTCCCTGAACTTGAGCACAAAGTTCTTCAAATTATGGCAAAGGGCGAACGACGGGGGGGGGGGGGGGGGGGGGGGG
>JARK01001355.1:1494235-1517409 GCA_000688135.1 Ancylostoma ceylanicum | reverse complement strand
GGGGGGGGGGGGGGGGGGGGGGGGGAGGTGTGCTGACTTCAAAACAAAGATTCCTAAAGCCTCTGTGTGGCTTCCAACGATGTCAACACAACAGAAGAGAAGCACTGCTGGTTGATATGGGAAAAATCGGAAGAGGAGCAAAGAAATAAACAATATCTAGGAAGAGAGCACCCTATCGATGGGAGCAGACGTGAAGTAATCCAATAAATAGGAAGAAAATTACAATGACAATGAACAAATTCACCACCGAAAGAGATATTTCCCCCTTTTATACTACCCCACGCGCGCGCGAGCGACCTTGGATAGCTCAGCTTCAATCTGCAAGGCCTACCAGTAGTTTATTTTTTTTAAACTAGCGACGATCACTGAATAGGGCGATATCCCGGCATGGCACCTCTCCGAAACTAGTTCGCGTTGCTTCAGACACTTGTAAAAAAGGAGGGATGGTTCATTCGATGCTGACTCGGCTCTGGGTGCACCATTGAGATTACTCAGGGTAAACGCGCCTACTCGCGTGCTAATGGTGGGTAAGTCTATGTGGGTCACCTTTTTTACCTCAAGAACGTAACCTCAAGGTTGCGTGCCGTCGCCAGAGCATTATATGAGTGTAGATAACTCACAATGGGTATATATTTGCGTTACATACTGTAGATCCTCTTCCTTATAAGCAACGTGACGTCACTGACTATCGATTGTATTGATTATTTACAATTATTGATTACTGATTTTTGACATCATCATCATTGATTATAAGTAGTATGATTATAGGATGTGGCGTGCGGTGTTCCTGGGCGACGGTGTCACGATGACCCGTACGTAGTACGGACCGGTGGATAGGGCGGGGGATTCAAACCCGGGACCGTGAGAGGGCTGATACCCTAGGGCAGTGCCTCATGTCAGACCACGTGGCTATCTCGCCCCGAAAATAGTAAAGGGCAATTTACACTAGACGTGCGTCTATATGATGGAGAATAGGGCTAGTCGCATCGCTGACGCATCTGAGACGCACGCGTTCACGATCTCGCAACGGCCGCGCGTTCTTTCCACTAGGGATTACATGCCTCGTAGACTGGTCTTAATGAAAACATCTTCGCAAATGGATGCGTGCGTCGGACTATTATAAATTGCCCTTATCTTTTCTGGTATGAAATCAATTTATACTAAGCGCGTGCGTCAGTTTGTAGAGGATTTTTAATGAAGACAGGTCAATGCAGGATGCAAATCTTCAATGAAAAAAGTGCAGCCGCCGCAAGGCCACAAAGATGTGCGTCTCACCTGCGTCACTGCTGCGAATGAGCCTATCCTTCACCGCAAGGACGCACGCGCGTCAGACCTACGCACCTAGTGTAAATTGCCCAATATGCGATGAGGGAACCCTCGAACAGAAAGAGAACATAGGCGATATGATGCTTGAATCCCTCTCGCTTCTTTAGGCCCCGGGTCAGAAAATGGTCGGTGGACGCTATGAACACCTAGGTAAATAGCTCCAGCTCGTAATAAAAATAATCTGCTTAAATCCCCCGAGACCTAGCAAAAACTCCAATCCCTGAAGCTCAGACTTGAGTAGCCGACCTTGGTTTAGCAGACAATGAGAGCGCACAGAACGAGCATGTGTACTCAGTACAGCGTTTTTTCAAAACCACCATGGAATTCACTATTGAAGACCTATGAGCAGACTTGAACGACAGCGAATGGAGTCACAGGAGCGTCTGAAGGTGAAAAGATGGGAATGAGTCAACGCAGTTGAGGTGGATGACTCCTTGTTTGGTTGATTTATGGTTTCATCGTTGATTAATGGAAACGTTCTCCCAGAAAGTTCATCTATGTACCACAAAATGAGTACTGAGAAGAGCCTATGGCACGCAAATCCTCAAAAAAGTGGACATCATGCTATTTGACATCGTTCAAACCATTTAACAAGAGAAAGTTGTTAATCATTATAGATGCTGAAAAACTCTACTAGCCGAATTCACGCAAACGTATTCAATCATTTGTAAGAGTTGTCTGGAGTGATGAGCGTTCACGATCAAAAATGAAGGATAAATAAAGGATTGGATGATGGATAACAAAGTTCTCAGCGTTAATCAATCGCTTTTTGAGATGTGCCACTCGTACGACATTTGATGTGCCATGTATTTGACTTTCAGGAGAGAGAGGGGGCGGAAAGGACCAGACTGTCCATTCAGCCCTCATCCTCGCAGACCACTCTGGCACCAATTTACCGACTCTTGAGGAATAGCTGCCTTCGTTAGGCTGGGTTAGTGTTTGACCATCGGTCGGGAGGCCGAGAATCTTGCCATTATTCTTTGGTTCCGACGCAACGAATATGCAGAAGCTCGTGGAAAGAATAAGTGCATACAATAAGAGGTTTGCAGTCAAAATCAATCACAAGGGGCTAAGACCTTCTAGCTGCGTTTATACTTCGTCGCCACGCGACCGTCGCATACATGAAAACCGTTCAAAAACGCTGGACCTCTAGTTTATGCATGCCCTAACAGTGGTCGCGTAGTAGCACCTAGCGTTCATCCTTGCGACGCGACACCGTTGTGTCCAATTTATACTTTTTTCCCCTAGAAACGCCGCGATGGACCAAATTCACCAAGCCGAGGACTCGTAATATTTTTTCGAGCTACAACGGTATCACTGGAAACTACTCCGTGGATTTCAGGAAGATCTACCGCGACGCATAGGTAGTGCGGTGCGACTGACCAGATGGGTCCGCGCGAGTACACAAATTTGCCAAGGTTAGCATGGCACAACTGCCCGACGTGGCGACCTCGTCATCGCATCGAAAATGTTGAGGTCGTCGCCGCGACATTATCTTCTCGCGAGAAAGTATAAACACAGCTTAAGACTCTTGGTATGCTTCACAGCGACAGCGTCGCTGCAACTACATACTTGGTCTCAGTCGTGTTCGTACTCTTCTACAATATTACACTAGTGGTTTGAACAGTGCAAATTTTGGAAAAAATACATGAAAAATTCTGAGATTTTGGGTTCTGCTGTGATCGTGTACCGGGAGGAATGTCATGGGCTCCAGGAATACTAATCGTGCCGCGTAGGTGATGCGTCGCGACAGATGGGCGGCTTTCCGCGATGCAAAAATGAGTGACCGGCACTGTATTTTTCAAAATGAAATTTTTGTGGTTCTCTTATTTGACTACTAATGACACATTTTTCCAGGTTCTTTCTGGAAGGACTCCCTCCTCACAAAAGCAGAGAGAGCGGACCAACTGAAGCCTTGTCGATCAAGTCGACTTCGCGAAGAAATTACAGCTACAAAGGCTTTCTAACAAAGTCAACAAATGTCACGTAAGCATAAACAACAATTATTGTCCATAGCTGTAAACACTGTCCTCGACATACATCTGGATTTATACTAGACTCTGCATGAATTGCAAGGAGTAGTAGGGAGAAAGTGCTCAGTATAGGTGGGAAAAACAAGCACAAATGGGTGGGTAACTGCTGATAACATGAGACTTTCGCTGCTGTACTTCGCAAATACAAAGTTATCGCTGCTGCCACTCAAGGTGAGATATCGCGGCATGATGGGTTGCCCCTAAAGCTCGCGAACTTTGCTGGAAACAGCTAGGGACACGAACTGCACCGACAGCGAAAAACTATTTGCAGATAATGGGTGGATTTTCAGTGAGTAGGGCGGTTTTTGTGCGGAACGATGGCGCGAGGAAATGTTTGCACAGCATCAACTCTACCGAACTGAAGAAATAGGCTTGTGATCGGCAGAACGTGGAGACAAGGTGAACGGGATGGGCAGTTCTCTAGGGCGGGGATGGCATGGGGGTGGGCCTCACTTCAGTAGTTGGACTATGAGCTGGATCCAATCAGAGAAAAACAATTGAGCGAGGATTAGTAGCCTGGTGGCCTTTTTTGTCCTGAGAAATGCGCCAAAATCCACTGGGGATAATCCATTAGGGAAGGAGATCGTTACTCTCGTTCAGTCGCTAATAGACTTCAGTTCTCCTTGGATTGTCTCTAAAAACCGGACCAAAAGAAGGAGAAATAAACCTCTAAGGAGATTCTGAATGGTGAAAAATAGTTTCAGTCCTACCCCGATGCCAGAGTAAGCCCTTGACCACCCCTACGGTTCGTTTTTGAGCAAACCGTAGGTGTAAAGAACCTGTGACCGTATATATCATTGAGATAACCCAGGGTTGGCGCGCCAACTGCACGGAAATTTACCCATTGTTATCTCAAAGCATTTCCCTGGGTAATCTGAATGGTGAATCCAGGCCCGGATCAGCTGTTGCTTGGCGTGGGTCGTACACCAGAATCTATAATACTTCTCTGCACGTTCATTCTTCGTTCACTATCAATATCAAAACCAAGGGGCGTACATGATCAATACTACCTAGGGTAAACCTGCTCACACCCCCAAGCATACCCATCGTTAACACCGGCGCCACGATGTTTACCCTAGTTAACCTGAACTATGCACCAAAACCCAGGGATGAGCGGAGGTATCGCACAAGCCCAGATATTGGTAAGTTAAAATATGGGTAAATTTGAGATGTGGTAAACTTGGAAGGATTAACACAG
This sequence comes from Ancylostoma ceylanicum, assembly GCA_000688135.1. Taxonomy (NCBI): domain Eukaryota; kingdom Metazoa; phylum Nematoda; class Chromadorea; order Rhabditida; family Ancylostomatidae; genus Ancylostoma; species Ancylostoma ceylanicum. The sequence continues at coordinate 1,512,852 of JARK01001355.1, read as the reverse complement.
CATCCACAACTTAACATAACTCAGCTGCCGCTGATCCTCCAGAAATCCATAGGTTCGAAACTGACAAGACGCCAGAATTCAGGAAAGCCCGACTTCCAAGACTGTACCACGGATGCATTATTGAGATTACCCAGGGTAAACGCGTTGACGTCCATGTTAGCGATGGATACATTGTACGCTGTTACACAGTTACCCTAGGTGATCTCGATGATGCTTGCTACCCCGGAATTCCACTCTATGTGAAAATATTGAGCAAACTGCTAAAATCTTCTTAAAAACAGACGAGATATGAGACCGACAAATGATATGTTCATTGCGTTATAAAGGCCGAGTGAAGGATAATTGAAGATTTAAAGCACTATCTAAATCGAGATGTGTACCTTTTAAGCTTGATGCTGCCAACAGGAAATAAAACCAGTCATATCTTGATGTACTAAAGTGCAAAATTTATCACCAGCTTGGGTAGATTCGCTATCGTGACTTTCGCCAGCGTTACTCCATAAACTTGGAAAGGGCAAATAAGGTGCAATGACAGAGATTTTTTTAGCGAGAACGAGAACGGGAAACGTTTGAAACATTTTACTAGTTCTTTTCGAGAGAAATATGATAAGACCAAACGCAGATAAGCGTGCTCACACCCCCAAATTTATCCATCGTCAACGCGGCCGTCAAGATTTTTACTCTGGGTAATCTCAATGATGCATCCAGGGCCAGGCTAGGTGTATACGCTCGCTTGATATGATTTGTCTACCTCCGCGACCCCCCCCCCCGTCCCGAAAAAAAAACGATGCCTCGCCTATGACGTATCTATAACTCCTTACTTTATTTTGAAATGATGTACTCTTGAAATAAGAAGTCCCACAAAAACTGGACCAACTCTAGCGTGTTGATCAAATGATGTATTAGATACCTTCGATATTCGAATATTCGATTTCGGATAAGTCAGGAGTGAAGAAATGTGAGAGTCCTACACCGTCTAGGCTGCATCAGCGATGCGACTAGTAATATCCTTGATTATGTAGACGCACGCGCGTCAAACGCACGCATTTAGCATAAATTGCCTGTAAGATCGGAAGTTCGTGAGTCAAAAAAGTGGACAAATTCGAAAGGGTGGATCAAAAAGTCGCTCTGTGGGAGAAAATAATGGCTATGAAGGCTGTGTTTTCAGAATATTCGAATTTTCTGAGAGATCTTATTAATGCTAGTCAACTAGTGAAATTTAGTCGATTCCTATTCAGGTAGTATATTTTCCTCAGTTCCTACATCAATAATAAAGAGGTGGTACGAGTATCGCAAAGACTTGCAAACATTCAAACCTGAAAAGTTTTCTCAACTTCACATTGACTTTTTTTTTACATGGCGCACCTGGTTCCTGATGCAAATGCAAGCTTTTGACAGCTTGGCATTGCAAATAAAAGAAAATAATGTGTCGAGACCGTAATCTTGGCAATTCAAGGTCTGCTCTTTCATTCTTTCTAGCTGCAGCAGTTCAGCATGTGTCTACTTTTTTATGCAAATAGGACCAGAAGCATTCAACTCTTGATTTTCTGTTCTCATAGTGTTCTCTCGTGAATAGACTTCTTCAAAAATGCTGTCTGGGAGAATTTGAAAGGAGTAGAAATGACTTGAAAAAAAGAACTTTGAGTTCTCTTAAAATCCGGCTTTCCTTTAATTTAGGGAGAGGTTGAGACTTGTTTAAGCTATTTTTAAATATAATAATAATGATAAAAAAGGAAAATGAGCTGAAGTATGTGCTGGGAACGTACTTGCTGCCGAACTGCCGTGGCTGTTTCATCCATTGTCCGAGTACGCCTCGATCGTCAATGGCTTCGCTGAGATCTCCCATTATCTCACTCGTCGACAGCCCATCCGAATCCATAATTGACATCTGGAAAAAAATAAATTGCACTTTTCGCAGTAGTTGTAATCTGGAATCTTGTGAGTGGCGAGCCAGAGGACTGGTATTGGTGGATCGGGGGACGAAACCCTGTTTTTAGGTACTTGTACTTAGAAAAATAGAAGGGATAGGCTACTGATAGATGAAAGGTGCTTTTCAGTCAGCAGAACAGGATTCTCCCAATAGTGTCACGGATATAAAGAGTATTCTCACAACTAGTCAGCGAGCTAATTACCCTCTTCCAGCCTGTAATTAAAGCTGATAGGTTTGTCTCGAAGGTAAAGCTGATGTAATTAAGCTTCATTTTATCTAGGGATTTTCCTACTTTAATTTTCAAAGAAGACATTGCAGTACAGATACATTAAATAAATGAGGCAACTGTGGTTACTATCATGCCCGGGACCGATTCTTGCATTAGATGTATTCAAATTCAAAAATTCTATCTCGAGTAGAAATTTCGGATTTCCGGAAGAAAGAAGAAGTCCAACCCTTGAGGAATCATAAGATGGGGTTGACGGCGTTCTGTTTTTTTTTCGGCATTCTAATTTCTTGGATCGGGCTCTGCGTGGAATGGGTTATTCGACTTTTACCCGGTCCTAAGTATAGTCACTACCTACTACTTTATTATATTACTCTACCCCCACTCAACTTATACTTCTACATAATTTCGCAGGCTCGACCGCTGTAGTACTGTCGACTTCCTCGTAGAAGGCTGCTCTCATTTCCCACGAACTACCCGGAACTTCCCTTCCCTGAACTTTTTGGGCTCTCTTTTCAGACTCTCCATATTTACGTACTCGCTTCAGATCTCCCAAGAGAACTGGTACCGCGATGTTTGTGCACGGCTGACTGTTGTTGGCGTCAGTTTGATGTTACGAGTAATATGATGCCGTCCTATCAAATAGCGACTTCGTGAGAAAACTAGTAGAAGAAATGACTCGCAATAGGTTGAAGTGTTTTTCCTAGTTTTGCGAAAAAATGCATCCAGGGAAAATTCGAAATTTATTTTAAAAGGAACAGCAACAATAAATAGGGGGTCCGCAGTCCAGAGATTCATTTACATATCAGGGAATGACAATTATCTTGCTGCCCTTTCGAATTGGATGGGTTCCCATGCAAAAATGGGTCTATTTTCCCTAGAGGCTCGGCCCAGTCAGTGGCAGCAAATTAGGGAAAAGACAATGAGACCATGCGTACTTTTTTTTTGGGAAAACTCGGAAACTTTGGATGAGCGGAAACCTTAGAGGCTTCCCGGAGACACTCACGGATTCTGTCATACGTAGGTGTGAAACTCAATGGAGTGTAATTAGAAGGTCAAAAGTCTATGAATAGTTCTCCAGAAGGGCTTGTACTGATGTTTAACCAATGTTCCTCCATTCTTGTTAGAAAGGCCAGCAGCTACATAACAAAGTGAGCTTCGTTTCGTTCACTGTTTTCACTCTTTTTCAAAGAGTAGTTTGTGTACATACGATAAATTAATTGGTGTAAATATCGTGTTATGGATAACTAAGGTGTTTTCATGAGTACAACTGAATTAGTGGCTCTTCCCGTAGAGAACAAAATTCCCAGCAAGAAAATGCCAGGAAACGTGGATGTGCTTCAAATACCTCCCAAAAACAGCAATTATTCAGAGTGTCTACCATTTTTGGAAGAAAAAAGAGTCATGGACTGCTGTTTCCATGTTCTTGCCCAAGTTGCTGGTTTTTTCCCTAAAAGTAATGACTTTTCTCTGTTGGAAAATGCGAAGCGATAGATGTGCAAGTGTAAATTTCAATAGCTCATTATCTCACTTAGACAAAGGTGGAGAAATTTCCATGCGGAAAATAGGAAAACCATGAATTAACAAGAAAGATGGTGTTTACAAATCCCTCTCAAATGCAACAAATATCCCTACTCTCTACCTCTACTATTTGTGGAAAGGTGACAGACTACATACATAGTGAAAAGATTAGGGTGAAAATGAAAAAGAAAGAAGAAGAGGAGATAGGGGTGAACAAAAATCACATGAACATATGGATTATTCGGCCAATTTGCCCTCAAAGGCATTGGTTTTTGAGCCATCCTTTTGACGATTCTGAATCACAGGTTTTTTGGTAAGTTCTAGTTCTCTCCGTAAATTCTACTTTATAAAAATCAGCTATACATCTCGCTTAAACTTCCACTGGAAATTTGGGTAAGGTCGATGATTTACTAATATTTTGGAATTGAGTTCAAAACTTAAAAACCACGAATCAAAACTTAGAAAATTTCAAATCTAAATTCTCTGCACTGCATCACATATCTTCTGCTGGAATTGAATCAGAAATTGCCACTTCATGGTAGTACTGGAGGTAAATGAGCAGATATAGGCGAAATCTTAAAAAATGCGAAATTCTCCCTTCGTTTGTCGTACTTCTCATGCTTTTTGTGTAAGGATGGTGAGAAACACCATATTCCCTCCCCAACTGGATAAAACGAGAAACCACTCCTGGGAATTGAACGATGTGAGAAGCTTTTGAGTTTTTATAGCTGCGCTTCGCTAAACCAGTAGACGAATTGATACGTTTCCAGTAGGATGAAAGCGATTCGAGTAGATGGCTCCATCAAAAAACTTCCCGTGTTAACGTAAAGTGCAATGAGGTGGGTGCAGAGGCGGGCATCCACTCAAAGTGGATCCTAGATTAGATTTTCGAGATGGTAGCAAATAGCCTGGAGGCATTTCCGGGAACTTCGTTTGAGTTTTTAGAAGGTGTACGCGGATATGCGAGGCGTGTAGTTGCATGCGAAGTGAAAAATTCATGATAATGTTGAGTGACTGGCCGGGAAAGCAGGATTTGAGGGATCACAACAGCTTTAATTCCGCCTGCAGGATCTGCACACGATTTCCTGGAAGACGGGCATTCGACGGGGGATAATGCTACTTATGCCCACATGTCTGGAGAATATAGAAAGATCCCCTTGACGCATGCTCTCAAGTTGATTTGTCTACCTTTACCGCAAATAAATAAACAAACAAGCAAACAAATAAATAAATAAATAAATAAATAAATAAATAAATAAATAAATAAATAAATAAATAAATAAATAAACTAGTTCATCACAACCCTTGTCGTAGTTTCCTCATACTGATCTTACTATGATTTGATGGAAGTATTTGGCTTTTTCGAAAGTGTCTGTCAAGATATGTCGTGACTCTCGCACGACTTCCATTCGAGGGCTCCTTCGACCGACGTCTCCATCCCGGTCGGATTCGCTTCGCAATGTGAACCGACGTCCTATACCGGTTCAATTCCATTGCGTTGCGCGTGCGCGCCACTTCCATCGGCGCTCTCACGGGATACGGTACTTTCTCAAGACCGCTCGTGCCCTCGGGTACCGTTCCCACGCGGCAGCAGTATAAATAGCGCCCTCGCGTTCTCATGGGTTCATTCGCGTCTCCGCCGTCATACGATCAACTCCGCCGATGTCCCATGGTTCCACCGAAGATGCTGGTCGCCGTCCTGCTGTTCGATGATGATGGAATCCTCGATCGCCAGTCAATGCTCCAGAAGATCAGTCGAGCCGCTGTCACGATCCTGCCAGCCGCTGCGCGTGTCCACCAGGCCGGTTTATAACTTGACCCTGTTCCATCTTGTGGTTTAGTTTTTCTATTGTATTGATGTGTGAGTATAATGGGGAATATGAAGGTGGCTATTTATCCTGTGTAAGATCAGAAGGATTTGGAGTTCGTGGAAGATTGAAGATATGTGGTAATATCCGCTTGATGAAACTAGTTAGGCGCTGGGCTTTGGACTACGACCGTAAGGTCGGGGCCGGGCTCGGCTCAGGTTAGGTAGTTATACGCTCAGTTCGTTAAGCTCTCGCTCGCGCCCGCTTGCCGCTCGCCTAGGGTAGTAGGCCTCTTACGCTTCGCCCGCTGGCTCGCGAGTCCACTGTTCTTGTGCGCTGCGGTCTACCCTAAAGTAGCCTTGTGGGTTCGGGTAAAACCCTCTTTTGCCGTACTCGGTTCGGGTGCTACCACCGACGCCCGGACCGGGTGCGACAAGATAGCTATTCTTCCCAGAGTAAGCAGTTTTTACCCAACTATGAATCCAGGGCACACACTATTACAGAAGCGGATTCAATCATGAAATAAATTGACAGTATCGTAATCGGCACATTTGAAGAGAATATCCCGTACATGGCGAACACTTGAACGGCACGAAGAGGTAAATTTGCCTCACTCGGGGAAACCTTACAGTTTCCCGGGCAAACTACGAGTACGAGCTGACGACGAGGAGATGTTAAGAGTCGTACGATGGTGTTCATTGATCACTGGTTGAAATACTTAAGGTATAGGCTTCGATGAAGGCGGAAAAGAAGCACTGATTAAAATGATGTATTTCAATCTATGGTGACTCACAGCATGGGACCTCACTCATTTTCACCTAACCCACAATTACGTTTAGTGAGCTACAACACATCTTTGGATATAGTAGTATAATATGAAGTAGTAGTTATACCTAGGATTGAATGAAAAATGAATAACTTATTCAACTAGAAATTCAGAACTAGACCTGAGTTGGATTGAAAAAAAAACATGGCAGCAAAGGCATATCTGCCTGCGCGTTTCGAATTTGTCGATGTGCACAAACCAATACCTCTAGTACCTCAGCTGACTTCCGGCTCAGCAGGAAGTAAGTACGCACTTTGCATTAATTTATGCAAAGCTTCTTCGTTACCTAGTAATCCACTAGAAAAACTTACACTGGCTGGGAAAGTTGATTTTCACCTACGAATGGAGGGATTACTTAGTGGAAACACGTTGACGCTCGTGCGGGTAGATTTTGGGTAATCTTAACACAGGTATCGCCTCCAGTATACTATCCTAAGATTCGCAGATTCCATCTGCTCACTTCATCACTTCGATCTCTGATCGGTTTGGAAGCATCATGAGAGCAAAATTCACATTTCTAAACTGAAATGCATCATTGAAAAGAGGAGTAAATTCACAGTCATGGTTAACCGTGGGTTGAGTTAGGTATAGGAAACGGCATGTCTGAATAGACATGTTGATGAACGCCAGGTGAAGAGTAAACTTGGGAGCGTTGATATGTCCAACTGTCATGGGTGATTTCAAGGCAATGGGCCATAGCCGAAAGTGTTTACCAAGGGTAATAAGTTACCAGTAGCTCGGGGCTGGACGCACAGTATAGGTTGCCCAGGTTAAATGTATTGATATTGGCGCTAACGATGGGTAATCAATCCTCTGTGGTGTTGTATATTCACCCTGGGTAATCTCAATGAAAGATGCTATCCCTGATATTCAATAGAATTTTTATCTGTCCAGACATGATGGGGTAAAGCGATAAGTAAGATGTATCCAAAACTGATGACTACTTGAATGGAGAAAATGTTTTAGTTCTAACAACAATAAATACAGAGATCCATAACTCATGCGCGTCTTTCCGCATAAACCGCTTAAATATGTAGGATCTCTCGGCTCAGACGCAGGGTAAAGACTAAAGGAAATGAGTCGTTCAAATCGGTTTTGTCGCAACACAGGAAGGAGGAAAACACTTTTTTTTATACAGGTAGACACTGAAGTCACGCTTCAAGTACAATAAAAATGTAGAGGTTTTTTTTTTGTTCGTAACTTTTGCGTCACTTCATCATTGTCCGGGAATGTCCCTTTTCTCCCCAACGTCAGATCTGATGTCAAAATGTATGTTTAATGTGTATTTGTTGACATCATTACTTCCTAGATTGTAAACCAAAAGCTAATATAACGAGGGTGAAGGATACAAAAGGCGTGGTGAAAGGTTTTCCATATTATACGTAACTCATTTTGTATCAAATAATTTTACTGCTCGGTGATCCAAATATGGAAGCATATGTTATAGCATCAAAAGAAAACGAGATGCATGCTTTGATTGTGCACTTTTTGTGCTATTTTTTTGCGAATTTTTATGGGTGTATTCGAATGGACAGATATACAAAAAGCGAACAATTAATTGTAACACCAACAAACAACGGCTCCACGTAAGTACCTCAGTGAAAGAGGTCAGTCCAAAAAAATTCAAAAATGAAAACAATAAAAAACTATCAAAATAAACAATGCAGTTTAATGATGCATATAGTCCTAACTGACTGAACATGGCATAAAAACGGATTTCAGCAACGTATTTGCACACTGATTTATTTATTTATTTATTTTGTGCACTACGCAGGTGGCCCAGAAAAAAAACAGATTGGAAGGGTCACATAGAAAAGTGAAAATTATATTCTTCTACAGCCATTTGGTCAATTTTATGGGCATTGCATTTATGATTATAGAAGCGAGAAGGCATAAACTTCAAAGGACCGCATGAATGCAGATGAAGAGAAATGAGGAGGTAGTACATCTACGCAAAAGTTGGCATTAACAAGGTAAACAATTTTTGGGTAAGAAGAAGGTGAAGGCGCGTTTCCATTAGTCTCTATGTTCAAAAACTGCTTTGTGTTGCTCTCAGAGGTGATCTAATACTGCAGTTCCTTTCAAGTTCACAAGCATTGGATCGTTTTTCCGGTTCAACTTCCTGTACTCAGAAAATTGAGGGATTTTCCCCAGCATCCCTAACAAAATGAGATTAAGCCTCTTCAAAGTCCAAAGCCAGAGCTGACTCCGAACACACTATGGGAATTCCCAGGAAGCGGCATTCCAACGTAATCACTTCCTCGTTTCAATTCTAGGATGACGCGGAGCATATTAAAATGGTTAGAGAGGGGAGTGGCATGTTATTACGAATAGAGCCAAGGTTCTTGGAATGCAACTTGAAATAAAATAAAGATGAAATAAAAATAATAATTGCTCTAATGCTCGTGGATTAGTTAATCCTGGTGGTAATGACAATTGTACCACAAACAGAAACCATTTACATACATATATTTATTCAACAGTTGGGTTGTTTCGAAGTGAAATTGGAATACCGCAGGGGTGATTTCGTTCCATTACGTGAACATATAGAAGTACAGAGCTCAGAAAATCAGATTTCAGATTTGCTTCAGTTTTGCAAAGGACAAAACTCTAAAAACAAAGGAAAGAAATCGATCATAGCCCATGTGAGTGAGGCGAGATGCCTGGGAGGAGATAAATGCGCGCACTGATGCCAGGTTAATTCAGGAAGGGCTTCAAGTCGTCATAGCTCGTCAAGTCTAGAGAGCAGTTCCGCTCGCGTGGTTAAAGGGGAACGGCTTGTTGTCTTGGCGCTTGTCGGGCACGAACAAATAAATAAATAAATAAGTAAATAAATAAATAAGACCTTAAAGATCTTTTGGCAGAATGAACCTCAAAAGCCTACGTTCATCAGGCTAATAAGGCCGCAATCTATTCTCTGCATAAAATTACCAGGAAAAAAATGCAATGACGAGTAACTAGGGATTTCCTTAGCTGGGTAACGACTCCCCCATGGGGAGCATCACCACTCAGGCCACATCTACCAATTGTAAGGTTACTATGGGTAAGAATGCACGGGATCTTACGTACCTTTTTAACCGTGACGAACTTCTCAAAGCAGCTCTCAATAATGATGCACCTACTAAAATCGAACATTGTATGGATTTGTAGAGCTGCAGAATCGCTGGCCGATGAAGGTAGGGCGGGGGGGGGGAAGCCTCTACTAACGCGCAGGCGGATAGCTCTAGGGAAAAGCCAAGTTTCGAGGACGAAATGACAATTCACATTTTAAAATTGCCTTAATTACATTGCAGTCGAGCCACTCACATCGACTCTTTTCATTCCAGAATATTCCAAAAGGTTATGAATGAAAATATATGAAGTCAGCTACCACGCAGCCATTATTTTCCCATAAGTGATGAATAAGTCGCTTCTGGAGTGCATATTCCAGAAATCATAGAGCAGTAAATCACGATAGGTAACCATGAACCTATACTGACCCTGTGCTTTACTTTGGGGCTCCCACCAAAAGTTAAAAGCTACTGGAGGTCCTTAAATTCCAAAAAAAAGTCGTAAAAATGGAAATGCCAGATGCTGCTGGACAACTACCACAACAAAGCGTGCAGCGGTCGGTTATGAAGCAATTCTCATAGAGATTTTGCACGATTTATGCACGATTCCCAACGGACTGAGGGACTAATATTGCTGTTTACCAGCGAATTTATTAATCCTAGAAGGGCTGAAATAGGACAGCTCCTCATTTATCACGGGCGATATAGGCAAGTAATGAGTTCTTGCACCAACGCTTCCGTGGTAATTCTGTGCAAACCGCAGAGGAAAGAGCAGAAAGGGAGGAGGTTCGTGGATCCACAGGACGAAATTTGTGGACACTTCCACGAATATCCTGATCTTCCCAAGTGGATAACAGGAAACTGTGGAAACAATCACAAAAAGAGGGTTGAACAAGTTGTTCGCTTCGCCTCTATCTAGACGAGCCGCTTGTGATCGGTCCTCCTTGAGGCTTCCCAGTAGAGAGAAGAACTGATCAAAAAGGATAGATTGCAAAAATTATTTGAAAAGATGAAAAAACTGAAAAAATAAATAATTCCTGAAAAATTTTGGATATGTTCCCTTGACCAATACATGAAATATGTGACTATTCTACCCCAATGGACAGCGTACAAATACGAGAATATGAAAGCCATACATTTAGGAATTTGAGGAAAAAACTGGATTAAATTAAAGGTCGTAGTGACTACTGACTGCAGCCCCATATAATATCTTATTTCTGGGTTTCCTTACAGCTACTAATCATGTGGTAAGTTCATGTCTTTATATTAGTAAAGTGGCCCAAAAGAGATGTAGACAGACGTCTGAATACATAGAGTACGTACGAGGAGCAAGCCGATCTCGTAGTCACAACTAAGTGGCGGATGAGTTTTTGCAGCACACTACAACTTTGTTCACCAGGGAAACGACGTCATAAGCTGTCTAGAAATGAAGTGGCTGAGAACTGCTTCCGGAAATCAAAAGTCCAGAACCAGATGAACAGGATGGGAACTTCCATTATAAATGGGAAAAGCTGAAGTCAACGCAGAAGAAAATGTGAGAAGAAGTGGCCAGAGACTTGAGAAGATTATCTCGAAGTGACGAAATGCCAGTTTAGGGCGAACTTCAAGAAAGCAATTCACACTTCAGTTAAAGAGCAGACATTTTTCAAATTGGAGAAATCGTCTGATGAATTAAAACTAAAATTAAATTGGTTCCTGGCTGTAATAAAAAAGATAACTGACGATTTAGCTTTCTGACTAACCGGCAGCTATAGCGCATTTACTACCGCCGCTGAAGGTTGACGTTCCATTCGCCACAGAAAATGGGTAAAGATTAAGAGGGTAGACAGATTTCCGCAACGCACCGAGGTTGGAACGAATAGAAGAGGGAAGGGCGGAGCTGCTACTAGATGATCTGTTGAGAACACATATTCTCATTAAATTCCACCTCGTCCGGTTTTTGTATGCAAATGCACTATGTATACAACGCAAATCAACAGTGAACCGAGGGCGAGTTGACGGAGGGAAAAAATTTTGAATTTACCAATCGTACAACAACAACCCCGCCCATTTTCGGTGAGTCACTTTGAGTCACTGCTTAAAACTGTGAAATTCATGGACCAACATGCAAATTTCACAGTTCTGAGCACGAAAAGAAGAAAATAATCGTAAATAATGATGGTAGTATTCGTGGGAACCAGGATGTCTGTGTGGAGAGAGGCGTGGATATGTTAATAACTATGGAAGGGTGGATGAACTATGTGTGCAAATACAGACGAATCCTGGGAAAAATGTAGAACAAACACAGGAGGCTCATTACTTAGGAACATTGCAAGGAGACTGTGAAGAACATCTTGATGAATTCTGGTGGATAATATCTTAATAAATTATTGCCGGAATCTTGAGATATTGGATGGACAAGCCTGCACGGGACGCCAGAAGGTGGGGTGGGGCAGCCACTTGAGTTTTGCGCTAAAGTTTAAGCAATCTTCAAAAAAAATTGAGCATGAAATCCTACTTGGGTAATCTATTTTTTAACTGAGTGATACCCAGTTTTTAACATTAGTTTATATTCCAACTTTTAATCTGCAGAAACACTCCTATAATAACAAAATGAAAAATTCTGTGCAGGGCCATCGACAACAACACGTTATTGTAACCATTTGAATACACAACGAGGAACTGCTATTTTGCCAGATACAAAAAAAACCGCACAAAAAATGACACAAATTCCGCAGTTGCCCGATAATCCCTACAAATATTAGGGTTTTGCGCACAAATACGAATTTGTTATTGAGGCACAGGCACCATTCGTAGCCTGCTTTGTGTCGGAAATCTGATCCTAACGCCTTTAGCAAAACATTTTTGCAGAACAAGGGTGGGGACATTTTTTATGTGAATAATATATAAAAATATAACTTTCCAAGTTCGAGGTCCTTAAATTATTAGACAGATTGAATACGGTATTCATGGTGTATTCAATCTCAAGTAATCCTTGTACTCGTTATAATTTTAGAAGATAAAATAGGCAAGTTCATTATTACAATCACTCCTTGATTATGTGCCTAATACCTTTTTCATGACGACCGCCCCTTTTATTCTTCCGCGTCCCAGAGCGAAAAAAATTCGAGGGAACGAGATCAATTTGAATGGTATTCTAGCTCCATGCAAACAAGTCTTGTAATTCCCGGAAAAATGAACTGATGATGCCAAATCCAGGCAATGTGGATGCGGATGCGTAGGATATTCGAATGACGCAGTCAACAAGGTACCCACCCCTCTTTTGTCTTTGAGGAAGCAGTGCTGCGCGACCTAATTAGATGAATACTGGATTCGTCCACTTAGGAAGAGCAAAGTCCAGTTGCCACTGGGATATGAGAAAGTTTTACCACATTCTGGGTGGAGTCAGACATGCGTGCGTCTGAATCAACGCATTATGGACGGGTTTTTGGGAAAATCTGGGGTTGCGTGTGAGTAGTGCATAGGGGATTTCCGTGAAGGCTCCATGGGTAGTGTGAAAGCGAGAAACGTCAGAATCGCCATGTGACCCTTGAGGTTGCGCAGACAAATTTTTCAAAAGTACAATGATAAAATATTTTAAAAAATCGTAGCAGCCCCCACCTCTCAGTTGTTACTACTGATTTTTTTTTCATTCAATTTTGATACTTTAATTTTGATTTTTTTTTCAATCAAGCTACTCTACAGAGCCACACCTTTTTTTCTGACAGCCCTTCGGCTAGCCCCGCAACCACTTTTGGATACGTAGATACAGTGGGCGTCAATGGCGGTGACTCGTCTACGGCTTCGAGAAGCACGCTGCGCGACCGCGCCGCCCACGATGGAACCGTCGCTGCAGTGGAGAATCTGGGTTTTCTCGGTAGTTGTTCATCACATTTGATTTCAAGTAATAAGAAATTAGGAAGGAAGAAGAAATTAGGAAGAAGGAAGAAAGAAAGTAAGAAATAAGAAAGTAATAAGAAAAAAAATAGGGTTTCCACCGTTTTGGTAATCCAGACGGAATATGAAAGCATGAATATTATTCAAAAAAAACTATAAGGAAATTAAACATTTAAAATTATACAGATACAAACTTTTATTTATTTTGCGAAGTAATTTCAAATATCCGGCGATCCATTCTCGGAGGGAGGAGGGGCTGCGTCCGTAACGTATGTACATACTTCGCGTGCGCACATGCACGCGCACTGAACCACATCCTTAGAAATATTCAGACATGCAAATTTTGCATCCGTACACACTGTTCTACAGCTATACTATTATAATTCAAAGCCTAGAGGAAGGAAAGATTCAGCAGCAGTTGGGGGGAAGTCGACAGCAAGTGGGGGAGGAGATTTCACGTATGACGCTGTTCTTACTGCGTTCCTGCTACAGAGTTTAGAGATGGAGCACGTTAAAGAAGGGTGTGCTAGAGAGGCGGTTCCGTAGGCTTTGCAGGTAGATATCTGAGCCCTGCCGCAATGGGAAAAATAAATCACAGCAGAATATTGTCCCCGCATGCGTAGTATCGAGGCTATATGTACATCTCAGAATGAAGTATTGGTTAGCCTCTATGAACCCTTCAATTTCATGAGGCACTAGAGGAAAAGACATAAAGCAAAGGAACCATTTCTGGAGAATTTACCAGGGCAAATATGTACGTAAAATATTAGGATTACACTTGAATATTTGGTCCTATGCATATAAAGTGGTATTTAAGTAATTTAGTTCTGCCCATGATAGGTGGAATCACGTTGGAATAGGCTACTTTGAGACCAGCTCATTTCACACCTTTGGACCCTTTGCGAAAAGCAACAATATTAGGATTTTACGTGAATATTTGGTTCTACGCATGTACAGTGGTATTTGAATAATTTGGTTCTACCTATGATAGGCAGAATCGTGTATGTAGGAATAGGCCACTTTGAGACCAGCTCATTTCACACCTTTGGACCCTTTTCGAGAAACAACAATATTAGGATCGTACTCGGATATTTGGTTCTACACATGTACAGTGGTATTTAAATAATTTAGTTCTGCCTATAATAGGTGGAATCGTGTAGGAATAGGCTAATTTGAGACCAGCTCATTTCACAATTTTGGATCCTTTTCGAAAAACAACAATATGTATTAGGATCTTACTTGAATATTTGGTTCTACACATGCACAGTGGTATTTAAGTAATCTAGTTCTACATATGATAGGTGAAATCATGTAGAGATAGGCTACTCGGAGACTAGCTCATTTCACTCTTTTGGACCCTTTGCGAAAAAAGAACAATGTTAGGATATTACTCGAATATTTGTTTTAACGCATGTAAAGTGGTATTTAAATGATTTAAGTTCTACGTATGGTGGAATCGTATAGGAATAGGCTACTTTGAGACCAGCTCATTTCACACCCTTGGACCCTTAGCGGAAAACAACAATATGTATTAGGATATTACTTGAATACATAGGGATGTAATCAACTTGTGTGTTGGTAATCGCTTCTGCACAGAAACTTCAACTTCGCATTTAACCCTTTCAAAAACGCTGATGTGACCACAGAGAGAATCCTGAGAGTTTAACCACTGATAAAAACTTATATTCCAATAAGTTAATGAATAAACAATAAATAAACATCCGCTTTTTTTCTGTGGTAGACGATTCATAGACACTCGCACATGAAACCTATACCGTTCGGGACAGAATTGTGCCCCGCAGTGCAAAAAACCATTGTGATCTACTTGAAGCGCGGCGAAGGTTCCATGTGTGTTTGTTGGTTGGATCGTGAGATATAAGCGATAACCAACAAACACACAAACAGATGAGTTTTACTCCATAGTGATGGGGATAGGGGGCCAAAAGTCGATAAAACCGACTTCTGGAAAAACGGCAAAAGACCCTTACATTGCACTGCGGGGCACAATTCTGAGTCGAACGGTATAGGTTTCATGTGTGTTTGTTGGTTGGATCGTGAGATATAAGCGATAACCAACAAACACACAAACAGATGAGTTTTACTCTATAGTGATTTGGTTCTACGCATGTACAGTGGTGTTTAAATAATTTAGTTCTGCCTATGATAGGTGAAATCATGTAGGAATAAGCTACTTTGAGACCAACTCATTTCACACCTTTGGACCTTCTGCAAAAAACAACAATATTAGGATTTTACTTGAATATTTGGTTCTACGCATGTACAGTGGTATTTAAATAATTTAGTTCTACCTTGACAGGTGGAATCATGAAGGAATAGGCTAGTCTGACACTAGCTCATTTCAAAATTTCGGGCCCTTGCAAAAATATCACACTGCGGAAGTGCTTCAAGAATGCAAACATGACTCGAAAAAACATCACATGCGTCAGTAAATCCCATTACATAAACAATATGTCTCTGAAAAGTGCCAGAATACCATCACATTATAGAGCAGCAGCTCGTTCCATGCATTGTGTGGATGTTCTGCTTTCGAAAAAAAAAAGAAAAAGGAGGGAAAAAGAGAAAGAGAAATTCTACACACAGAATTATCTGAACTGCTAGACGAAGAGAGCCGAAGAGCCTGTTCTGTTAGCCAGACATCGGGGCAAATGCACGGAATTAAGGAATTCCAAATCGCCTTCACCTCCAGCCGTGGAGCATGGGCTCAGCGAAATGGAAAAATCTATTTATATTTCGTCACTTGCTTGAATATTTCATTTATTTACCCTGCCATGTGAAAGGCATAGAATGAAGCGATGGGTAGATTGAAAAGAATTTTGGATGTGCCAGGAACAGCCAGAACGGGTCACCAAAAATCACAGGGGGTCTCAAAATTTGGTGGCGTCGTCTTTGCTCACTTTTATAGAATAAATGGGGTCAGATATACATAAAATTAGTTAGACAAAGATGCTTTACTTCATATTTTAGTCTTGAACATAGTGGTAACAATGGAAAAAGGAAGCATCAGCGTCGGTTACATATAATTATGCGCTTATATTCAAACGAGGAAGAAAGTGTTGAACAAAATATTTTCATAAGAGCAAGGGTGCTCATTAGAAGGAATGCATAGGTACTCATTGATGCACATAGAACATTACCAAAAAAGTGCCAGGGGATAGATTTAACCGTTGAGTTCAAAATGGGCGAATTCTTCAATGCAAAGTAGGATAGTTCCGGGATTGCAATGATTTTTTCATACCTTGCGCTGAGGTTAGGTGAAGGTGGAGGGTGAAAAGTAAGACCTTCTACATCAAGATGCAGTGTTGCTCAGGCTACATGGAGTGGCACACAATTTCTTAGTAAAATTCTAAATTTTTCGTCTCTTCTGTGAATTTTGATACAAATCGATAACTAAATCGCAAGTGGACTACACAGCCATAGGCCACATGCATCATCGAGATTACCCAGAGTAAGCGTCTGTACACTGCTACAAATTTATCCTTCGTTAACACGAGCGTCAATATATTAACCCTTGGTAGTCTCAATGATGCATCCAGGCACATACCGTTGGGCAGGAATATGAAAAACGGTATAGTATGGCCATCCTTGAAGTGTCACGTTGTATTTCCACTCTTTCTTCCTTCTGCTTCTTGGAAAAATACTTTATAACCCTGGGAGGAATGATCAAAATGGTACGCAGAGAGGAGGGAGTGAGGAAAAATGCCCTCCAGGAGTAGTTACAGAAGATCAGATCAAAAAAATGAAATGGAAAAGTTGAGTAGAATCAAATACATAGTAATTTCAGAAGATCGGATCTTTTTTTCATAGAAGTTGACGAAATCGCTGGACAACTGGCACTCGATGGCAATATTCTGTAGGGCAATTTATACTAGTCGACCGCACGCATCCATTTCTGAAGGAATTTCCATGAAGACCAGTCAATGCGGCATTTACATGCTCAACGAAAAGAATGCGCGACTGCAGCGAGGCCGTGAACGCGTGCGTCTGCGCTGCGTCAGCGACGCGGCTGGCCCTATACTTCGTCACATAGACGCACGCGAGTCAAACGCACGCTTAGAGTATTAACTGCTCGTGTAAACTTTGAAAACGTTCGAACTTGGAAAAAAACCAGAAAAAAAAACCAAATGCCCCTAAATCTACATATATCTCTTCCATTTTCTATTTCTCTCTTCTTTCCTTCTCTTTTTTATATCTGCCCTACATGAAATAACCTACACGCCATAGGTTATTTCGCGTATTATACGCGAATGCAAGTGTCCAACATAAAACAAACAGCTTAGAAAAACCATTTGAGAAACAAGAAAACACAACTTCCGAGCAGTTTCTACGAACGTATCCGAGAGAGAAACACGGGCAATGCTAACAAGGAAATACCAGCAGCGTGTTTTCCAGCGTTTAATTTGATGCATGTAGAATGAGATCCATGTAGAATGAGATCCATGCGGACGCTGTTTTTGTTTACAGCACACGGCCGAACAAGCAAGCTCCATCAAATCTACGTTTTAAATCTCAAATCTGCTCGCTATCCACGGTGACAAATATGACACGATTGTGGATTAAGAGGCAATATTCCGAAGATGTCTATGCACAACTATCGTACTCTGACACTTCATCCCAAAGATCCACAACTAGGCGCTTCGTACGAGTTTTCTCGTTTTTGAAGAGCTCCCAATAGAATTTGAAGGGTTTTTACTTTCTATAGCAGAGTGGATTTGCAGTAAGGTGATACGAGTATGTTTTTATAGCAACTGCTATTGTCAATGGATACATTCCGGCGCAAAACGATACTTGTGAGCACCCTTAATTAAGGTTGTGTGTACTCTAGAGCCATGCACCAATGTCGTACTTTTCCAAGTCAAAGCTTTGTAGCTATTCAGCACTTTGAGAGCATTAAGAGATGAGTTCTGAGTCAGAAAGAAGGCTGAAGACAGCCTAGAGCAGCAGCAGCACAATTAGAGTCAGTAAACAAGGGAGGGAGCTTCAGAATAGCAGGGGTCACGCGAGCTCATGTTTGGACCGGGGTAATTTATACAATACAAAGGTTTTTATCAGTAGTGTTGATTATTTCGTCAAGGTAATAATGTTGAATAAACACTGCAGAGCTAATGAACTGCACGGAATTAACAGACTCCATGAGAGAATCACATCCGAATACCTGTGGTCCGCGCTCCGCGCTAGGAGTGAGAACGATGAAATTCGCGGATGCGCAGGCAGTCAGAGAGCGGGGACGCAGATCATGCGGCGCTGCAAGCGGGCCCAGACCGCCGGAGTCTCCTATTTGAAGAAAAAAGTTGTGTTCGAAACATTGGAGAGGGGGAGATTGATCGCAGTGGCTGACGCAGAGAGTGGGCGGAAGGAGGGG
>JARK01001355.1:1475197-1493590 GCA_000688135.1 Ancylostoma ceylanicum | reverse complement strand
GGGGGGGTGGGAAAGGGGGAGCTTGTTCTGGAATGTACCCGTTCTCCACCATGCGGTTCGGAAATCATAGAAAGAAATTTACAATCCCTGCTTAGAACCTTCTCAGCCATATTTTCGCGAAGAATCTGCGTTTCGGATATTTTCCCAGTTTTCTTTTCTCAAGTAAAAGGCAATTTTTGACTACTTGGTGCACTGAGAATCTACATATTAAATTTTTTCCCCGAAAACTGCTGAAAGAATCTGTTGATATTTACAGCACGCAGAACAGGTGACACACTATATTTAGGGAAAACATATTGGTTGCATCAAAAATGGCTAACATAGGATTTTCTTCAGACACCTTCCCTGAATTACAGCTCTTAGGCTTCCTTGACGCACGCGATAAGTATAAACTGGCCCATTCCTTGAAATGAGTATAGCCAAGAGGGACAATTAGGCTGTGATCAACTGGTTTTTCGAGCAGTAACCAGAGGGTTGTAAGACAGTAATGGTCCGCCATGTGTTTCCGGAGACGCACGCAACGCTATGAGAAAGGGTCGAGCGTCACGCAAGTTCAAAAGTTGGTGGTTGTCATGTCCTAGTTGTCCTTGGGTACAAGGAGAAGTCCCATGATAGATGGTTGTACTCGTCACAATCACCAGTAAAAATAGCGGGATCGCACGCGACTAGTATGAACTCTCTTAGAATATACTGAACGGGAGTGATAGTACGGCTAATTTGGAATGCAAAAATTTGTCGATCACTATGATTTGGCAGACAGAGCCCTAACCCCTAATTTTTTCAACTGTTCTCTAACTTTTTCCTAGAAGTTTTCCTTGCTTTTCATGAATAAAGACTGGATTTTGTGAATATATCTGGTGGAGAAAAATTCAAACCTGAAGAAACCACAGCGACAGAGATCTACAGAGATCAGGATACCTACCTCTGTATGAGCGATGATTAGGGAATGAAAGCGCCAAATTAGCGGCTTTTTAAGCGGTTTTTCTCGGATCAAAAACAAATGTGCAGAATAACACACTAATTCTTAGAATTCATCAGCAAAACCTGATCAACTAAGTGAAGGCAGCGCCAGACAGGCCATTGAAAACATGCAAAACTCTGCTGCTTTGATGTGAGCATGACCAGTGAGGTTTATGCAGCCTGGGTTTATCTGGTGATGGGCCAGGGCTAAGGAGAGATCGGCGGCTGAACTCGTGAACGCTCTCAGGACGACAATGTCCTATGTATTCAGGAGCCGGGCAACATAATTCTTCACCCAGCTGAATTTTGAGGCCTTGGATTTCTCGAGGACTACGATACCTCTTCTGTTGTGCTCGATGAAGACTCAATTCCTCTAGAGAGAACGACAGAAAACAGCCCCCCCCGTGATCGCAAGAACAACGGGGTTGGAAACCCAAAGAACCTCGAAGCTGGACTTATTCTGGACGATTCACATATCGTTCACATATCGTTCACATATCCAGTGCTTGGATTTACCACTGAGATTACCCAAGGTAAAAGTGTTATGGTAGAACGGCCGTATTAACTATGAGTAAATTTGTGTAGTGTCAGCACTTTTACCCTGGGTAACCTCAATAGTGCATGTGCATCCAGTAGAACAAGCACAGGGTTTGCCAATAATGATCAGTTTACCAATGATAGGATTTGTGTTTTTGTATAACTACTTAATTTTGAAAAAAAAACTCAATATGAACATGACTTACCCTTATATAAATTAGCCTCATAGCATCGATGGAGCCCAAGCTGGACATAGAAAGATTCAAGAGATATCTGGATGTGCCAACGTACGTTCCGTTTATATTTATTTTGGTTTTACTGGCTGCACTGTTTTCGCCTCTTTTTTCTCTGTTTTGGTCTTACAGGCTGCACTGTTTTGGTATGAATCAGTAAGCACAAAAATTAAAAGATTTCATTGGGAAATGTTATTTGTGAAGTACTATATGAACCGTTGTGAGCAATTATTTCAACATTATCGTTCAAGTATAACTGTGATTTTTTTTAAATTTTTTATTTAATGCGTGCTCCAATCATAGACGGAAATATAGAAATATACGGCACAGTACACGTACAGCTTAGGAAGAAAAACAACACAGAAAACCAAAAAAGTTATGGCCTCCTTTCTCAACTCTCCCGATTTTTTCTACCTTCACTCGGGGTTTTGGCACGATATTTAGTTCACCCTCGTCAACAGTACAAATATTTTGTTGTTTTGTTCGTTTTGTTGCACATGGTGTTTTCCTCTTAGTGGTGTTGTTCTATACGATGATGCAATATTTGAAAGTATGATGAGGAATATTTGGTGGATGATAGTTGAGTTGATACTTGCTCTTTTGGTGCAGTGATTTCGTAATTATTGTTGGATGACTGCCTACCTACTTTTTATGCACCTGTTTTCGTAATAGATATTATATATTTAGTATGTCACCAATGGAGCATACATACTGCATTCAATGAAATGAAATGGGAATATTATTGAATAAAATATGGTGAACAATAGATTTATCCTGAACAGTGGGAAGCGGTGGTTGGAAATGGGTGAAGTGAAGTTCTCGAGAAAGTATGTAGATACAATAATAATAAAAAACAAAAACATACGTTGTCTTGTTTCCGTTTCGTTCCTTTCACTATACGGAAACAGGACAATGAATATGGCCTCTTCCTGTCCTAAGCTCTATCGAAAGTCGTCAGAATTTCTGAATAAAATTAGAATAGGAAGCACTATGCAATGCGTATCAGAATTATGTAGAAACTCAAAACCCCATGTGTAACAAGGTTCCAAAACATCTTTTTACAAAGGGGCCAGTTTTCTTTGCTTCATAATGATATCTGCGTATCAATTTCCATTCGCAGGGTGGTCTTCATTAAAGAGAAAAGCTTGGCCTGGATGGATTGAATGGATATCATCATTACTGAAGGGAACAAAGGAAGGAGCCAATCATGCTCTCAAAACGCAATTTTGGCGACGGCTCGCATATGACTTGAGCTGCATTTGGAAGGTCAGGAAAGTTGGAATTGGCGTTCGTTTCTTGCACAATGGACTCAACCGAGTCTTGCAGAATGGGCTCAACCAAAAGGTGCTGAAGACGAGCCATTCACCGTTTCTCAGAGGTTCTGGGCGCAGTATACTCGCCTTTCAGCACGACAACGCGCTAGAAGCTTGGGATCAAATTGACAACACACTGCACAAAACCATGAAGGAACCATCAGGTTCATCAGGTGGTGGAGCTATCGACGACAGATTGTTCACTTATAACAATAAATCTATTCAATAGTCATGAGCGGATACATGATTTTGATACAAACAAAAAATTTGCATCTGCAAGGATTCCGAGCAAAAGCGTGGAGTATGTTGGGAGACAGAGATATATACATAGTTTGCGCACGTCGAGACTTCTATGAAGCAAGGTCCCTTCTGTGGAAGCCAATATGAGCTAAAATAATGAGGGGTGCGTTGGGGTGGATACATAACTTTGATACGCACTGTACTTATACGGAGGGATTTCTGATCCACTACATAGTGCCTTCTTTTTCAGACAGGTAGTACAAAATGGGTGCATACAAGGCCGTCCTCTGTGCTTTATCCTACAGGCAACGTTGGGGGGATAAAATAATCAGGCGTGTAGGAACGTCTTCAGATTCACGTTCTTCTGCAAAAGTAGGAAAATGCTACAGTGACATAGGTTTAATTGAATTATTAATACTTAACTGATATTTAATTGAACTCATTTTGAAAAAGTATAAAAACTTATCGAGGCATTCTGCCTATTTGCCCGTTTCTTTCTCTGTCCATACGGGAAAATAGGCTCAAATGTTAGGTCCTGCCGGGAACTCGTCAGGTTTAAAGCAAATGATCTTGACAATAAACCCTGGGTTATTTGTAAACTTTCAGTCCTATGGACCGCTTGAACGGGAGTGAAAATTAGCTTTAAAGGAAATATTTGCATGGGCGAGAAGAAAAGGGAGAAAAATGAGTAAAACTAAACAAATGCTAAGAAAAAAGAAGACAGGATGATGACAGATCTTTCTTCAGCCCTGCTAAATGGACACTATTGGTCGAGATAATTGCGCAGAGAAACGATGCCCTTTCTTGGTGTTCACGTAAAGAATATGGCCGCCAATATTGTTCGTCGGCATCACAAAAAAACTTCTCGTGCGAAAATGAAGACCAGAAATGCTAGAAAAACGTGGGCAAGCCTCCTCACACGCTCCTTTTTCGGGAAGAACATTAGACAAGTCGGGAAAGAGACTAATTTTCAATTCCGGAGAGTCTTGCCTCGAGATAGCTAAACTGCAATAAACAAGCGGCCAGCATTGTCATATGTACATAACTTGGAAAAAGCTTTATTGAGAATCCTATATGAGGTAGATGAGAACCTTCCTTATTCAATGTAGGTGGTGGTCCATAAATTTTGTCCCACTATAAAAAAAAACGCATAGAAAATAGAAGAAACTACGTGATGAAACGAAAAAAAATTAAGTTCGCTCGAGTCAAGTGAGGATTAGCCGACGAAAAGGATATCAGGAAGGAATTTCATCATTTTCTGGCAATATTCCAGGAAATTCATTTTATTTGAAGTCACAGGACAATAACAGACTAATTGACGCGTGAAAATACAATAGTAAAGAGAGGAGAAATGAAAAATTCAATAAAATGTTTTGTCGATGTTTAGGCACAGAACGTGGAATGTTTGGCGGATATTATGTAATTGGGCATGAAAAACTTGTACTCTGAATATTAGAAGCGGATTCCAGACCAGACTGGAACGTAATTCATTCATTTCACGGCGGAATTTGTATGTACTACTTTCACTATTATGTGTGGGACGCTCGGAATTTTTGGAAAATAGGGGGGGGTGGATTAGAAAGGACAGGGCAGGATTGGCGGAACCTCAAGAAATGGTCACTCCTATGCATGGCTGATTCATTTCTTCTCTTTTTTTGTATCACAATATCGTCATGTTCACTAGCGCAATCTGATGAAAGAGAGGGAGAGTATAGNGGGGGGGGGGGGGGAACTCTGGGAAATTCCAGTATATGAATTCAAAACAGTGCGTTAGGATAACTCAGGATTTCTTTTCATAGCAAGCAGGAAAATAAAAAAGTGAAAAATTAAGCTGCTGAGAGTAATTTGATGCGCTACTTGTGATGTTGAAACAGGTATTTGGGTAGAAATCGCGGGTGTGGAGCTTTATACATGGAGAGGGCGGTGCGACAAAGCTCTGCGATTGGTCAATTCGCCCAAATAACCTATCGCCAGTGGCGGACGCAGAAAGTGGGCGGGGGGGAGCATGGGAAAAAAATTGGGGTCTCCGCCGTTTTGGGGACCCAGACCGAAAATAGAATTAATAAAAATATTAAATATAATAATAAATACATAATAAAAATTATTTAAAAAAATAATAATAAAACAAACAATAGAAAATAAACTAATACAAGATTTTTATATGTATTGTAAAGTAATTCCAAAATTTTGGCCCATCATCTCTCTGGAAGTTTATACTACAAGCATGCGGCAGCCGCGCGTCAAAATCCGCGATTTGCGAAGTGTTTTCCATGTAGACTGGTTAGTATCGCTTGTACAACATAGATGAAAAAGTGGCGCGACTGCCGCGACGCCCGCAGAGGCGTGCGACAGGGCTGCGTTAAGACGCGACTCGGTCCACCCTCCGTCATATGGACGTAAGCTTGCGGCACCGTACGCATTACATAAATAGTGTATGCGAGATCCCTCCCGTCGATTACGCACGTCACGCCACTGGCAGCTTCAATCTGAAGCACTGATAAGCCAGGCGAAGACGTGCACTTGTGACGGATGTCGCCAAGTTTGCTTGTTTTCCACTCCTATTCGTGGAAAGCACGAACAGACTAGACGAGCCTGATTGGCAGATTCCAGAATTTCGGCGAGATTGTCTGCTAGCACATCTCACTGAATATCTGCCCTTGATGGAAAGGATTTTCCATTCAGGGGATGGGAACCACGATTTCAACGAGTACCAGTGAAAACTTGGACAGTAAAGTCTACAACAACGCATGTAGCAGGAGCTATGAAAGGGGCGTGGCAAGGCTGTGATTGGCCGATTCACGCGTAGAATGGATTTTCATGCCTCCCTGAACAAAATTAGGCCGATTAGTGTATTTTCATAGCAAATTTATGTTACAAAATAGGTCAGCAACATTTGAATTCTATTTATTCTTCCTAATTCAAAGAATGCCACACGAACGCGCCGCACACGCGCCGCGCTGCGGAGCGGCGCGGTTGCGTCGCGTCGCGCGCCTTGATCTACTTCTTTCATGCCTTACAAAATAATAATTACGCAGTTTTTTGATCGATAAAACCGCTCTTCTCCATTTCTTTGCTTGCTGTTGTCCTCCAGCAAGTGAAGTACATGTGTGCGAAGTACGTGCTAGCACCAAGATATATGAGCGTAGCGAGAAAAAGTCACATTAGGATACTCGCTCGTTCGCTAACATACCCATTCGCAGAGATGAATGGCACTGGAGAGAGTATATTCGGAGTTTTTGCGGAATGTGCTGGCGCGTCACGGCGCAGTTCCCATAATGTGCGACAGAATTTTTCGGGGAAATGAGCTGACGCTGAGGCCATTTGTTGCGGTACTGCATGGGTGGTTATACCCGTAGTTGGGGAAAAATTGAAAATTTGGGAAATTGAAAATATCAGATGAGATGAGAAAGAAATAGAGAAGAAAATGAAGCAAAGTGGAGTGCAGCTCAAATAGAATAAAGTGCAGAAATAATACGAAGTATCTACGATTTTTTAAAATTAAAAATGGGGTGTTTCATCTACAACCTGTGCCCATATTCACGAATGTTTTCGTGTGGGTTGTGACCTATCCGTTCTTTTAAACTGGACAAGTTCTCCGAGAAAAAGGAATACACTGAGGCCGAGCAGTTGGTTTCAATCAGCAATGACAAATAATGGCAAGAATAGCTAGACATACACAACACTGTCTTTCCGGGACCTCTAGATAAGTGGAGAGCTTGGAAGCTTCCCGGGATTGTTCACGAATTCCACCACTGGTAGGCGCAGAGGGTAAAAACATGAGCCACAAACGAAGCTAGGGAGAGGAACAATGTATCTGATTACCTCACTTGATATGCACCTCGACAAGCTTTCGGCTTCCTCATCCTTGCCCTCATTCTTCAACTACCAGTGAGTAGGCGAGATTCCTGTTTGGCACCTATACCCCTCCACTCTCTCTCAAAAAATAGTGTATAGGTTATAATCTCTGCCCCAATAGGCATGGTTATCATGGCTAGCCTAACAAAACAGTTTTCTCTGCTTCTTATCTTTCTTCTAGCAAGCGATGATGCTGCGATTATTCTGATTGTCACGGCCTTACAAAGGGAACATTTTTAGAAAGCCAGCCCAAAGTAAGAACATCTGAATGTCATTGGAGTAAAACATAGATTGGTGAACCCTGTCCCTTGAGCTCAAACCTTTCCGCTCCCCACAGGTACCGCATCATTCTTCATGGGTTAAGTTGACAGTCTAGGCTCTGTTAAAAAGAACTCCAACATTTGCGTTTAACATACAGGAAAGGATATCGGAGTGGATTCATTTACCTCCCGGAGTCGGAGGACGACATGTTTATCCGTTGTGGATTGCAAGAAATCCCACTTGTTTTGCCACGGCTAATGCGGATGATAAAATTACACATGTATTTCACTGATTTTGTTTGGTTCATTATGAGTGCATGGAGAAATAAATGAATGAATAAAATCAATAAAATAAATAAAATTCTAGACAAAGCTAGAGGAGAAGCTAGAGTCGAGTGAGGCTCACACACAAAAGCATAGTTAATCTACTCTAGAATCTACAAAAAAAACTAAGGCTCTCATAGTAATCGATTCGGAAGAATTTAGAGGAGTAATTTCGTTAAACGTCACTACCCTTCATATGATGTATTAATGACTAACAAAAGCCCTTTTTTATCACCACTATTGTTCATCCGATTAGGTCACAAGCGTCCATCTAAATTTAGAAAAGAAGTTCTAGTAATCTATCACGTCATCCGAGGATTGTGCTTGCCCCATGATCCGATGGCTCGTATACTCAAAGCTGGTTAATATCATCATAGAGTTGAAAGAAGAGGCGGAATATAAGGAAGTATTCATTTCACAGCATGTGTTAACTAGGACCTCTCAGTAATATGGATGAGATTTGGATGACGACATTCTATTTTGCCACATTGAAAATTCAAATTTCCAAAAGAAAGAGCTAGACAGCTCAGGAAAAAATTTTGTGTATAGTCAGTAGTTGTAGTTGTTTCAACCAGTGATGGGCACTACTAGTATCAAGGACTAAGACAAGGTCGTTTTCAATCGATAAAGGATAAAAGTGGTCGGCGTTGATCAATCCCGTCACGAGGGATGCGCCACGCATTCGACTTCATCTGGGATCGTAGAGGCGTTGAATGCGTATGTCCCCTGTGCAGTGACTTGCGGGGGGCATCCGATGAACCAAGTCAGTGCTTCATCCTCCCAGACTCCTCTGGTACCAATTTACCGACCCCGGAGGGATGGACGGCTTGGTGGCCACGGGCGCGGGATCGAACCATCGACCGTGTGCGTGCGCAGCGAGCCTCTTACCACTGCGCCACACGCGCCCTAAAAAAATGCTAAATAATGTTAAATAGTTGGGGAAAACTGTGGAAAATGCAGTAGAAACACGAGAAAATTACCAGGGAACCTTGAGCGAATCAGGGAATCAGACGGGGGGATTCTTTTCGCCACAGAATGAGGCACGTTCCGAATATGAAGTTCAACGAATTTTTCGCACAGATGAAGAAAGAGAAACAGAAAACGAATCCCATTTGTGCAACGTTCTCACAAAATATTGCTTGTGTTTCGCAGTGGTGGAACAGAAACAACATTTTGTGGGAACGTTGAAAAGTCCAGTGAGTGGCACAACTGGAATTCGGCAGCTGGCAGGTGTCCTCTTACCCTTTGAAGTCTTTTTCTGCAGCATAGTTATGTGCTATTTTTAGTGTGAACCGTGCTACATTAACCGTGGGAGTCCGCTTGCATAACGATTGTGTGAACAACGCTGCCTGCAAGTGAATTGGATACCATGGGAAAAAGTGGATTGAGAAAGGTATGCGAGTGGAAATGACTTGATGTCGATGACAGTTAGGGTGTTTTACATCACTCCCCAACTGCTGCCCACTTTCCATAATTACCCTGTAATTTCTCCCAATTATTCCACTATTTTCATTTACTCCCTATTCAGCAGTAACCAACAGTGAAGAGAACGATTCTTCTTCTTTCAAACACTCATATTCTCTAACTACTGAGCCTGGATGAGTGGCTGAAATCACCCTGGGTAAACGTGTCGACGCACATTTAAACGATGGGTAAAATTAGGGTTGTCATCACGTTAACCCTGAGTAAAGTGAATAATATCTGGGGATCCTGATGATCTTTGGAAATGAACATATTCCTCATGCACGTAAGCATACTGAATACAACGAAATGAAAGTTGACTATTACCTATTTTTTCCTATCCCTATTTAATTAAAGGAGAAAAGTATAAACAAAGAAAATTGAAATCAAGGATATTGAGCTTGCTTTCCACGCCAGTGTTTATACTTTTCGTTCTTGTTTGTGTCTCAATCCTCAAACTTCAGTCACTCTCTTCACCGCTGGATGGTGCAAAGTGTAATTTTTTCTGAAGTTGCACAGAAATTCATTGGTCCAAGGATCAAAAGGATTCAGAGGTAAATTCACACTCGAATGAGGAGAAACGCAAGGATGAAGACCTCGTGAGTCATAGCAACGCGGCCATTTCGAGGCGGTGAAGTTTGAAATTCGACGAATGTGGGAATGCTGGCTCTCTACTGCCTTCAGTGCACATTAAAGGCGTTGGGAGACACATTTCAGAGTCACGTACACGTTAAATATATGAATTTATATGAAATATACAATGTTATATTAAATATTATAATATTAATATTGAATATGTGTACCTGGGACGGCTGATTAATATGGACAACAACCTTAGTCCAGAGATTATCAGGAGAAAGAGAGCCGCTTGGGCCGCATACAACACTATCAAACCCGCTGTGTCTCAGATGAAGAACTCGAAACTAAAAGCCGAGCTGTTCAATACAACCGTTATCCCTGCCCTTTGTTATGGAAGTGAAACGTGGGCATCAACGAAGGCGCTTGAAAAGCAGCTAAAGACCACGCAACTATCAATAAAACGACACTTGGTTGGATTCACGTTGCGTAGACAACGTAGTCAAGGCTTGCACAACGCTGACATCCGACGCCTTTACAAGGTCGCTGACGCTCGCATACGCCAACAAATCAAAACATAGATGGGCCGGACACGTGATGAGGAGGACCGATGGCCGATGGAGCAGGGCTGTAATAGAATGGTATCCCCGTAGAAAAGAACGACCACTTGGCAGACCTCCGACCAGGTGGAGTGATTGGCTTTCATTTCGATATAATATTACTGACGACAGAAAAAAGCGCCTGGTTCACCGGTCCACAAGAGCCCAAAATAGAAATGACTGGAAGCGATGCTACGATCCGCAACAAGGTCACCGCCACGTTTGAAGAACGGATCAACCAAGTAACCAAGTAAGTAAGTACACGTTAAAACTCTTTCTTGCTTGAAAGTATTTGTAGTATAAATGGTACAGCGCAGAAGCTTGGGCCAAGATAGCTGAAAAAGACTAATTTCAGGCCCTTAGTTGCTGCAAGGAACTCGGAATTTGTTTTTCATCGATAATCTTGGATGCGTTGCATGAGCAATGACGAATTATATATGAGAGGAAGTAAAAAAAAACTCAGCAGTAGAGCTGGGAATATAGCTTGCATGGAAGAAATTCTTGGAATATTACCACTACGGTATCCTAAAAAAAAACCGGAAGCTTCACGAACACTTCCGGGATTTCCATGAAAATATTGGCGCACAAATTGAATAGCTTTAAAACGAAGGTAAACTAACAGATAGAGTGTCTTTCAGGAAGAGCGGCGAAGATCTTTGGGATCTTTTTTGCTACAGAACATAAATTATGCATTCACTGACATTCATGCATTTATGTTGTTTGTTGGAAACTCGTAGCAGTAAACAAAACGAATGAAGGTTTCACAATGAAGTCAATTAGGTGTGATGTTTCATCTCGAATGGAATCTTTCATTGTTTTTCCATTCAGGAGCGAGATGAATGAATACGTAAGCCAAATATAAAGGAAGAGATATTTATCCTGGAAAATATTTTCCGCTGCTAATTTGGAATAGATTTTCTATCGGGAAAAAAATCGGCAAGTCTGAATAAATATCACCATTTAGCAATTATTTATTTGCATTTCAAAAAGCCACCTGCAAATCCCAGCAGAATTTGGGCTGCATTAACAAGAATCTTTTTTTTTTTCAATAATTTTTAGCACGCATTTACCTGATTGAGTATTTTTTGTAGCCTATGTTGACGGAATCCAGGCATCAAGCTCATGGATGTAGCCTAGACGATGTCGGCGAAAATATGGTGTGAATGGCAAAAATTCATCCTCCCACAGCTGCATTAAATGTTGCTGCAAAAAACAGAAACCGTGTCCCGGCACAAAACAATGTGATCTACGGTCTGGATTACTGGATGGCAATGGAATTAGTCCTTGTGATGACGGAGACGGGTAAAAGTTAATTGGGAAAATGTCAAGATTCTCCTGCCAGTGATGTTCCATGAAAAGAAAACAGCTTTGACTTTGCATTTTCTTCCTTTTCAAGCATCCTGGGCGAGGGGTGGGGTAGGAGGGGGAAGGCAGGAGAAAAACGACATCGTTTTAAGCCTGTCTAGCTCACCCTACCAATTTTGGTACCTTCGGTTACCCTCAGGTAAACCTCATCAGCCTTTTCTCTTATCTACAGCCACCTGTTCCCCAGTGTTACCTAAGCATTCCCCCGTCAGAGCCAAGTTTCACTGGAGAAGTGTTCTGCAAGTGACACTTTATTAACGTCCTCACATTCTCAAATGCCAACTGAAAACATTTTCAAGTGTGTGTACTATGACTTGCTCAAACATCAAACACCGCTTTAAAGTAATAACTTCATTTCCTTATCAACACTTCTGATACGACGCGGAGAAAACCTACAATACTTCCTACAAACGTTTGGAAAAGGCGCGCGCAGGATTAATCCGTCGTCAAGTGTCGCTCCTTCATGAATGTCATGGAGTATCATAAAATTAAGCTTACCCAATTTTTTTTTGCTCTGGTAGAGATGAATTTTTCAATCACGCCGTATCATGTGGATGATGAACTTCTCATTACAGGGTAGGATAAGAGTACTCCGCGGTAGAAAAGTCCTATATACTAGAGGGTGGTGTGGAAGAAGCGCAGCAGCTACTCGAAAGAGCGACAGCAGCTTCTCGAGAGAACCGCAGCGAATGTCGAAAGGACACAGCAGCTATGTATTCTGAAGATCCTCAAGTCATAAATCGGTTCTTCCGATTTTCTGCTGCGGTTCTTCCGAAAAACTGTCTAAGTAAAAAATAAAATGATCGGCATTAATCATTCCCGTTAAAAGGCTTCACATGGGCATAGTGGAGGCATTAGATTGAAAGAAAGAAAGTAAATACTGCTCCACTTCCACGAAATTATAGAGGAGTGATGCCCTGCGCATCGCACACGTCTTATTTATTGCAAGGATTAGAAACATCATTGTGTGAGAATAAGATAGAGTTGTTTTCTGCTCAAAAGTACAGTCACATGTGTACTTGGGTTCAGACCTTTTTACTCTCCAGACACGCTTATCCGACTGAAAGGCCAGAGTGATAGTGTTGGATATAGCTGCGCAACATTTTTATAAGTTTGCTCAGCGGTGATGGTAACGTACGTAAGTGTTAGGGAAAGCGTGAAAATAACAAAGGAAATGTAAGGAAACTGATTGATTTGTTAAGCGCCCCATGACGTATGTTGACCTCAAAGACCAACCCAGCGTACCCGAAAAAATTCGACTTTTCAGCTCTCTCTCTGTGCCTGGAGTGTGTGGAAGGTGAAAATATTTTCTTTCGGGACCACGTTGCCAAACAATCCAGAGGCCAAATGCATCATTGTGATTAGCTAGGGTAATCGTTTTAATTCCTCATTGTTATTGTTGCTTGCATATTGTTTGCACGGATGTCAACACTTTTAGCTTGGGTAATCCCGTTGAAGCATCCAGACCCTAGTTCCTTTCACTTTAGGTTAGCAATAGCTCAATAACTTTCGAAGTAGCGAAGCTCAATTTGTTCCGATTTTACTCGAAGTTCTAGTGGTATTTCAGGTAATTTGAAAGGTGCAGAGGGATGCATCCAGACCAAGCACACCTGTTCCCTTCTAGGTTATTTTTTCACTATTTGAGGGCTTGTTACCCTATACATTGTCTAAAGATCGAGCGGGTCTTTTTCGTTAGGATATGAGAGCAAAGGCGACGATCCCTGTAACTAGCTTGATATAAAAAGAACTCCGAAATCCTCAGGGCAAATTCGCAAATTCGCTCCGATCTCTGATCCCTCCCTGCATGGAAGTATTAATCTCCAAAAATCCCTCTTCACCTCCCAATATTGTCATAGCCGGGCTCGTTCAAGTTTGTTCATCAACAAATGCTGGCATGGATTTCAATAACGAAGACGACGCAATGTTTTGCCAGATGGAATTGTGGAATTGCAAGAATCCGTCAAGGCTATAGGATGTTTTCCTGTCGCAGATGCTGCGGAATCCTAGAGAATTCGTTGGAATACAGGTCGAATGGGTTCTTGCACCTGGTAGCATATCTACCATAATAATATTTCAACACTTTGGATTCTAAGAAATTGCACTTAGAGTGGTAAAAACTATTAAATGCAATGAAAATCTTGGAAATTGGATGGAAATGGCGATGAAAGCTAGAAAAGTAGGAGTCTTGGCGCAGTAACACATTACGTATAGTGCAGTAAATAAAACGAAAATAGTGAAATAACAAGTAGCGATTTACTCCGTCAGATTCCTGACGTTCAATCAGTTGCCTGAGAAGAAAGAAGGAAGGGTAAAAGAAGAAAATCCTGGTAAGAAGTTAATTCACCATATTTTTGCTCACTTTACTCTTTGAACATTTTACTCTGTAGAATCTTCATTGTACCTTGATTTGATCTGAATGAGCTCAAGCCACTCATCACTCAGGTAACCCATGGCAAACTTGTTAACGCCATTGCTGACTATGTGTAAAGGTGGCAGGGTTTGGACACGTTTACCATGGGTAATCTCAATGATGCCCGCAGCCTTATGTTTTTGTGCAGGTGAGCCTGTCTTTTCTTGATGTGTTTGGTCCCATCCCTTTTTTATTGCTCAGAACTGTCATCGACATTTCCCCTGTCACTACAGCGCCGTCTGCAATTACCCAATGTGTCGAATAAAGCGGTGGAGGTAGTTGTTTGATCTACCAAAATGCCCTTATAACGTTTGAGATAAATATTTATATGCGAATTTGGGGCTTGAGTGGCACTCATTGAATTAATGCACAAACAGCGGTGTTCGTAGCATTTATTTATTCATTTATCTATTTATTTATTTATTTATTTACAACGACCTTACGCACATGGGGTATATCCATCCGTCTATTTTTAATTATCACGAGGTGCGTTGAAGAGAAAATCCACGTCATGGAAGTAATAGGTATTGAAGACGTGTTGACGTAGTTTCTAGCGATGGGTAAATTTGCGGGGTGTTAACACGTTTACTCTGGGTAATCTCATTAATGCATGCGGCCCCAGAATGTGAGGTCTATGCACACACAGCAATGGTAAACCTCTTCCGAATGGCTAGACGTTCCGGCTTCCATGTTTTCTCTGTGCAATGCACCTCATTAGCAAATGCAAGGATGTGCACACCATAGAACACTAGGATTAAGGAAGTGATGTTTTTGCAGTATGTGTTGAGCTTGATCAGCTTGTCAGAGACAAAGGCATAATATACATGTTTAGACTATGCAAGGCTTCCAAATAGGAAAATCTACCAATATTTCATTCTAAGGCCGCTTTCGCTGTTGAGATTACCCAGGGTGAATGCGTTAACACGCCAAAAATTTATTCACTGCTAACACGGCCGTAAGCATGTTTACCCTAGGTAATTTCGATGATGCATCTGAAATCTGGATTTTTATGACGAGAAACTCGCTAGTGTTTTGTAACTGGCGTCACTTGGTGAGATGAGATTTATTTATTTACTTATCGCATTACCCCATATGTCTACATAAACATATTTACCAAGTATGACATTTTAACGATTTTTTTTTCTGGAATGAAAAGTAAGAATCCTATATAGTTCCTAATTTCCGCGTGATTTATAAAGTTTTTTTCTTGAAAACCCTTGAAGGGTACTTGAATTGATAAATACACAAGGATAGTACAACATTGGGAACGAATCATGGAATCAAAGTTCAATATCAAAGTCCACAATTTTCATATGTTTCCCACCTACGTAAAAAATCCCACGTGAACCTTCCTCTGTTCATTTAAGTTTGAAAATTAAAATAATCTCGTGGAAACTGAGTACTAATATTTAATGTTACTCGAGTATGTACTTCACTAGCTCAAAAAAAAAGAATTACTTGCACTCACGAAAGGCCTCCTTGAACAGCTTCAAATTACCGAGCAAATAAAACGACACCTAGGTGCACCTACGGCTCCCTAACCAAAGGTTAAACATAAGAGAGGGGAAAACGAGGCAAATTTCGGTGAAGTTGGCGTCATTGACTACGGATGCGCACGCTGCATGGTCGAAAATAAAAACCTAAAAAAGCAAAAAAAAAAAGAAAAAGCAAAAAAGCCAAAGCAATTCCAGGGCCCGAAGGTAAAGCAAGGCTAAAATGTCAATTCTTGGGTCGATACCCAGCAATTCCATGGCCCGAATGCATAATTGGTTGAATGAACAATTTCATATCAATGAGTATGGTCACTTGTGGGTAACAGCTTAGTAAAGCCAACGTCATTTATGGGTAAACGTGTTGATGGGGGTCAGGCTGCATGTATCAGTGAAATTGACCAAGGGAAGCGTATTAATCCTTTCACATTTACCCATCTTCAGCAAGGATTTCAGCTCGTTTACTCTGGATAACTTCAAAAGTTTTTTCTGGAGTCGGATGCTGCATTTAGATTACCCGGGGTAAGCGTGTTGAAATGTAAGAAGTTTACCCGAAGAAATCACTACCAGCTGGTAACCTGGTCCCCGATGCATGACTGGGATTACCCAGGGTAAACATGCTGACGCTTTTATTGACGATGAGTGAATTTGTGGAGGGGTGGGGGGGGGGGGTAAACATGTTGAACCTTCACCTGGGATAACCACAATAATTCATGCGAAAGCTGCAGTCAGGCAGCTGGATAAAAGTATCCGGAAACAAATTCTTGGATGGAAATATGTGCTCGCAGAGCGTATACACTGTCGTATTATGTGTACCAGGTAGGGTATGAGAAAAATAAGTACACGACTGGATGCCTCACCTACCTGAGACAACGTAGTCATCGAGCCACAAAAGATTCAACAATGCCTCAACCCTAATGTGTAAATCTGATGAAGAGTACATTCTTGGTAGCACTCCCTTTCAAAACCAGTAACAAAGCCGTAAAGTTCATCGAATTCATGCAACCAGACGAAAACGAATCGATGCTGTGAAAAGTCATGAAAATTTAGTGAAAACTTAGGGGACCCAGTGACAAGGGCAAATGAAATTTTGCCCTGTGATTCAATCCCTCGGATTAGTGAACGTTTAGAGGTGAAAACACCAGCGATTACGAGGTCAATGGTTGGTGAACGTCTCAAAGACAATGACATTGTTTTACACACAACAGCTCCATTGTTGCTGTTGTACTTCTGGAATTGATCCAGAGTTCCGCTCTCTTCTTAAATGTCAGCTGTGATGATATATGTATGTACATATGTGTGACTCATGTTATTCGAAGGGATCAAATCACAGTTTTTCTGGATTCAAAAAGGGCGAAATCTGAAGCACGGGAAATCTGGTACCATCAGGGGCCTCATGCATAATTGAGATTTCCTACGGTTAACCCGCTGACACACTCCAACTTTACTCATCATTAACATTGGAGTCAACCCGTTTACCCGGGATGGGGGAGCTGTTCATCCGCGGGGGACGTTACCTCCTTCGGATAAACGGCTACACTTCCGGATAAACAGTTACACTACCGGATAAAGAACAGCCGGACTTTCCGGAAAATCATTGAACTTCACTCTTCTTACCAAAAAAAAGCGATTCATTCAGTTGTGTAATGTCCAGCACTGCCTAAAAGTGCGAGTTCCTTGTGGGAATATAAGAGGAGAAAATTGTTTCTTTAGTTTCCTATAATTTCCATAACTAATACGTTCAAGGGCGCGTGTGGCGCAGTGGTAAGAGGCTCGCTGCGCACGCACACGGTCGATGGTTCGATCGCGCGCCCATGGCCAACCAAGCCATCCATCCTCTCCGGGGTCGTAAATTGGTACCAGAGGAGTCTGGGAGGATGAAGCACTGACTTGGTTCATCGGATGCCCCCCGCAAGTCATTGTATAGGGCACATACGCATTCAACGCCTCTACGATGTTCAGATGGAGTCGAATGCGTGGCGCATCCCTCGTGACGGGATTGATCAACGCCGACCACTTTATCCTTTATCCTTTAATACGTTCAAAAATGATGATCTTTAAAGATCGGTATTAAGAACTATTAGTCGGATTCCTTACTGAATTCGGATAAACAGCTTCACTATGGAGCTATTCATCCGAACTGACCTTCTGATCCATGCAGGTGTGAAAAGGCGGCATCCCTCTGCGGATAAACAGGTACATACCCGTTTACCCTGGGTAATCTCACTTATGCATCCAAGCCATGACCAGTCTTGCCCCCGAAAACTAAATTTTGGTCCAAAATTCACTCAGTTTAGCCTTGGGAATATTGTTTTTTTAAAATTATTTTTTCCGATCTTGGGGGGATCCTGTCTCCTAGTCACGGTAGCTATACATACATATACATATGTGGCAGATGTGGTATCACACAGAATCTTCTAAAACCTCGAGGTATGGGTAGCTTACCTCGTACACCGACCCGGAATTCGTGCCGTACTGTAACTTTGGTTTTGTAAGGTTACGGTAGGATTATGGCAGGAATTATGGTAGAAGAAAATGCTCTTTTTGGCGAGAAGCGCCATGCGAAATAATGTTGTTCACTACATGTCTCACTGCATGATATGATCTAACTGTGCAAAATTCTGGAAGATGCTGTGAGCAGCTGTGTATACCGTGCTCCACCGTAACCCAATAAAGTGGGATTACTGTGCGAAATGGTATGGTTTCTCCAATTTTCAAGCTTTTCCACGACCTAAGAAAGCCAAGATTCTCGCGCTCCCCCCCCCCCCCC
>JARK01001355.1:1446349-1475041 GCA_000688135.1 Ancylostoma ceylanicum | reverse complement strand
CCCCCCCCCCCCCCTGCTACTCCATCTCGGGTGTCCTTCACAGGGTGTGCTAGCAATCTGAGCCTTTTTTTCTATAATTAGCAGCCAAAGATTATCGGATAGAACTGAAACTTCACCTTGAAAGTCAATTTTTCTGTTCTTTCCGCCGTGAGAGAAAAGCAGAAACCTCACGGGGATTGTGATATTCTCACAGAAAAACAATCAGTGAAGCATCAAAGGTTAGTACGCCTCTAATCTTCACATTCGGATTTTAGTATAATTCTTAGCAGCGAAACTTGATGACTCTACAAATATATGGGTCAAAGTTACCCCATGACGTAGAATTAAAACCTGTATTTACAATATGTACTCAAAAGTAAATGGAATCCGGATAATTTGTTTGAGTTGAGTGATGGCTAAAGAACCGATTCACTCCTTCGGATAATCCGAGGAAAAATGACTCCACAAGTCTCTTCGTCTTCCCACCACAGCTTGCTCTCACTTTAAACATTAGTTATTCATTTTTTTTTTCAAATCGACTATTCAGATCTGAATAAATTTCACAGTAGAGGATACTACAGTGTTCAGCTACAAATCTTTTATTAAGGCCAATCTCCAACAGTCACCATAGCTGATTCTTCAAGAACTTTGCTTTCTATAGAAGCTTCAAATTTTCCCAGTACGAATCCCCTCCGTGCCAGAAACATTGCTATTCCCTCTGGCTATGACAGCCACAGCCATTAAGGAGTTTTGCGGTGCCAGCGGATAAAAAATCCACAAGTTTAATGGGCAAGTAGGCTCCGCCTCCTTATCTTTTTCCATAAGTTTTTCAGATGGATGAAATGAATACCAAACCGCAATGTTGCAAGCGCTTTCTTTTTTCATTAAAGTAAAACGGCGGGGATTCTTGATGGTAAATATTTGCGGAAAGTATATTCCAACGTGGGCATCGTCATTCCCGAACGGCCGGCTGCGCCCCACTAAGAAAAGACGTCAAAGAGTCCTTCTGGATAAGTTGGATTTGGGTTGCAAAATGCGCCTGGGCTGCCTGGCTAATAAGCCTAGCTACACAGGTAAACGAATTTTGAATTTAAAATGATGTCGAGCAAAAAAAAAAAACGCGTTGCCTACAGATGAAAATGGAATATAAAAAACCCAAGGCCCCTGACTATATGTAAGTATTGTTAAGTAAAAACCCACTACTAGCACCAAAATGTTATGAACTTTGCAAAATTTAATTAACTCTTTCAATTAAAAACTCAGTTGCTCCTGGAAACGACGGCGAGGGCAAGCTAAGTGTCCCTTTCAATGTGTTGAGTGCGTAAAGTGAAATTATTTTTAGTTTATCCACTCTTGCAGAGCTAATAGCCCCTCTCAGAGAGTTTCAGCATGTTTAGTGAGCAGGCAACGAGTATTTATGGAAAGTAATGAATATTCATGGGAAGAG
Source organism: Ancylostoma ceylanicum (assembly GCA_000688135.1). Classification (NCBI taxonomy): domain Eukaryota; kingdom Metazoa; phylum Nematoda; class Chromadorea; order Rhabditida; family Ancylostomatidae; genus Ancylostoma; species Ancylostoma ceylanicum. The sequence goes on along the minus strand of JARK01001355.1, from coordinate 1,473,615 downwards.
AAGCAATAAGGGGCTTCTGCCGCAGTATATCCATGACCAAAATGTCCAAAACAAGTTGGAAATTGATTCGTATAGGTCTCGGCAGTTCTGTACAGGATAAGATGCGTTCTCATTAATGATGGTTATATTGAAGAATATAGATGTACTGAATTTATGAGACGAATAACAAATGAATGAAAATTTCAAAAAAAAGGGGCCATGAGACAGTCAATTTCACAGAGAATGACACACTATTTGAAAATCTTACAAGTTTGATGGAACCTCACGAGTAAATAACCGCGATCGGTGACCAAAATCATATTTTGGTCGCGGTTTTTAAAAATGTTACCCTATAGTTAGTTCATAGAACAATGCCCTGACAAAGACACTCGCGCAGTCCAAAACCTTCAGGAACATTTTCCATGTTCGTTCATCTTTAAACCTGGGCATCCTCAGTAGAATTAAATTAAATTATTAGTAAAATTGAATTTTTCAAATTAAATTAAAACTAATCAGTGGAATCTTCAGTAAATTCGTCGAAATGTCAGGTCAAAATAAATTTTCCACCTTAACAACCTTCAGGAACACCTCTTCTCGGAGAACCTTCAAGAACCTCTCAATTTTGTGGACCATCACCTGAAGGTCTGGATGGAATTAACTTTACATTGCAAAAAAATTTCTTATCCACTCCTCCTGCACACTTTTATTCGAATTTCCTGCACCGTCGGGAGTCCCTACAACCCCTTAAAAAGGATTATCGGAGGTTACTGGGAGTAGAATGGCGTAATACCCTCTTGTAAGAAGGCTCTTTTCACCCAAATCGAATTCGAAAAAATCAAATTACTCTGCTACGAGATGCAACGTTTGAAGAAGAACATCGACACCTGAAGGCTGTGACACCTGAAGTGCAGCATACTCTGGAGAAGTCTGGGGGTAAACCATGAGATGTGAGAAACAAGCGTGGTACGAATCTTCCGGATTAGTAACGGGTATAAAAATAATCAAAATAAAAAAAAAACTCTAGCAGAGAGGTTCATGAACATCCAAGATAGGTTGTCACCTACCCGCTCCTCTTCAAAGTGCTATGCATCATTAACATTACCCAGGGTAAACGGGTTGACATCTGTGCTAACGACGGCGAATTCTGTGTGGTGTTAATACGTTCACCCCGGGTAATTCTAACGATGCATGCAACCCCTCATAAATCTACCCATTGCTAACATCAGGGTCAACACATTTACCTTTGATTGATAATCTCGATTATGCAACCAGGCATAGGGTAAACGTGCTAACACCACAGAAATTCCCCAATGATTGACATGGGCGCCACTGCATCTATACTGGTATTCTCAATGATGCATCAAGGTCCAGGGTAAACGTGCTATTATTGCATATGATTACCCATTACCATCATGCGCTTCAACGCGTTTACCATGGGTAATCTTAACGATTTATCCATGCCATGTAGACGAGTTACTGGAAAAACACGTATTTTTTCCGCCCGAACATCTCCTTGACACTAACATTGACGTGTGTTTGTAATTATAGCTGTTTACGTATCAAGATCTGACGTTTTGCTGGAGAAACCCGTCCAGTTTGGGTAAAAAGGGAGCTTCGAACCTTCCCAGGAATGCTCACGAATCCCGAAACGGAAAAGATTGTAGGGTAAGTCGGGTTTGAGCTTCTGGACGAGTTCCCCTCTCATTACACCACTTTCTCCGCTTTGAAATGATGAAAAATACAACAAGTAATCAAGTGGAAAATGTGATGAAAAAATAGAGTATTATAAAAAATTGCTATAAGGATAGGAAGGACAGAAACCTCTGAGGAATAACCGATAAAGTAGCTATTAGCGCAAATGTTGATAGAAACCTCCAATGAACAATTTCAGGAACAATTTAACCGAAATAAATAACAAGCAATACCCCTAACAGGCTACTCTCCCTTTAAAGAATTCGACACAAAAAATCCAGAAAAAAAATCACCTCATAGTCCGGATAGAGAAGGCTATCCATGTTGTGTTTCCAGAGTCGCACCAGATGCGAGAATCGCAATATCAGCGAATGATTGCTGGGGAATAACTAGCGGATGGGCGGCTAATTACTATGTATATCCGGAGAAATTGCTGAGAAACACGTGGATTAGTCAACTCTCAATGATGAACCACACTCCAGCATGCATTAGGGGAAATATCCACGAAACGACAGCAACTGGTGGGCGGGGCTTAAGGAAGACATTTGAGGAGAAATGCGAATGTTGAAGGTTTCTCCTAATACATTTCACTAGCTGATTAGAAAACGTGAAAAGTTAGGAAAACAAAACCCTATGACTTCCCAAAAAATGGAATTTTGATTAAACAGGTGTGAATACAGCGAATTCTTCAAATTCAAAGAGCTTTAGATTAACTCCGCCCGTGGCTTTTTGCTTCATCCGGAGAAGCTCGAAGAGAGGGAACTCAGGGATTTCTGAAGCCGCTTTAACTAACGCCGTCCCAGACCAAACAACCGAAGCATTGGGGGGATGTTACTTACTTGATGAAATTTTGCATATGTGAGGGTATTTTTCACAGGATCAGCTGACACCATCTGCCTTAACATAACAATATTAGCGAATGAAGAGATGAGCCCTGTTTTCAGCCGGGATTTAAATTGTGGATGCGAATTCTTCCGGGATTGGGAAGAGCCCACGGTAGAGGGCCGAGAAAACATGAATGAGTGAGTGAAATGCCATTTTTTACCCATTGTAACTTCCATTTTGGTTGTAAAAATTATAATAATCAAATAATTAATAATAAATACTGATAAATTCATTAAATAATTGAATAATTAATAATTATTGGTAATAATGAGAAAGATACTTAACTGCACTTGTCATGCACTGAAACTGCAGCCACGTAATATGATCTCACCTCCTAGAGCAACAGGCATAATTGATATTACTCAGGGTAACCCTGTTAACAGATAGCAAATGTTGCCATCGTCAACAACAACGTCAACACATTAACCTTGGGTAATCTCGATGAAACATCCAGTCTAACTTCCGGGGGATCTGTTCGTAAAAAAAAAACTTTTAAAGAAGTCCCATCGAAAAGTAACGGGCAGGAAAGGCTTCAAAACCTTCTGGAACACCTTTCACCCTGTATACCAGCTTCATCAGAACTAACACGTGGGCTGATGAAGGTTGTTTTTCCCTTGTCTACCTTTGGCTGAAACACGCTTAATTAGCGTCTTTGAGAAAATACTAGGACTCTTCCCATTTATCTGCCCAGCACTTTATTCTTAGCGCTATTCACAGCTACGTAGTGCCCGCTTACGTCAGGAAAATTGTTCTTTTCCACAAGTGGGAAGCAACAAGTTCACAGATCATGCGGGAAATAGAAGAAAATAAGCAGAAATATGATAGTATTTTGAGCTCAGTGGATTAAACCATGGAGCATATCAGCCGGATTCCCATTCAAAGAGTGACAGACCTCTGAAAAGTCAGCTAATCCTGGGAAAAGTGAACAAAAAGTACGGCAATCAGGAAGAATAAGCGGGAAAAACCTAAATGTCTGGAAAAAGATACAGTTTCTCTGCTCTTGCGATTTACTCTTCACGGAACGTTAACACCTAACGTCTCAAACACTCGTGGCTCACAAAAGTCTAGACATGATTAGAAGAATACCCCGTCAAATTACTCAGGGTAAACGTCCTGACACCCGTTTTAATGATGGGTAATTTTGTGTGGTGTTGATACGATAAACTTGGGTAGTCCTCATGATGAATGTGGCCCCTCATCTTGGCCCGCATGAATTATTAAAAGATCACCATCATAACGTCACACCCATAGGTATGATTACCCGTGGAAGTCAGCTTAATATAGCCAGCGTCGCAGGTTAGATGTTGATTGATGCTAAACAAAGAGTAAGTTTAAGTACGCTGATACCTTTACCAAAGGCAATCTCAATGATGCATCCGGGCCCTGGGTGAAAATGAGAAAGGAGCATGCTAACCGCAAAAATTTCATACATTAACCAGATCTGGGGCCTTTATCCATAGAGTTTATCCAGTCGGATATGCGCGCTCTAGCGCGTATGTTAAATTGGTTTGAAGAATCAGCATTTGGTGAAAACATATTCATGAATTACGAATCCACTCGCTTCACTGCAGATTATTCTTACAAGGATAAATTGATTTCCTTTCGTTAGAGACCCATGATTTGCTCCATCTTCATTTCGTGTAGTTTCTCGCCAGGAAAACCACATTTGCGCCAAGAAATGAACACGCGGATGGACGAATTATGATGGATAGCACATTGGATAAGAACCAAAGGGAATTGAAACCACGGGCTAAATTCATTGGATACGGGTCCTGGATGGTCTGGGCTATTCTGGATACCGGAACGTTGAGGAGTACACTCTTTTTACCCTTTCCTACCCGGCTCAGTATATGGCAAGCATCCCGATGTTCTAGGTTGGAACAACCTTCAGCACTAAATGATCCTAAAAAAGATTCTCCAATTTCAAATCTTTTCTCACTAGAGAAAATCACATTAATTCGAAGAAGCATACTTTTCTTTTTTCTTTACAAGTATCCTTCAGAATGAAACTCCTCCCTACTTTTTAATCAACAGCCACCGTATCCTCGTTAGCCACGTGGAAATTTGTATTCTCCCTGTCTACCGATGTCATACGATGCTTAAAAAAACTTGCTCCAATACGGAAAAATTACAGAAATAGACACGATGACTCTTATATTTTCAGCTTATTTTCTTCAAGGAATCGTTCGAAATATTAGGTTGTCCCAAAAATAATGCCCGCAATCTGTTTAGTAGTGAAAATTTGAGACTTCATAATCCCACCAATTTGGTTGGCGATATGGCTCATCTTTAGGCTGTGACTTTGTGCTTGTAGAACCTCGAATGTGTCTGGAATCAGTGGTTACTATTAGGTTGTCGCAAAAATAATGGCCGCAACCAAGTAAATTTGAAACTTCATAACCCAATTTAGGACCTAGGTAGACAATTCTTGAACAATCAGAAAGCTCACGGCTCGCGTCATTTACTTTCTGTGGCCGTACTGTCATTCTTTCGTTTTCATGATTTTCACGGATTTGCATCCTGGGAAGCTCAACTTCAGCGCGGTCATTATTTATGGGACAACCAAAAAGAATACGCTATCTGTTCTCCTGCAGCAAACTTCTGATTGTTCATCTCTATGCACAAATATAGCAACGGCTAAATGATCAGCAAATTACAGGAAGCTTCTCAGCAGCCATCATTTCCAGTGTGATAGCAATTATTTCCTGAATAGAACAAAAGCCAATGACTAGACAGACGTTCTCTCGCCAGATCAAATACCTAATTGCTTTTCTACCCATAGGCAGAAAACCTAATCGCTTTGGCATCTCCTATAGATAATGGCTTGGGAAAGTCCATCCAATGTCTTGATTTCTCCCAAAGGCATGCCTTTCTTTGCAATTGGCTGGTCCATTTGAATAACGTTCTTTTTCCAAGAAAAAAAAAGACTGCAGTACCTAATCCACATTCCATTCCTTCCTGGAAGAAAGCCATTAAATATGCTTTGCGGAGCAGCAGCCTGGAGAAATTAGCAAAAAAAGATGCCCATAAGGACCACATTATGCCCTAATGAGTAAATGTGCATAGAGACGAAGAAAAAAAACGAAAAAAGTAATGGAAGGAGCCTGCGCCATGGATCCGAGCCCCCTAAATGTCAACTACGCTTCTATTTCTGAACGAGGAGAGGCAGCAGCTATTTGGGGCCTACGAATATCCATAAAATCCCCATAAAAGTCGTTTTCATGTAAAAATAAAACAAGACATCTGGTCAAGGGGACCTTGGGACGTTGCACTTTGGGCTCCAAAAAGACAATGTAGGTTAGGCATAGATGGCAGTGTGCTTCGCAGCCCAGGGAATCACGCTTCGCGACCGCGCCGCGCACGCCAAAAATCAATACCGCGCACCACAATCCTATTTCTACGCGTTTTCCGTCCCGATTTGACGGATTTTCACAGTTTTAGCCTTCTTGGGTGTTGCTTGAGCCTCCAGTACACCTCTCGTGTGTACTATCCTACCTTTTCTTCTTTTAGATAGTATTATTACAATTTCGGGCTTGATTATACGGCAATTTATACTGGATGCGTGCGACTGACGCGCGTACGTCTATATGATGAAGAATCGCAGGGGCAGTCGCATCGCAGTCGCAGCTCAGACGCTCGCTTCTTCGCTTCTCGCTTCTCGCGACGGTCGCGCGTTCTTTTCATTGAAAATTTCATGCCGTGTTCAACGGTTTTCATAGAAGATCTTAAAGACCTTAGAAGAAAAAAAAACGAAAATAGCAGTTGAAAATGATCGAATAGGCCGCAAAACGTCCAGAAGTCGCATTACGTCAGCTTACGACATCGATTTCCGGCACAGGCAGCGCGGTCGCGCGACGTGCTTCTCAAGTCCGCGGAAAACGCACCTCCACCGACGCCTACTATAGGTGGGACGAAAGTATCAGTATCAAGACTGGATAAAGGAATATAATGGAGTAGATGTAGCATGGGGGTGTGAACTGAGGGAGTCAAAGGCAGACATGCATCGTCGAGATTTCCTAGGGTAAACGAGGTGAAACACTCAAACTCAGCCATCTTTAACACAGGCCTTAGTACGTCTACTCCGGATAATCCAGTACTAGAACAAGTTAGCATGACAGATTACCGGAGCTGTGTTACCCAATCAATCCTTATATGGGGCAATTTATACCAAATGCGACTTGCGTGCGATTATCAGGCGCACGCATCCATTTGCGAAAGATTTTCGATGAGGACCGGTCAACGCGGCATGAAATTCTCAATGAAAAGAAAACGCGGCCATGGCGATGCCGTAAACGCGTGCGACTGCTATGCGACTGCGATGCGACTACTCCCTNCATGGAATTGCAAGTGAAAAACGTTATAAAATAGCATAGAATAGATTCTCAAAGGAAAACAGCACGTGGAATAGAAATGCAAGAAGCTGAACTGCTGCAGGGATTGAACCTGAGACTGCTTCCCTGAAGAGCGAGACACTTACCACTACACCACCACACACCTGATCTACGCGGGCCTCCATGAATGATCCGACTTATGCAAATCGAGTGTAGATGAACTTATTCTCTCATGAAATTTTGCATATATAGTTATTTAGACTGCTGATAACAAATTCTGCATCCGTTTTGCACGGCAACTTCATTTTGTTACGGTTTCGGTAGATGAAATTAGAAACTGCACATATATAGTGCACATACAACGTCGTAACTGTTTCTGCAGCGGCATTGAGCGCCGACAAAGAACATAACGGGGATCAGCATGGTCAGCTTCACACCACTAGGAGTACACCATTTTAAGATTTCACCGAGATCTGGTATCCTTCCCTCGTTAGTATAGTTCATTCAACCGGAAGTGGTAGTGAGTGTTGGTGCAAGAATCATGAACACTGCCACTTTTAGTCAATCTCGAGCAAACTTGATAGTGCACAACCGCACTTTTCAACTTCAGGCTTGAAAGTTCAAACTTCTGGAGGAGTTCTAAACACTCTAGATGTTTAGGGGAATGTTGAAGAGCAGCCAATCTGTAAGTGACGTTTCTTGAGAGAAATTTTTTGTTAATAAGTGTCGAAATCTGTAAATGGTATCTATGAACGGCCACAGAATAGCTTTTGTAGGCAAAATCTGAATATAAGAATGGAAAAAGTGGTAAAAAATAAAGAATAAACAAAACAAAAACTTAAATATATTATAGTGGAGCGGACTCGCATCGAGTAGAGTGCATGCATTCACGAATCAGTGATTGTGATATCCCAGGCACATTTGATCCAATTCAGCAGCAACCCTCCGTAAATTTTTACAGCCAATTTATTGTTAGCTGATTATTTCTTCATCGATTCAAGGTCATCGCTTACTGCTGTAATTCTTGACATCAATCGAAACTTGTTCGACTGTATTAAGATCCGGGGCTTTTCCGGATTCTCAAAGTATGGCAGATGTTCGCAATGTACCTGATAGCGCAAACCACGGAAGCTTTGAAATTTATCTTGCCTAAGGAAAAGGATTTGTCTAGTATTCCACGCTGATAAGAAGTGTGTTATGAATCTCACAATATCACAAAAAACAGCGGAACCCAGGTCTCTACAGGCTCAAGTGAACAGGATCTTCCAAAGAACAGTGAAGTTCGCCACACAACACAGCAGCTATCCTACCGTTTTTTTTTTGTTGGAAAAATGGGATAATCCTGTTCAAATCCAGTGGACCGAGCTAAATAAAATGTATGAACAATAATAACCCTGAAAAGATGAGCTGTAAAATCTCATGTGTGGTCCAAAAAAATACATGTGCCCGTAACAGTGATTGGTACCACTCATTTCAAATAATTCAACTTCATCTAACCTAAAGCGACATAGGCCGATGTGTGTAATTCAATGTCCCAGGAGTCCTAATACATCTTCCTCCTTCATGTAATCTCAGGAAGCTGCTCCTTCTCAAGCAGGAAAAATCTTGAGCTTCTCTCGATAAGAAGCCTGTGTCCTAAAGTAGTCATTGGGAAGGTATATTTTCAGACCATCAGCGAAGATGCAGAATCCTACACTGGATTCATGTAACAATTGAGGGAGTTCATGCGGACACACATTGAATAAAACCGCAGATAGGACTCCGCCTTGAGCACACCGCTGCATGTACACCTGGGCTTAGAAGAAGACCCATTCACCCGTACTGTAAAAGTCCTATTGGAAAGAAAGGATCCTATCCAGGAGACTACTCTAGGATAGAGCCCTTCTCCACATAGTTTAGAGTAGCAGACTTAGCCAGCAGACGGCGCGATCGCCACGACTGACTGCGGTCGTGGCGCGCGACTACAGCCAGCGGTCGTCACATGGATACTGCGAATGAGGAGATTCTAGACGAAAGAGGAATGATAATCAAAGGCGCGTGGCAATCGATATGCATCTTTACCATTTTCGGTATCAATATGGGGCAGTGGCGGACGCAGAGAGTGGGCTGGAGGGAGGGGGGAAGCGTGGGAAAAAAATTGGGGTCTCCGCCGTTTTTGGGACCCAGACGGAAAATGAAATTGATAAAAATATTAATTTTAATAATAAATAAAAAATATTCAATATTTAAAAAATAATAATAAAAATAAACTGGTACAAGATTTTCATTTGTATTGTGAAGTAATTTCAAAAATTTGGCGACCCATTCTCGGGGGGGGGGACTCCCCTGGGTCCGCCACTGATATGGGAATACTCTTCTTTGGACGAATAAGGCTCAAACCTCCATGAGTTGCGGCCTCATTGCGACCTAAATGCTTTTCCTGCTGATAGGAACGAAAGTCCAATTTCTGCTTATCTACAGCGGCCTGAGCCCGGTTAATTCTCGGGTGGAAAGAAACGAACGCTCGTTTTGACCTTCGCCCTTGCTCGTTCAAAACAGTATTCGCGGCGGTTTCGCCCCCGGAATTGCCTGAGTAAGTGCGGAGATATTGACTGCGATGTTTGGGATCCAACACAATCCAACGCAAATAGTGTGATAAGATATGAGGACCTGTGGAGTTTGGTTTCCATTATTTTCATTCATTTTCTTCACAGCGACGGTGATGCTGTGAAGTATGCCACAGGTCTAATGTCGTCATCGAATCGTGCCATATGGGTCGTTCGTCATGCAGAACGGTAAGTCCTACCGTATTCCTAATTCTGGCGCTGACCTAGAGCGGAAATGTTCAGTGAGGACAACATTAATAAGAACTGGAGAAACTTGCCAAGTGCTCGAGGTCTCACGAGCGACAATCCAATGTTGAGTGAGCGTGGTTACCTCCAGGCAACTGAATGCGCAACGAGGTATGAGCCAGTTTGTTTCGGAGCCAGCCCTTGCAATTCAAACTCGTCAATCATGCAGTTTAAACTTATCGCGTCGTGATCCCTTTACACTACCTACGGCTTATTGCAGTACTACCTCTCTGTTGTAGTTGTTCTGTCCTCACAGTGTGGGCCAATATTATGCTGACAGCCACGAGGACACAAAAAGTACATTCCAGAAGAAATGGATAGAATGTCATGGCGTCTATGTTGATTACTCAGCACCAAATACAAAACACCATTACATCCCAAAATATTGTTAATGAGCTACTAAAAAGACATGGGACGCTTACTGTGGATGTGAGAGAATTGTCAGTGGTAATTCGGACACGAAGCTATCGACATTTTACGGCGCTTACGGAAAGTGATTCGCCATTAATTCGCCATGCTACGTGCTTCTTTCTTGACGTCCGCGGGTTCCCTCCGCGAACGTCAAGCGACCGAGTTTGGGTGTTTGTAGGGACGTGGTCGTGCCTAAACATGATGTCAAATCACCTAGTCCACATTGACATCAGCGTCCGCGACAACTCCTTGGGTAGGTGGCAAATCCTAATGTTCTCCTCACTATTGTGATTCTCTTGCGATCAGTTACATAACTGACTCACTTGAGAAGCGAAGAATTCCGGAGTGCTGCTTTTGATGTACGTTTCTCATTGTTTTTACATCGGTGAGCCTTTCGGGCAAAATCATATCGAGAAACAAAAAAAAAACAACAGCAATCCAGTGAGCCCAGACCCATAGGATATCATCTTACTTCTTATTAATTGGCACTTCATGTGTGTGTGTGTGTGTGTCTGTGCACGAGAACCAGCCATCAGAAGGTGAAAATACCTACACCATCGTGTTCAGCGCGTCGAGTTATGTACAAAGGTTGCAAATTTTGATTTTTACCTTAATTTACAGGTGTTTTGGGCCACTTTTGTCATGTTCAGACATGTTAAGAACCGACTGTTGTGTTTACCACAGTAGGAATGGATGAGATAAGCCCAGACAGTACAAAAGGGAAGAGATGGGTGGGATCTCTCTATGTCGAAGAGAAGGAGCCAGAACGGCGAAGAAGGTCACGGATGAGGGGTGACGCCGTAGGGCTGGGCCGGCACCCAGAGGGGGTGATAATGCTTTGCGGGGGGTCCACTTTTGCGGCAACGGTACGCCGGCGTCCAAAAGTGAGGGGACAAACCTAGAGACGTGTAAAATGTGGGAAGAAGGGGCGCCGGCGTCTGAAAGTGGGGAAACGTTAGGAAACGGGTCCAACGGTGTGATAAGGGTGCGCCGGCGTGCAAAAGTGGTGAAACGCCTGACGTCGGGTCCAACGGTGTGATACGGATGCGCCGGCGTCCAAAAATGGGGAAACGCTCAGAAACGGGCCCAACGGTGTGTTAAGGGTGCGTCGGCGTCCAAAACTGGGAGAAAGCCTGGAAACGGATCCAACGGTGGGGTGAGGGCCACCGGCGTCTGAAATTGGGGAAACGCCTGAAGACGGGTCCAACGGTCCTACACAAGGAAAGACATCGCTTGCCTGTTGCGCAGCTGTGGAAAGGGCGCCTCGGATCCAGAAAGCTCGAAGGTGCAAAAACGAGAGTTTTGATAAACGACGAATGGCCGTTGTGGTGTGAGAGAGATGCCCAACGCGAGCGAAGCGAGCACGAAAAGAAGCCTGAGAGTCCGGCGTCAGCCGGACGATCAGGCTGGTGACTTATAATAACGCGCTTAGTCTGTGTGTGTCTGTGTGAATATGTGTCTGTGTGTCACGAAATTCGGTCATGCATTTTCGAGGCAACAGTAGGGCGGTTATCCCGCTCCAATCATATCTCTATGTTGTTTACCAACTCAACCTCCATCACATAAAAGGCTAGCAACGGATGAGGTGCGGTGCAATGTAGTAGGGAGGAGATTAAGGAGAAGGACGAATTCGCAACGTGTCCAGTAATGGAGGAAGGTTACGCCAGCGCCCAATTATGGTTAAGCGCTCGGAGACGGATCCATCGCTGTGATAATGGTACGCCGGCGCCTAAAGTGGGGGAAGACGGGTCCATCGCTGTGATAAGGGTACGCCGGCGCACAAAGTGGGGGGAGACGAATTTATCGCTGTGATAAAAGTGCACCGGCGTCCAAAGTGGGGAGACGCTTTGAGGCAGGTTCCACGGTTATAAAGGTGTGCCGGCTTTCAAAGGTGAGAGGTGTGCAATACTAAGCAAGGAATGTGCCGGTATCCATTGCGGCTTTCTTTCCCACATGCTTTCCTTCCTCCTCTACACCTACTCGCTCATTATCCCCTTACCCATTCTCTGTCCCCTTCGTGTCTGAGTGAGCCACCTCCTTAGTTCTGTTTACATACACCACTAGACCAATCATTCCAAGTGACCATTTGCACTGAATCGGTTACATGCAAATATTAATACCCCCTAGCATATTGGTTCCCAGGATTTCCTTCGTACTCATTGTGAAGTATGCGAGCGAAGCGAGCATCTATAGAAGTCTGGTTATCCTTAACGTAGCTACTCAGGCGGCCGGTATACTCCTCGAGGAGTATAGCACCTCGTATGGGCGACTTCATTTTCGATACGTACTGATTGTGGGCGGCCCGATATCGGCGACTGACCGTCCACGATCGATATATACGTATTAAAAATGAAGTCGCCACGGCGACGGCGATGCTAGGTGCTATAGTCCTCGAGGAGTATACCCGCAGCCGCAGACTGTCAAATCAGAGCTGTACTCTTGTGATTTCGAGTTGATATCTAAGCTGAGAATAATGCAACCGTCAGCAATGGCTCTTCATGCTTTTCCTCATCCACAGTAGCGCGAGGTCCTACGAGGTTTGAGAATCCACCCGGTGAAAGTTGGCGCAGTAAGGCGTCAGGGTTATCACTCATTCTCCATACTTATCAGAGCTTTTCTCTTCCGAATAATACTTCTTCCAAGCTTGGTATGCGAAGTTGCGGCAGCAGCAGGTTGTGAAGCGTGCTGGGATCGACTTCCGAAAGGTTGTAGGATCCTTCAATCTCACTTTCTGATGTGAAAACTAGAAGGCTTCACGGGGTTCTTGGGAAAGACGTAGTGTATCGAATTGGCACGTTTGAGTAGTGCCATAACATTTCGAACTGGACCATTCGTTTCGGCAGTTAACTTTGTAGCACCTTGGCAGATAATGGAAAATGGAACTCTGTATAGTACACTTTAACACTTTCGGGACAACGCAGATTTCGCGCGCGCCATCACGTGGGACACACGCGCTTTTGCACAAATGGGACCCGTGCTCTACCGATCGTGCACATGATCCCACGCAGAACCTATTTTTCCGTTTTTTTTTTGTACGACATAGTAGTTGAAATCCACGTGGATGTAAGGAAACCTGTTTCTACGCTGCTACAAACAAAAATTTCATTCTTATTGTTTGATGTTTCACGGAAATATGACATTAAGAAGGGCGTGCCGACCGGTCGTGCACACGTGCAAATTTTGTAATTGCAGGTCCGACAGCAGCCATTTTGTTAGTGCTTTTTTTATCTGTAATCATTCTGTACTTCATAGGTTCAAGAACATCGAAATCACTAATATTTTTGCGTCACCGTATAATCGAACGATTCAAACAGCTTCCATTATCGCAAAGAACAAAGGTTTATTAGTGAAGGTGAGATTCTTTGTTAAAGAGAAATTCTTTCTTGCTAGACTAAACATAATTATCTGCAGCCAGAGGCAGGCTTATGTGAAGCTCTTCATCACTGCGAAAATCCCCCTGGATTCTGGGAGACCGCAAAACTGAAGGAAAAGTTTCCATTGGTAGACTGCAAATACGTCCCCGTTTTCACAAAGGTGCGATGTTTTACACTGCTGACCTTTCTGGGAGGAAATAGTCCGCAATGTGCACCTATGAGATGCTCGCATTTTATAATATTGTGTTGACAACTATTCATTGCAGCAAACCTTGCCAAAAGAAGCCTTCGCAGACAACGCCTCTCTCCCAAGAATCCGTGCTACACTTACTCGAATAACAGAAAATTACGAAGGTGAGATCGGAATGTCTCTTGCGAACGATTTCGCTAACATTGGGAGTGGCTCCTATCTGTGAACTTCTGGACGAACTGCCTAGGAGTGCATCACTCACAGTTTATGCTATGCGTTCTCCTATCTCTGCCTATACTAAAGCGTTCCAAAATAGCCGGGCTAATAACGGAAAAGTCTTAGAGGCAGTACCCACGGTAATTCTGTTCTCACAGATTTTATTGTATTTCTTGGTTTAAAGGCAGCACCCACGATAATCTTCGCCTCTGAGCTTTTGAGTGTTCTGAATCCTCAGGCCTAAATCCGACAATTCTGCGACAGTAGTGCTGTCCGAGAGCCAACTTTCATCGAGATATTACAAGTACAACATCATTTCAACATTTAAACTCAGTACACAATCTATATAAGCGATTGCGTTAGAAAAGATGTGGCGGAAAAACGGGATCATCGATTTTTCCTGTCGGTATTCTTCCCAAGGCTCGCGCAACGCAACTGAACTGGCGAATAGGGGGCTTCTAGAGATTGAAAATTGTTGCGTTCTGGTATGTTTTAGAGATGTAATAGTGTTTAGAGCAACCAGGTACAGTCTGTATATTTCGGGGTGTCCGATAGCCGCACCGCATGGTGCGCGAGCGGCGTTCCAGCGGCCGACCATGGTAAACATAAACGAAACCCACCCGATGCGGTTGCCGGCGTCCATAATCGATCGTTGATCAGCTGGTCGGCCGCTGGAACGCCGCCAGCAGGGGGCCGCGTCGCGCACCATGCGGTGCGGCTATCGGACACCCCGGAATATACAGACTGTACACTAAATTACGTCGAAATCTCGAGATCGAAATTTTCCATGGGTGCTGCCTTTAACACTATAGACGAAGACGATGCAATGATTAGTTTTGAGTTTGAGGTGAGCGTTGTGGAGCTGTACACGAGGTTGTTATTTCTTTATTAACGGCTAACGTTTCGGCGAGTTCGCCTTCGTCAGAGCCTGAAAGGGTAAAATCGACATGGATTTATCTGGACAAACGTATAACTAGTCTACAGAAAATTTTAGTCTTGACAAATCCTACTGAAAATGCAAATTCCGTTGTAACTAGTTTAATACCATGTAAAGGAGGCCCGGTTTTGAGATGGAAAGAGGTGGGAATGGAAGCAAGGCCCGTAGCGAAGTGTAATGACAGTAAGTTGAACACCAAAGCTCATCACATTAGAGGGCTTGTAACAAGAAATAGTGTAGTTTTATTGAAAGCCTTTAAGACTTACCTTAGACCCATACTTGAGTATGGAACTCCGGTCTTCAGTCCCTTCTCCTGTAAAAGCACCAAAAGGCTCGAAAGGGTTCAAAACACATTCACCGGGAGACTTATGATTCGTACCATTGGGTTCCACTAGGACCAGATTCCTTCAAGCAATGAGAGAAACCTAAATCTTGGCTTATCTACCCTGTCATTCCGTAGAAAGGTTAATGACCTCCTCTTACTTCATAAGATTTTGTATGGAAAATGTGCACTCGAACCTCAGGATCTTTTCTCTTCGAGAGCATCAAACGCCCGCGGTGGAATCAGTAAATATCGACTTGAGCGAGTTCGACTTAATTGCAGGCGCTATCTCTTTGTTAGTAGGACTGTTCCCATTTTTGACAAAAGTCGCAAAAATTATCAAATTCCTCTCGGGTACAACATATTCAAGAAGCTCCTCGAACACAGCCTAATTCTTTGATGCCGTACATGTCTGGTTCGTGACTGCTGTTTTTATAGTTCATGTTTCGTTGTTTGTTAGTTGGTCAGTTGTTGTTTTGTAGAAATGGTCTTTTTTTCCTATTTTCTTCCATTGCATAGGTTTCATCTTATGTAATAAATGAATGAATCACCACGCTTCAGGCAATGTTTTTATGCCAGCTCACATACACGCAGTACAGCATAGCAGATCATTGCCACCCAAGTCACTGCTAGAACATGCATGTGCTACTCTCGCTTTATCAGGAGGTGCTCGTCTTGTCATGCTGCGCAAATAGTGGGAGAGGGGACTAGACGCCGGGTGAGACTCCATGAACGTGAGCTGACAAGTAATCATCTCCTGAAGCGTGATGGTGAGTTTTGGAGATCAACGCACCGCCTTAGTTACACTTTACTACGGGCCCAAGTTTCATCATAAGAAAGGAGAATCATTGTAAGCGAGAACACCCTTTTATTCATGCTACAACGCATCCCATTGAAACGCTAGAACGCATCCAATCACTTTGTATCTTAAAAATGCTGATCTCTGCGACGGTGTGACTTTCGCAGAATTTTTGACACCATTGCTAGGACTCCATAACGATCAAGACCTCAGGTACGAAAATTTCGGTGGGTGCTGCCTTCTACTGGCAATTATGTTGATGCTTTACCTACCTAATCGTACGTAGAAAGAAGCATGAAGGCCGGAAAATCTGAACTCAGCAATACTCGAAAGCACAAAATAAGAATATTATGTCCGTTTTGTGTGTTAAGCGTATATTTATAGAGTTACGGTCGTTATACGGTAGAGCTCTCAGAATCTCTAGATTTCACATCGTGTGGTGGGACCATTCGACATACTAGCCATAACTGGATGCACCATTCTGAATGCCATTGCATTCTCCGTCGTGCACAATTATGGTTTTTGCTACAGTAATAATACCGCAATTTCCCCACACATACAGTCAACTCCAAATGTCCGTAGGCAAGAGATGGGACCGCGGCGCGGGTCTCTCGCTGTCTGCTGCACGGATTCAGCGGGCATGCAGGGCAGAGACACGGAGGAAAGCCGCGCCACGGTCCCAACTCTTGTCTACGGACATTTGGAGTTGACTATAGGTAGGTTTCGATACGAAGTGGATGCGATATTTGCGTTCCCCACAGAAGTGAACAAAGTTCCGGTCCACGACACTTCCGATACTACAGTGTTTTCTGAGCTTTCGAATTCCAAGTTCCGACTTTCGAAGAGCGCCAAAGCCGGAATTTCTGGAAATTTACTCTCTACCACGCCACGGTCCTAATACCAGTATTTGTAAAGACAGTTCTGCTTTTATTTATGATTCTATCTAGTCTTCTAGCTAAACGCCAATGAACTTGAAAATACCTGGTTGAATGCATACATTTCCTTAAGTGCATATGTGCTGTGTTTCTGTGCTTCCAGACTTCGTTATCCCGCCACCTCCGACATCCCTATGTTTTTAATACTTCCGATTTCCGACTTATCCAAAGTTTTGAATCTGAATTCGGTTTATTTCTGGTCCCGCACATCGGAGAACGCCATGCGGGAATTTGGGTAGATGCTGAGGGCGACAGATCTACCGTACGCCTACCGTAATCCTACAAAAGTGATGCTGCTGCTTAGAGCGAGTTCGCAATTTACGATCACCACTTCAACTATCTCCGTGTACAATTAATTAGAGAATCTGACTTTCTTCACGTTCGTGATCGGCGCTGGGGCAGCAGAAGTATAAATGTAACACTGAATTCCACGAGGAGTTGGATAAGTGTGAATAAGATAACTGTCATATGAATTGAACAGTGGGCGTCGATGGCGGTGACCCGTCTGCGGCCTCAAAAAGCACGCGACGCGACCGCGCTCGGCGCTCACGGTGATATCGTCGCCGCGGTGGCGAATCTGGGTTTTTGATAGTTGTTCATCACATTCGATGGTAACTAATGAGGAAACTAACTGACTATCAAGAAAACCCCATAATTCGATGTCCCAGAAAGGATTCCTGCTCAAGCGGCGCGGTGGCGGCACGTGCTTTTCGAGGAGGCAGATCGGTCACAGCCATCGAAGCCCACAGTATCCCATCTGAAGTATCTTGAGAAAGAAAGAGAATAAAGTGAGTGATTACAATAGAAAATCTACAAAAAATCCATCGCTTCGTAGCATTTATGGTAGATGCAGATTGAACATTTATATTTCCTCAGTGACCTTTCGTTGCTACAGTGCACCACTAGTCCTTGTTAAATTTGCCTGACCAAATACTGTGACAAGAGAATCATGTGACACTACTCACTTTGTCCACCGGGAACATTACCCTACCCAATTCATTGGCCTCTCAAAATTGTTCAAGGGAACCTCTTGCAAGGAGAGAAAGATGGACATTCATTTCTCAGGAGATAGCTGAAATACCTCCTATGTGTGATTTGTTACTTGAAAAAATGTTTTATCAAACCTAGTAGTGTATTACTTGACGACGACAGGTGACTGCTTCAAACACTTTCTTTCTCACCAATCACATGTTTCAGGGGATCTATTACTGGTCAGCCATGCTCCACCAATCGGGTCAATACACGAGCTGTGGGATCTACAAATCACGTGCGTAGGCCAAGCGACTGTTTCAAAATTCATAGAAGTGGAGAAAGGAAAATTCCGATTGGAGTTCACAGGAGACGCTAGCCACCTATCCAATAAACGGAACCTTAGACCATTTTAAGCCTTTTGGGCCCATATACTACAACTGCTATCAATTTTTTCTGATAATTCTGGCAATGCCATCTGAACTCAACGAACGGTTCTGAAAAGAGAATTATTTTAATACTTGGTGACTATTTAAATTGTGATCAAGCCGGTAGATCTTAGGAAAAATTAGCACATTTCCGAACTATAGCACACAGTGTGATGTGATTAACACTAAAAGGAATAAAACTTTCATCTATGCTTCGAGTACAAACATTTGACTTTTTTATATATTACCAGTTGAGTATCTTGTGGTTTACTAGCGCATACAAAGCCTGTTACAGATAACCATTTACAGCTGCCCATCCATCCACTGGGTTGCCATTCGGTGTTGATTAATCAAGGTGGTCTTCCCAGAGACTCAGGATCTTTTAGGCACCGGTGCCAACGGTGAAACCGACCTCGGCGACAGTAGAGAACCCACGTTCCACATTGCAACAGGAATGGCAACTCATCAACGACCTTATAGCTCACGATAAATCCGCACATGGATCATTTTGCGCTCCTATCGCAATGCGAAGTGGCGCCGGTCCAGGACCTCTAGTGTCGCCGTGAGCAGTTCCATCATTGGCTGCGGTACAGGAATATGTGCCCGTTCAGGTCGACACCGATGCCCAGAAGTCTCTGAGGAGAGGCTACCCCAGAGACGTCATTATGAAATGGGTTCACCACGTCGTTGGCAGCTAAAAAATAGCCGATCATGAAGTTAACTTTGTGACGTTTATTATTTCGAGTGCGAGTATGTCTGCACATTCACCAGACGCAGGCATTCATTGGCAGAGTATTTTCCATGAAGACCGGTCAACGCGGCGAGTACATCCTCCATGAGAAAGATGCGCGGCCGCCTCGAGGTCGTGAACCTGTGCGTTTGAGCCCCCATGCCACTAGCTCTACTGTTCATCATATTGACGCACGCGCGTCAAACGCACGCGTCCAATAGAAATTGTCTTGTTAATGGCAGCGCTCATGAAGATTTCCACTTCTGAACCCCTACCCTGCAGTCCATCCGGGATTTACTCGAGGACTATAAATCGCGTGACAAGGTTCTGACAAAGACTTACCACTTTCGTGCATGAGTTCAATTCTCACTCACATTTTCGAATTTTCAAATCCACTGAAGATCGCTAGCGTTTTCGCGTGGCTGGAGCATGGAAACAACTCCCCTTTCAACAGAGCGGCGCAAATTTTCATGCAATTGCGATAAGGATCAGAGGGGTGCGGAACCTTCCGCTTCCCGTTTTACGCTTTCCGTTTTACGACCATTTTTGGCCGTCCGTTCCACGTTTTCAGGAATTTGGCCCGGAAAATGGAAAAAATACGGAAGATCAAAGTAGGAGAAGTGCACCCCTAGCCCTACTAAATAGCTGCAGCCATGCAGGCAAGTTGCTCCTTGTCTAGAAAATGACGGCGAAATGTCCTTCTGGTCCAGCGACGTCTCCTGACTATAAATAATTATTCTCTTCTGTTGGAATAATGATCATTATTTCTTCTTCGAAGAACGTTGAGCAAATTGGCCTAGGAGAAGGTCTTGCAGCACTTGCAGCATATTTTTTGAGGTTACATGAGTTTTCTCATCGAATTCCAATCTCAGTCAACGACATATTCGTTGTAGTTGTCTATGAAATCTTGCTCATTCACAGTTTCCTTTTTGTTACTCCCGCACCAGAACTCTAGTGGCTGCGTATCGTAGAACGTTTAACTTTTGACCGGATGGTGGACTCTGAACATCATTTTTTCGTACACGATCCGTTAGAGCCTTGAAATGGGTTAGTTACAGTTAGATGGTCAACAATACTCAGTACTTTTGAAACCTCCGCCGTTCATTTCACATGTCTCAAAATTTGGAGTCGCTAATAGAATTCTTTTGCCAAGGAGCTAGTGTTGTAGGGAATTTTCCGTTTTCCGTCTTACGCTTCCCATTTTATGCCCATTTTAGGAATTCCGTTTTCCGTTTGGCGGTTTCTGAACTTTCGCTTTCGCTCATCCCTGATAGTGTTTTGTGGAGCATTTGCAACGAAAGTGGCATGGACGGAATCAACGATTTCTGATCTACCCGATGCGCTTCTCAAAATTCACAAAATATGAAATTTTTGCACTTTCGGTGACGTCGCAACAGGCTGGCTACCGCTCCGCACCGAGTTTCGCCTAATTGTATCTTCAGGTACCATCGACTCCGTCCGGCATTCTCGGGAATCCATGCAAAACTGGAGAGTCGTTTGGGAAACTTTTCAAAGAAAAGCTCTACAGGGAAAAGACTGCGATAGCTTCTGTAAAGGTCCCACATTTCGGAATTTTCAAAGGATTATAAACAAAGTGGTCAACCAATCCCGTCATGTGGGATGCGCCACGCATTCGACTTCATCCGATCTGTGCTTCTGTGCCTACCAGATTCCTCTTGTACTAATTTACCGACCCCGAGGGGATGGTTGGCTTGGTTGGTCACGGGCACGGTCGAACCAACAACGCGTGCGTGCACAGCGAACCTGTTACCACTGCGCCACACACGTCCGGAAATATTAGATGCAAGAATTCAAAGTTTCAAATAGGACACCACATCGCACCACATGAGAAGTGTTTTCGAGATTCCTCTACGAAAAAAATGGCAGTCCCGAAGCTTTCACAGAGAGAGGGCTTGGAAAGGGTTTTGTACACCATCAGAACCAGCATCTGAAGGTGATCGTTTTCTCATAAAAATAGTCCAGCACGTTCCTAGTAATAGCATGACCACTGTCCCTTGTTGCTTGGAAAATCTTGCACAATGCTGATGACTCTTGTGGGACTAAAAAAGGATACACATATAGGATGCCAGAAGAAGCACTCATCATTCAGGGTCATCTTGTAGGGTGTCTTGTTTGCGCCGGTTCTGACAAAATATTCTAAAAGAGCGAAAAGAATCAACAGGTAGAAACGAGGACTGCTTTGATAACTGTGCATTTTATCAGCAGCGTACGGAAGATGATATTCACTTCCTCTCCAGACGTCGTTTGTAAACGTGGATGCTCTGCAACGATAGCTATGAAAGAATCCAAATCAACCCCTGGTAAGCCGGAGCAATTCGCTTACCAAGCAGAAAAGTACGCGGTCAGAAACCTGTCCGCTATATGCCCAGTGAGTCAGGCGTACAATTGAAGGGCGACCTAGGAGCATCTCTAAAGGGTTTTTTACAGTTTCTAGCAAGTTGCGGAGCGGCGCGGCACGAGAAACCACTCGCTGCAGGCTGAATTCTCGCACTTCAACTCGCGCTAGGGTTGCGGCAAAAGTCGCAGGTTGCCGCAATTAAAGGACTGGAAATCGGCATTGAAATGCAGTGAAATAGTTAGTAATACCCAAGTAAAATAGCGAAATAACTGTTACGAGAGGTGAGCACAAGTTTTATGAGAGAAATCCCTTAGAAAAAACAAACATCAAACAAGAAAAAACGTTCAAAACGCAACTGCGAAGAACAACTAATTTGCCGCGTTGCCGCAGCGGCAAAGAATGCCCCCGAGCATTCCTTGCCATAGCCCGCAGTGCGAGCTCGCAAAATGACGCGCCGCGGGAAAAAGTGTACAAGAACCCCCTTGCGGTATTTGACGCAGCGAACTCCCGCCAGCTCGCACTGCGTTGCCACCCCGTTGCCCTATAGTTAAGCATCGGACGCGGCGCGACGCGTCAAAACTGTAATAACCCCTTTAAAGGCAGCACCCACGGAGATTTTTGGGTCGGAGATTTCGCTGTTTTCCGAAGTTTTCAGGGACGATGAGCTTTTACGCAACGATGAAACAGCGTGAAACACGCCGGAAGACGGGAAATGAAGGCGCTGTTTTCCAAGCCTCCACAGCGCGGACGAGTTTTCCGTTGAGGGCATACACGAGTAAAGCCACGAAATCTTGTGGATGGTGCGCATTTTATACACTACACTGTACACTTTTCCATACCCTACACTATACACAGCGCTAGAACACGCGTTGCATACCAAATCAATAGCGTTAACTGGCGCGGCGGACATTAAAATGGCCATGCTTGCATCCGTGTCCACGGCAGTATCTCCGCATGTAGGTGGCTATTCTTTGTGTTCGACATGCCGTTGTGATTTACTAGCAGCCGGCTACACTGTAAGCGACTCAACTCGAAAGTGAAATTTTCCGTGGGAGCTGCCTTTAAGGGATATGGCATGCTTCACAGCGACGCTGTCGCTGTGACCGTTCACCACCAAAACTTCTCATGCAACTGTTACTACGCCAACATGCAATCCAACGCAAACTGTGTGATAAGATATGAGAACTTGTAACATTTTGTTCTCACCATTTTCATCCATTTTCTTCACAACGACGGTGTCACTGCTTAGTATGCCACAGGCCTAAACCATGGCCCTTCAAAATAAATCAGATCGAACAACTCAGGTACTCGTTGGGTTCGACCCCAGCACAAAGAGATTTAGCCCCGCCTACTGCCATGGAAGAGGCGACGTGCTGCTAATGCCGTACGTGCTCTGTTCCACCCCCGCTTATCAGCTCCTATGCATTCACTTCTGCTCTGAACTTCCGTACCACGGTGGGTCCATCGTTATGCCACGGTGGACCCCCAATTGACGGTTGGCCCACCGTTATCTCCAGGTTACCCCACCCTTGTCTCCGATAACGGTGTTCGCCCCCATTTGCTCCACCGTTAGCTCACCATTGTTATCAATCCCACGGTGGGCCCACCATGCTTGGAAAACCCACGGCACGGTGGAACCACTATTTGCCCACCATTCGCCCACCGTTATCCCACGGTTCGACTTTTCCATGTAAACACTTGTTGAACAGCTGCTGATCTCAGACATTCGTGGGGGTGGACTACAGGTGGAAATGGGTCCACCCCCAGTTGTACCTGGGGGTGGACCCAAAATCGCGGGGCATCTACCCCCGACAATTGAAGGACGTTCCTCCATGTGCCCTTGCAGCTGTCCCCGGGTGAAATGGAACGCGTTATTGGGTTCCGGCGGATGGGGGGACGACCAGGGTGATGCGCAGTACGCTCTGCTCTTCTTGGACGTCCAGATATTCTCCCTCAACTTAAAAAGTGAGCGGAGCGATTGGGGTCCTACCTGCCCATCGCCCCCACGGATGTCTGAGATACTGGTAGAAACCGTAAAGAGGACTGCGGGGTGTAAAAGCCACAGTCTTGTCTCCGCTGAGGTGGAGACTAGACGAGCTCTACGAGACTGGTCTGACCTGCTGCGGCCCGGCGGAAACCGCGGCCAAGCGAACGGTCAGAAAAGATGCGTGGAACGTGTAGATGTAGATATCCGCGCGTGACCTCGGAGCCCACTGGGAGCCTGCGCAGCCTCCTGCGCGGGCACCTGGGCGCCTGCGCGGGCTCCGGCGCAAGGATCTGCGCGCAAAGCGCATGCATGTTCAAGTGGAAAAGACCCCCGATATGCCACCAGAAATCCTCCGGTTTGCTCTCTGGAGCGTCCAGGTTAGCCCGCGGTGGGCGTACTAGTAGCCCATGGTGGCCGCTCCATTCGCCCATGGTTGCCATGCCGAATATCAACCATGGGATAACGGTGGGCCAACCGTGGTACGAAAGTTCAGAGTAACATGTTGTTGATACTTAGACAAGGCGTATATGAGCAAGCCGTCGGATGTTGAAACTCAGTCATGTCTACGCTTCGGCGAAGACATGACGAGCCCTATGGGACTGATCTTGCCGGCTGAGGCCCGGTAGAAGCCGTGGTCCGGCGATCTTTCAGGCGATAGGCGATGCGTGGGATGCGGTCGCGTGCGGACGCGGCACTGACGTAGAAATCCGACGCGTGACCTCTGGGCCCACTGGGTGCCGGCGCCAAAGCGCCTGCGCATCCAGGCATTCCACGCACATTTTTGTTTTCGTTCGCCATTGGAGCGCGACAGCGTGCTAAAATGCGAACGTCCAAGGGCCAAGTCTAACACGATATGAAACGTGAGGGGACGAACAGAGCATGTCTTCTAAAGAAGCGAGCACGTGAGGGGTGGAACAACAGCATTGAGCCGAGCTGTCACTTCAATCGGACCACCCTGTATGTATTTGAACCACCATTGTCGCAGGGCCTTGAAAACATTACCATATACATATGCCTGCATTTCAATATTAGAGAGACATAGATTAACCCTTTCAGATACGGTTCCTCTTCGTCCTACAACACCTCGTAAACAGAAGCAACGTCAGTTAACTTCACTTTTTTTTATCATTCTCACCGTCTGAGGAGATGAACTGTTCATATCTATATTTCAGGCCACCGACCACTTTATCATCCCGATAGAGGCAGCGGCGCAAATGCTCATATTTGTAAGTGTTTTCAAATGTATCCTCTGTATATTTCGGGGTGTCGTGCGGGCGCACCGCCCGCCATGACGCGAGCTGGCGATCGATACCCACCTGTTGTCTACTGGAGCGCTGCCAGCAGTACTCCACACGTCATGCCACNAGCAAAAACAGCAGCTTATTATCTCTTATGAAAAGTTGCCCTATTGTCTATTATTTGGAAAAGTTTGTGCAGTTTCGCGTCGGGAGCTCCCAACATGCTCCCAACAGATGTGCATCGCGGGAACTCCCAACTTCTCCCCGCTGGGAGATGCTCCCAGTTGGGAGAAGTTGGGAGAGCACTCCCAACTGGGAGGAGGTATGCATACGGCTCAAAGTGGATACGATGTTCTTGTTTACCATATTCGAAAGCCTTCCAATCAATCTGTGAAGAGAATTCCGAGATTCTTATAGTGAAAAAGCTGGATACTGTCATATCGAATTGCCATTTCCCTCCCAGAATTGACATCTTCTATTTCTTTCTTACTGTTCTCCCAACACATACTAGTAGAAACGGGGCTACGGTAGAAAACTAGTGCAATTTTCGTGATCAGTGCATCAAACAATCCCATTAAGTGACGTCAAGGCGAGAATTTCAGGAGAAAACCGATCCAATGACAAGACGCTTTCTATAATTCCATTCTGTCATATTATCCCCATAGTAGCCTCACAAAAATGAGGGTATAGTAGGAAACTAGTGCGACTTTCTTGATTATGGCATCGAATAACCCCTAGGTGAAGTCTAGGAGAAATATTCAAAGAAAACCGATCCGATGACAAATCACTTTCTATAATTCTGTGGACCGGGTCTGTTCTCCGTTATTATTGTCTATCCCTGCAATACTGACAGCTCAACTAGAGGAGCTTATGTAAGCTGGTAGAAAACGCTTATCGAATCACTAAGTCATTTTTTATAAAAAGAAAGGAGCAACGGTTTCAATAGGTCAGATGTGACCACAACATGCAAGGTGTTTTTGATACATTATCAATTTGGTGGTATTAATGGATTGGGATGCATTTATCCATAGTTTTTTTTACTCTGGAAAAGTTTCACAAAAAAGTTCTCCCGTTCCATTACTCCAGATGATTTCCACAATTTTTTGAACTTTTGAGTCGCTGAACAATGTTAAAATTCATTGCCACTTCTCGATAGATCAGTCTTTCTTACAAAATGCAGGAATAGCATAGCTAATTACTTCCCTACTTATAATCCAATCTTGCATCACAGAAAACCGCTTAAAATCCATGGTCGTTTTTGGTGATCAATAATGCCTTATAAATCTAGAATAGCTGAAAATCAACAAGATTATCTATATCTATATTAAACGATTGCCGAAAAAGTCTAACGAAAAAGTTAAGGAAGCATCAAACTCCGCAGGCTAAAATGTGCAGGAAAAGCGCTTGATATAATAATTGTGCACCATTCTGAGTTCTGTACAGTTGTGAGCGCATTTTTTCGTTGGCCAACTAAACTCTAAGCGAGATGGGTCCCATGGAAACTACAAGCGTTCATGGCTCTATGGACTATTTCAACAGAAGAACATTTGTTTTAGGAGACTGCAGCCTATCATCGTATTTTATTTATACTGAGCTCCGAAAAATCAATATGACATGAAGAGAGAGCTAATGACGGACTGATGACACTGTGTCCGCGAGATGTGCCTTCAGGCGCCCACGGTACCTACAGGACATTAAATCTATTCTGCCACATGGAAGGGAAGAAAGTAAATGGAAAGAATGTATGAACATTTCAACTCGAGGATCCAATCTTAACTGACTAATGAAGGAAAATATCAGAACAGCTCTCCGAATATTGTGCAGTTAAACTATGAAAAATACGTTAGGACACATTTCTTCACATTTACATTCTTGGCAATGTTTTCACATTTCTATATGTGACCTCAATACATATGGATCCGCTCCGTAATAGTGAATAATAATTGCTTTACTAATTTCTTCTATTTAGATAGATTTCGTTTTGGTTTTGGTTTGTTTTTTTTGCCTGCTCGTGCGAGTTTTACGAACAGAAATGATAGCCGCTTGTGCATGCTGGAAAACAGCCCCGGTCCAGAGCCGATGTAGCCTTACCATTGATGTCTACCTGGCTATATACCCGCAGGCACATTCGAGCGCGCTGTGGAAGAAGTCCCATATCCCACCCTGGCTATGTATCTGCAGGCACTATCGAGCTCGCTGTGGAAGAACTACTCAATACCATTGTGGAAGAACGCTACGCCGCCCAAAAACGGCCTTGGGTGAATAGATACCTCTACCATACAAACATAAATACTCTCAAAACAATATGAAAAGACGCAAAACAATTATCTAGCAGATGGATGCAAGTGGCGGCACCAGCTGATAGAGTTGGCGTATGCCGTGAAGTCGGCCGCGCGCAGTCGCGCCGCCTCGAGAATTCCAGCCGGCCTCATCCGTCACATCATTTGAGATGAACTGTATAGCATTCTTGGCGTGCAAATTTAATTACTCGAGTTTTCATCTAGTCTAATTTTCAGAGTCTTTACTATTATAGAAACGGTGGAAGCTGAAGACGTATTTCTAATCAGACATACTTTCCTGATGCAGTATAAAATGCTTTCCGGTGAATTCACAAGAAAATGTGAGAAAGAATTCGTTAAGCGAAAGGGGGGGG
>JARK01001355.1:1411702-1437295 GCA_000688135.1 Ancylostoma ceylanicum | reverse complement strand
GGGGGGGGGGGGGGACGCTCGCACGCTCTGCGTCACGTGCTACGCGGCACTTTGACTGCCTGCGCATCTGCACATTTCACTGCTATCATCGTATTGTCCTTCATCCTGTTTCGTGTTCTAACCTGTCCAAACAAGTGGTGAGGCACGTCTTCTATATCTACTTTATCGAATAGCATTGCTCTATCAAAGTTAGCTAAGAGCCGGGGGCGGTCAGGACGTACGCCGCAACGCGACCGCGCCGCACGCATACACTTTTTAAATCCAGGCTGCTTCTTCCACTTTGACGCATTGAATGGTATCGGTGGCCATCTCCATACAGTCCGACGGCTCTGTTAGCTTTCATCCGTCCCAGCCAAGCCCAAAAAACTTGTCCATTCCTCTTCCGCGGTGCTCTTACCCTTGAACGTTGCAAACGCGACGCGCGTATGAATCGACCAATCACAGCGCAGCAGCGTACCTCTTGTCACGCAGCCATAAGAGCCATAGTGTTTGGCCGTAACGTAGAAATATGTAGTGCTCCTTTTATAGGCTCCAAATCATTTGCCAGAATTACTACCGCTTAATTATCAAAGTAACTGCTATAATGGAATTTTTTTTCAACTTGAAACTCTTTCGAGATGTGCAACCATAGATGGAAGTGTATACAGGGCCTGAATGCACCACCGGGATAACCCACGGTAAACTTGTTGATGCTCACGTCAAGGATGGGTGAATTTCTGAGCTGTTAACGCGCTTACCCTGGGTAATCTCAACGGTGCATACTGCTCCATGTTTTTTTCAAGCTGTAACACTGTTAGCCCAAATAACCAGCTGAAAAGCTTTGGTGCGCTATGTGAAGTCTTGCCCGATAGAATATTACACATGTGATACTCTGTCCAGCGTAGTAAATTCGGTATTTCCTGAAATCTAGGAGCATTGCACGAGGTTGTATGTATAGTGATGAAATCGCACCATAATGAGCAGCACTTTATTACAGGAAACTAGAAAAGGAAGTTAGACATGAAACGAATGCGTCAGCGCGTACACACGTAGTTCGAAATTGCCGACGGCAGAAGAGTTGCGAAGTAGAAAAGTGAAAGCACATGGAAATGTGGCCAAGGGTGTGCTTCATTGTACTCCCTTCCCTATTTTGTTTACTAGCTCCGAACTCTTGAAAGAGGGACAATTTTCCTATGTATAGAAGGCACAGATTTCGTCGGGTTCTAAATTGGGTATCTAACGGTAGGCATACTTTTCACTCCCATTCCTGTCTTTGGATGACGGAAATGATTTAAAAACAGGAGCCACGAGCCTAGTTGAGATTACACAGGATGAAGTTGTTGGCAATCATAGATTTGCTCATTGTCAACAGGGGCGTCAACACCTCTAGCCTGGGTAATTTTAATTGTGCATCCAGGGCCAACATAAGGGTAGAGCTGTAGAAGATGGACATTTTTAGGTTAGATACCATGTCAGGGAGATTTATGTACACTGGTTGGGTAGAATGATACACAAGCGGTATACCACACACAACAACGATCACATTTTGGGAAATTTCGCTTTTGTTACCTGAAGCAATGCAACATTCTGCGTGGTTATAAGGATTTCAATAAGTACGTAGTTTAATTAATCAGCTAGACTCCCAAAGTACAGGGTCCAGATGTATCGATGAGATTGCCCAGGGTAAGCGTGTTGACACCCTGGTTAACGATATATGTACATAAATGAAGTGGGTTATCACATTCACTCTGTAATATGCGTAGGTTTTGGTCGATCATCGGGATCAGCCTTTAGCCTGCCTTGTCGGACGCATCTCAAACTCCTGGTTTTCTCTGTCAATAATTACCTTCCCGAAACTGTTCGACAAAATAAGGCTAGACTCACATCGAGATAGTAACACTGTAAATAATACTGTCCTTATCCTCAAAAAGTGCAAGGAATTACCTCGTAGTGTCGACTGGAAATGACTTGTGTTCCAACAACCACCATATATTTACAACAACTGGAGCGTAACCGTACTTTTTTGAGAGTGATTGAGTTCAATTTTCTCTGCACCGTGCATCTCCCGTAATGCAACGGAATGGTGTACTACATTACAGTGATCGGTAATTACCGCACTACGGTATTGGTTTCTAAGTGTTACGGTACGTGCGTTCACCTAAAAAGGTCACTGGTTCATGTAAGAAGGGTTGGTATAAAGGACTAGAGGTGTACGTACTTAAGGCTAGGAAATCTCAAAGTGGAGACCATGACTCCAGATTGGTCGTGACCATGGCCCTTTTCTGTTAACTCGATGATTGAGATTTGTGAACCATATATCATTGGCTTTCTCTACCGTCGCTTTGACCATGCATTTTTCGTGGAGCAGTCACTCTCCAATGAATTAGTGTAGGATATCCACACAGATAATGACCCACTCGCCTCAGGATTATTTATTTGTTCATTATGTATCTATTGGATTTATTTATTTACTTACTTATAGGGTTATATTTGGGATGCGCAATATGTACAGGGTGACAACAAAGTCTTTGGCCAAAACTTTCACACAAATTTTCCCTGGCAACGTCGGCGAACAATTAGCGGCAATGCTGTTGGTTGTGTTGCACATGTCGCTACCAACATATATTTAGTATTTGACACAGTGTCAAAGCATTTGAGTGAAATGGCAGCATCATAAAATAAAGTAGTGCGAAGGTGCGGTTGCTCATTTCCTACAGAGAATGGTAGAAAGTTCGATTTCTCCCATCCTCTGCTCACTTTTCGCAGGAAAACTATTGAAGCGCTTCAGATTTATTCAAAATTGAGCATCTCCTACGCCTTCTGAACTATAGTATTGGCTAAGATAATTTTTAAAGGAATTATTCAAAATGTTAACATTTCACCGCATTAGTTGGTGTAACCCTCTGGTGAAAGAGAGGACCGGCGTGAAAAATATTGGGAATAATGCCCGAAGTGTCCTCTATATTCCACCAAAATTACAGGTTTCTGCGGCAAAGATGTCGGCAGCTGGGGTGAATTTAGTCCTGAAAATGGTGAGCTCGCCATCATCGGAGCCGCCGGATGAGGTCTGCCATGATTTCTTGCCAGAAAATTTCGGTAGAGAACAAATTGGAAGGAATTAATTCTTCGAAAATGACCTTAAATGAAGGCAGTTTTATTGCTAGCAATGTTTCCTACTTTTGTCTTTCTTCGGAGCAAAAACCACCAAGTGTTCATCTGTTGCAATTTTCGGGAAAACACAGAGGGGAAGTCAGTGCTCAAAGTATCGTTGGAGGAATCCATGATTGTGTTTTTTTGCTAAGTCTTAACCGCACATTATGTGCATGGGAGGGACCTTTTAAAGCAACTCTGTAACTGTTTTTGAAGAAAAATTCATAAGACATTGGTTGTGAGGTCACTTTGGTGACTATGACACATTCACGAAATATTTCTCATACTCCTTGATACCAACATATCTGGATATACCTGTAGATTTGCTTTATAGCACACTCTTTTAGCTTGCTTCTATAAAATTATGGGACCTTGCAAAGTATGGCCAAAGACTTTGTTGTAACCCTGTATATGGCGTGTAGAGGCCTTGTAACAAGTATTCGTGATAAACTTCCGGGAGATTTGTGTACTAGCCTATTTTGAACTCGTCTTTCCTAGCGCATTGTAGAGAATGAGGTGCGCAGCGAAGCTGGAGCAGAACAGTAAACTCTGAAGTGTCACCGTTCAAAACGAAAAATTTGTGGTTTGTTCCATAAAATATGCTGGTCCATTCCATGACGTTTCTATACAAGCACCGATCTTGATCTTTGAATAGCTTGCGGCGGCGAGCTGTAGCCCTAGAGGGAACACAGCGCAAATATCCGATCTTTAAACAAGTTTAGCGCTGGTGGTTCATCTGTGTCGAGCTAAATTTCGCGGAAACATGCAACTTGAGGGAGATTTTTGTACCAACGGATTTAAAAAAAATTGCGTAGTGCTGCGTCGCTCAAATCTTTTTCCTATCAAAGCTAATCAGATATACCTATGCTGGTGAGCTTTATTCTAAAGGTAAGGTCTGGTCAAAATCTTGCCCATGCGGGTTTTCTATTTTTTCGAGTCCAAACCATGTGTGTAGCATGTATTTCAAGTTCGAGAGCCCAACGTAAGCTCTATCGCAAGTTATGGGACAATACGTCAGGGAATTACACTAGCCGTGAGAAAAGATGCTCCAATCCACAAAGGGTGCTCGCGTGCGTAACGAAGAACGATGGATGATGCGCATGGATACATATACCTTATCAAATACTTCTTGAAACCATCCTCATCAAACGGACTATGCGCAGTTCTTTGGAGATGAATTTTTTTTTCTACGGCGCCACAACAGACAACATGTGGGGCGCGCAGTATAACGTTATTTGAAAGCACGGAAGCTGCAAACGGGCAAACGCCGTACCGAAATTCGTCGATGGGAACAGTTCGTTGTTCGACTTTTTGAGAGATTTTTCAATTGTCTCTGTTCAAGGCGTCGAAGTTGGCAACGAATTCAATAGGACCCCGGGAGACAAAATTTTGCCAGGACCACGGAGGACAACGTAACGGTAGCAGAGACTGGACGTGGTCTGCTGGCTATGATGCGATTGGTTATGGCGAAAACGAGGGGTATCCAATCAAAACTGCCCAATGAGATGTGTATATCTGGGATTATCCAGACGAGTGAGGGAATTTTCAGGATGACCTATAGAAAGCCAACGGATCACTAGACGCGTGGGTGTCCTCTGATCACTCTGTGCTCTTCCACTGAATAGTGTCAACCTAGGAGTCGTTTATGTTTTCTCCCAACACCATTTGATCCCCAATAGGCCCACTTGATTGAGAAAAAACTGGAGGAATCCGAGCCTATCACTGTTCATCGAAGAAGCATTCTTTCATAGGTGAGGTGTCAGTTGTCCAAAATCACACAAGCGGACATCTCACACACACACACACACAGAGGCGCTAAGAAAAACCTTAGCTGCTGCAGCGAGGCTTTTCTTCTTCAACGGACGAAACGAGTCCCGTTTCTGTCCGTTCGTTCTCAAGGTCTTACCAAGCCGCTTTGCGCTAGGACACCAGCCCGCAACAGGCAAACCTCCTCTTCGAACACTTTTCCATGACGTCATCATGGTTTCGATTTTCTCTTTGACAGGCAGTAATCACCGTTCTGAGCAGACATTGATCATTTCTCAATTCATCTCTTTTTACATTCCTTTTTTGTGTAAACTCATTCCAATTCAGTATTCCAACGTCCAAAGAATCTGAAGTGCGAAATTGCCACAGGATTTGCTAAATATTGCTGGTATTCTAGTATGTTTTAGGGTTACCAATTTGTCTAATTATTGATCGCTCAGATAACTGCTCTAAAGCGTCAGAAATGTGCAAAGAATGACATGCTCCCGGATTTCTCTTACTTTCTGCAGTTTTTCCGACCATTTCTCATTTCTTATCCATCTCCTTTTTTTCTCAACTCTTTTTTGTGGAGTTTTCCCGTAGATCATTTCAAATTAAGACTGTTTCCTATTTTTCCTGACTTATTTCCTTACTAAAAATCCAGATCTTGTGCTCTTCTCCGGAAAAAAAGCAAACGATTTGTCATACACGATTCTGTTAAAAAAATTCCATTCGATATTGTTGTTAAATCTTCGCAACTCTCTCTTCTTTTTCTTTTTTTCCTTCCACTATTTTTGTGTAAAAAAGTGATTCAAATAATTGCACTGAATGTGCTTAACAGAAAACATTCGAGGGAACACGCCCAGAAATTCTTTTTCTTCTTTTTCTCGGCATTTCTCTCCACTTCATTGGAGAATCCTTGGAAGTTTTAATCTCTACCCAGGCTTCAGAGTGATTTTTTCCACATCTAAGCCACTAATTCCCACCGCGATAGTACACCTCTCCAGTTTTCCTCCTTCGCTCATCAGTATTTGAGATTACTTAGTTTTCATTGCACTCTTCCACTGTTTTCCCAACGAGTACCGAGTATTTATGATATTTGCGCAAAGAATTTTTCATGAACTATGTTTGCTAACTTTCTTAGTTTTTTCTTTCCTCCATGGAGGAAAAACCCTTCGCCCAAATACCTGCCTGTTCTGTCTCCACGAGGAAAAAATGTTGTTTTTTGTTGCACTTCCTCAACCGAGCGAATTTTCCGAGCTGCTTTGACTGCTCACGCAATTTTTTAGCGGGGAACATTTTTCTACTTTCCTCGTTTTGTGAAAATGTCCAAGACTTTTTCCCTGCAGTAAAATTCCTAAGGGAGCTAGCTATCTGTGGGAAGGTTCCAGAATCATATAGGCACTGATTTTTTTCTTTTTGGTATGTCTTTCTTTCCTGAATCTCTGGAAAGGTAGTCCTTTATAGCTATTGAGGCCTTGAAGTAGAACGAAATTGCTCTTTTAGGAATTTCGCTGTTGGGAATCCTAGCTGGATTTTTTATTTTATGCGAAAATTCTGCCTCTGAAAACTTCATTGTTCGCTAAGTTGTGAATACGAGAAGTTCCTTCCTCTTACCTTTTACTTTGGATGTTTTCCCCATTCCACACCAGCACTACAATAATGGACATGTTGCTTGCTTGTTTATCATGATTAGTAGACAAGTTGAGGGAAACCATATTTTCTCCGCTGATAAAAATGCACGTCGCATCTGCCGAGAAAATGTAGTTTTTCCTCTACTTGTCTACAATAGGCGTTGATGGCGGTGACCCCTCTGCGGCCTCGAAAAGCAAGCGGCGCGAACGCGCCGCGCGAGCACGAAACCTCTTCAGGACAACAAACTATGGGGTGTTCTTGACAGTTAGTTAGTTTTCTTATTAGGTAACACCAAAGGGGACAAATACCGAGAAAACTCAGATTCGCAACTGCAGCGACGATTCCATCGTGAGCGGCGCTATGGCGCCGCGTTTTTTTTCAAGGCCGTGGATGGGCCACCGCCATTGACGCCCGCTATACTGATTACGGAACTCTCGTTCATCACTATCTCGAACACTACACAACACAATAAAAAATCAATAAATGTGTAGAAAAATGCAGTCGAAGACCCGTAATGTCTCACTTTAACGAGCAATACAGGCATGACCCATGCCCGTCCCCTCCTTGGACAGGTCTCGAAAAAGCAAGTGAGTCTCAATTAAATATGTACATACAGTGAATTCCAGGCCGTAGATAAGGTGCGGGACAGCGGCGCGGCATTTTTGGGCAGAGACACAGGGTCACTGCATACTGGCTCTGGTTGTCTGCTGCGGAGTGGCACTAGAATTCTCTGCTGCTGGCAGAAACAGACAACTAGAGCCAGCATGCAGAGCCCCCGCGTCTCCGACCAAGAACGCCGCACCGCAACTTGTCTACGGCCGTTTGGAGTTCACTGTATGTGGTTGCATACAGTACATACATATTAGGATGTCACAGGCAGGGCGACGCCTGGAAGCTGGTCTCCTGTAATGAAGTCATCTGTATCGCCTACAACAGTCGACATATTGACATTCGTGTAAAATGCTCTATATGAATGTCTATCCAGAAATTTTCCTCCCAACATTCTCTCTGTAAGCTCTCTTTTCTTCAAGCACAAGGCTCACTGTACTTAATCCAATAGGAAGAACAATTCCCAAAATTCGCATTTTCCGGTGCCCACATATTGCCTAGTTCTCACTGCTATTCCTCCATGGCAGCCTTGCAGCTTTATGTGCGTCGATTGCGCGACTGACGCACGCACGCATCTAACATAAATTGTCCTACAGCAATAGCAGTACGCGCGCTTAATCAGTTTTCGGTAGTAGACTGACAAAACGGTGGAGAAATTTGGGGATAATATTCTGAACAAAAGCAACTACAGTTTTCCCAAAGTTCCCCGTTCGAAACAGGAAAATTACATAATTGACACTGGTAAAAAATGTCCGATTTCGGTAAAAAAATTCGATGCATTTCACTGCAGAGTGTCCCGGCGGCAAAAACCACCGTAATAGCCCCAAATTTCTGGTCGGATGTTCGCGCTGCAAAGGTACCCATTAGAGTCGAGGATTCGGGCCTTATTTGGAGGCGCGAAAAACGAGCCCACGGCGAGGATGCGCTTCATCTCTGGCACTTTGTCCATTGCCGGTAGGGAAAGGGCTGGTGACGACGAGAACAGGCCCTCCGTTTCTTATACCTGCCCGAATGGTGCTTACTCTATGCATTAGCCAGTCTTTGTGCTTCTTTTAGGATCTGCTGGCCTAATTTGGATCGTATTTGGGAAAATGACCTAGGAACTGGGTTCTTCCATTCCCAGGAACTCGTTAGTGTTCGTCTGTTTTCGAGGAACTTTTCCAAAGAAAAAGTTCCTATTAGATGCTCATGTTGGATGGGAATTTCTAAATGGGAAGTTCTTGATTTTCGCATTCATTGGACTTCCTGAGTGAAGCTTTTTTTTGGCTACATTTTCCGCTTAGCATGGAGGCTCCAGGTGATTCTTGCTCACAGCATGTGCGTTTCAATGTCTTTGCGATGAGTTAATCAGGCCATAACAACCACAGTGATGCCATGGCCCGACTCCAGTGTGGCAGAACCACAGTCGGATACGCGCTTGCTCTTCTCTTCTTCTTACAATCACATGAAGAGGAGAAAACCATCTACAGCATCATTTCACCACGATATCTTCCAAAACCACGATACCTTTCAAAATCCAGTGTTTCAGAATTTGAGGTAGAAACGCGACCGAGTTTTTCTATGGATGACTGTGTAGTAGACTTAGATAGGGCTTCGATGCCGGTGATCCCTCTGCGTCCTCGAAAAGCACGCGGCGCCACCGCGCTGCTCGAGCAGAAATCCCATCCAGAACGACAAACTATGAGGTGTTCTTGACGGTTAGTTAGTTTTCTTATTAGGTAACATCAAATGTGATGAACAAATACCGAGAAAACCCAGATTCGCCACTGCATCGATGATTCCATCGTGAGCGGCGCGGTCGCGCGGCGTTCTTTTCGAGGCCGTAGATAGGTCACCGCCATCGACGCCCACTGTATGTACCTAGCCAAACGCAAGCTGCAGTACACATGTATGCATTCAATTTGATTTTTTTCTGGAAATCCTGAGTTTTCTTAACAATATGCAGCTTACCATGCTGGATTAAACATTAATGTAATAATTGCTGAAAAAATTTATGAACAAATCTCCATCAGATTGGCATAAAACGTTGGCTTGGGGTCACGGCTCAGCTTAAGAAGTAAGCAAACAAGTGAATCGTCCAATCACGATGAAGGTAGTGAACCCCCATATCGGCTACAAGAAAAAAAAACTCGCTCGCTTTCTTCTGTCTAGTTCTTCGCTGTCTTCCCGACTCTTCCGCTTCCGTAGCGGGTTCAGTTACTGTGTGGCACATAAAAACTCGCCATCATACACCCAACAGGAACCACTTAGGTACCTCATATGGGCAGTTGAGAGAACTGGAAACTTACTCGATGCACTTAAGGTCAATGCGTCAACGAGCCGTTTTTTCCATCTTTCGGCCGCGGGAAAAAAACGAGCGATTTCAGAGAACGCCGCAGAGTTTTCCATTAGGCGACGCGGTGTTCGTGACCTCAGCGCTGTCGCGACACTTTTCTGCCACAGCGTCGAGTAGGTAGCTGGTCGAAATCCTCTACCGTCGCAGGATCCGTTGATGCCTCGTTGTTTACGATATGTGCGTTTTTCTGCAGTTACACCATATGCGTTCTGCTGTTTTTCAAATCACTGCACGTAAACATACAGATGAACTACTGGCGTTGATGTTCAGTCATAAATTAGGCGACAGAGTAGTTGGCGCCATGCCAGAAAAAGCCACGTCCCACTAATCGGTCCTGTTTCTCGTGTGTTGTTGTCTCGCCTTTTCTTCTGTTGATGTTTTCATAAAAGTTGTGATAGTGAAATGGAGGAGAGAAGAGAGGAAAAAGAGGGAATTGATCAGTGAGAGTTGAATGAGTTTTTCCCCGCACTTTTTTGACTTCAATCTCGCATTTTCAATCTTCCACGTGACTTTTTATGCTCTTTTTTTATATCTAATCATTCTCCCAGCATACGCAGGCAAAGCGCTTGCAACGGAATCAATGACGAGATTCATGGACTTTTCCAGAAAGGTTTTAAGCTTCTCCCTCATCTGAAATGGGAAAGTTTTCCCAGCAAAATGTCATATATCTGGCTGACTTCACTTGTCCTTGCTCCTGCTAAGTGAGCCGAATTTTTCTGGAACAGTGCACACTATAAAAAACTTGCCCTTTTATCCGAAGGTTCGAATGTCGAATTTTTCGAATGTTTGATTTATCAAATAAATCCGAAAATGAGAGAAAAAAACTCTCGATTATCCGACTTGGCTCAGGACGAACTTTTGAATTAATTTGATCATTTGAATGGTCGAATTCGCTCGAAAAATGTGCAGGTATTGTCCACGTATTCATCAGGAAAACTCGTCCAGTTTAGAATGTCGAGTAGACCACTAATTTGGCTTGTGCGCCCATGGATCCAGCCACAGGTGGGGAAAGGGAAGGCTGGGGAACAGAGATGGCAAGGGGGTTGAAGTGGGGAGGAATGTATGAACTTGTTATAGTAACATGAACAACACTGTTTTATAGGGTGTATAACCTCGTGAGAGGAAAGGGGCGTTACCAGGCTGCAGTGACTGGCTAACTGACTGGGTGAACCAATCACGGTGGCCTGATGATGTCTCATACCCCTCACGATGATATACACCCTGTGCTCTTTCTATAAGCTGAATTTGAGTGACTTCCCCATGAACAATGCAAATATAGGGTCCAACTTCCGTACGTGATGTAAACAGTAGTAGCAAAAGTGCACCACAAGAAGAAAAAATAACCCAAAATAAATTGAAGAAACAGACGCTAAATCAATGTCACCATAATTATGGGCCACCCTGTAGATTATTGCAGCTGAACCCCCAGAAAAAAAGGAAAAAGTGCTTTCATCAAGTTGAAAAGAGCACTTCTATTTTTGAAATTTCTGAATCACCATTATGAAGATTTTACCCTGCAACCGTGCTGACACTGACGCTTTTTGCCCTGTTCACTTGAACGGGCATCTTTCCCCGTAACGCTATAATCTGGTCGTCGTGTGATTTCTGATCTAATTTTAGCCGCTTCACTGCAACAACTCGTAGAGTATCGAGTGCGCACTGCTTTACTAGTTATAGTACATCGAAGTCTTTGTCCATCCGTGGTTTGGCAGCTTCAGAGGGGTCTTTGTTTGAGCAATAATTCGTTTTATAATGTTAGGCTGATACAAAAATCTTGTACGAAATTTCATACTTTTTCATACAATTATAACTTGATTGTTCATGAATGCAATCCGGTTCGCCAATTTCTATAGCTGAAAAGTAGTGGAACATCCTACCCTATTCTATTGCCAAAAAACTCCAGTCAAGACCAAGAAATCCCGGATCAAAAAATGGGTGTTGGTGTAAGACTTTCGGGCCATCTTAGTTTAAGGGTAATGATTCCAGCTGAGATATTTTCCACAGTGCTCATATGAATTGTACATCTTACATGCAAATTAACCAATGCAAAAGTCCGCCTATTCTCCTTTATTTATGAACCACTATGAGCTGAACGTGGTGTACTACTTATATTGTGTAACTTCACTGTTTTGCAAGAAAATAGAAGCATATTAATTATCCTGCATAAAACTACTTCCATCCGCCAAACAATGAGGATAATTATTTTCCGGAAACAGCTAACTTTCCATGAATCCTCGTTAAATTTCTCCACCGCCAGTATACTGCCAAAAACTGGTTAAGCACGCATATAGTTATGGCTATAGAGTAATTTATGCTAGATGCGTACGTGCGTGACGTGACGTCCGTAAATTTCGTGAGCAAATACCACCATGCCTCCTATTCTTATCTATTTTTTAATATTTTATTTATTTATTTATTTATTTAATTATTTAGTTAATTATCTACATTCGAGGATACATTTCACAAAAAAATAACTTGAAGCCTGGATATTCCAGTTCCTTTTGGTGTAATAATGGATACAATCTCAACCCATGACGGATAATCAGGTCGTCCTCCTCTTACTGAAGGTGATGATTCTGGAAATAGTGCTCCCACTTGCACGTATATGATTTCAGTCTTTCTGCTCTTTGGATTAAAATAATTTCCAAATCAAAATTTTAACATTGAAAAAAGATCCCTGCTTCAGTGATTCTATATTTGGCAATGCGAAAGAGAACTCATGCTTTTGTGGTCACATACCAAAATATGAAAACGTAGGCAATGTTGTGTGTTGGATGCGTTCCATACTCCAGAGGCCGCATCTATCATTGAGCGTAGACGTGCTACCTTAGAAATTTACTCATCGTTGACACGGGCATCAACACGTTCACACACGTTAACATCGATGATGCATCCAGGCACCGGATGGATGGGGTAGATCTTGCCAGGCTTATTTATTTATTTATTTATTTATTTATTTAATACGCATGTAGGCGAGCTATAACATGGGTAAGAGTACGGGGCAGGTAATAATCGAGTGTAAAAGATATAAATATAGCAAAAACAAAAGCAAACACAAAAACCCAAACAAAACACTGGAACAGTATAACTAACCATAAGAGAAAAGTGTGAATGGCAACACGCAGACATAGGATGCTGTAGTAAAGTCAACCAGGCTGGCTCATGTCCAACATGATAAGTGCTGCAGTCAGGTGTCGATTTGAATATTGGGCCTGGATGCATAATCAAGATTACCCAGTGTGAACGTTTTGACGCCCATGTTACACTGGATAATTTTTTGTGCTGTTAACACGCTTACCCCAGGTAACCTCAGGGGTGGGTGAGATCATTTGTTGTGCACTCACACTCAGCACATAGAATAAAAGCCGAGATCTTAAGTATTATAGATGAAATGTGAAGAGTAACAAAGAACTGAGTGACTTTTCTTGAACATTTGGGTATTCTTACCATCTGATTTTTCAACCCCACAATCAAAAAAGAGCAGTAAATAGTATTGCAGGAAGATGCCGCTCCTGTCTTGCGTAATGCGATCTCCCCTCCTATTAGTTCCTCATCTTGTTGGTATTTTCTATGCTTAATGTATTTTTTCATCTATATTTTAATTTATTTATTCTATGGTTCGATGCAGGAGTGTTATACGAAATACCCGTGACTATATCCAGGAGGATAGTGCTTTCTCATTTTCTGTTTTCCCAACATGAATACTACTAGCATTGGCAGCGAATAGCCCTGGGGCTTGAATTCGTCATTGGGATTACCCGGGGTAAACGCGCTTATGCACGTCTTGTTAGCGATGGATAAGCTTGGGGTGTAGACACGTCTACCCTAGGTAATACCGATGATGCATGTGATATCTGGTGCCGCAAATACCATTATTCTGGGTCTGGAACCATTTTTCATAGTCGGACGCGTAACGCACGTACGCATCTAGCCTAAGTTGGCACCAAACAATAGCGCCTCACTTCCACCCAAGGTGCGTCAGTAGTGCTTCTCGGACAACGTTCATCATTTTGTCGCACCTCTGACGCACGCACGCACTTCGGATTAGTTCTCCTTGTTGAATGAACCCAGTTTTAAGTTTTAAACTAATCGAAATCTATTATATATGTATGGGAAGAAACCACTCACAGTTTTGCTCCGCCCATCCGGTTCTTTGGCGTTTAATTGGTTTTCTTCTGTGAAACTGGAGTTCTTTTAGTCATCGTTTATAAAACTCGCTTTCTTTTAGCCCCGCCCATATGTGTACGTTTATACTCATTGCCTGGATTGTGCCGTAACTACAGTTGTTGGCCACGCCCACTTTGTCGCAATTTGATCTTTCTGGATATTTCTTGTCCTACTTAATATTTCTCGTTTCCTCACGAGTGATCGAATTCTTGGTCTACTTAGTGGTTGTGGTCATTTCAGGTCATTGTCATCACCGTCAACAAAATCCGGTTTATCGCCTTTCACTCCGAAATCCTCGTGCTCGCCTCATTGTGGCCAGCCGCGTTGGCCTTTCGTCGTTGGTGCGTCGAGTGGGCCGTCTTCCGGGGGGAAGTGGTAAAGATCCACTTCTGTAGCGGCCCTCACCCCTCTCTCGTCGGTCCGCTCGTTTTTTTTTTCTCAGGGCGAGGACCATCCAATTATGGCACGCTCCTTGTGCCACAACACGTTAAACGAGCTCCCGTCCAGAGATGTCTACTAATTAGGGCTTTCACCGCTTTTCGCGCTGCACTAAGGTGCCAGGTAAAATTGGAGTGCGCTACGGGGCTGGTCCTCCGTTTGGGATTGGGAAAATTCTGGCTCTGAGCACCAGCAGAGAGTGAGAGATTAGCTCTTGTTAAGGGATGCAAAGAAGTTAGGCTACCCTGTTTCGCCGTGGAGCGTAGTTCCATAGTCCAAAATCAGTTCATCCACATACACAGAATAGTGGCTTCTCCGGAGAGATTCCAGGATTCATGGACGTTCCTATTGGGGTTCTAGGCTGCCCACTCTAGGACGGAATTTTTGAGCGAAAATGATTCTTTTCAAATACGAAAAAGAGGAAATAGAATTTTTGAGTTTTCTACCCTCACACATAGTCGTTGCGGTTTAATGAGGCGTGTTTTAAGCGAATTTTACCCATTTTCACCTAAGGCTGCGTGCGATTACCCAAGGTAAACGTGTTAACACCATACAAATTTACCCATCATTAGCACGAATGCCAGCGCATTTACCTCGTGTAATCTCAATGATGCACCCAAGCCTTGGCTCAAGGCCTCTTAGAAGAGCGCCGACTGCCCTAAAAGGCTGGCAGGTGGCATTCTTCTCCAGGATTTTCCTAAATGTCACCAAAGGAATGAAGAGCTACACCCTGTTGACCCCAAGCTTGTTAGTGGTAGCGCCACAATGACCCACAGCAACAGAAGCGCGCCGAACGAAGTACAAGGCCTTTTTCAAGGTGTATAAGAAACCAGTAACGAAGGCTGTAGGCAGTCCTTCATCCTCGAGAGCGCCTAAAATAGAAATTAATGGCACCGCCTTCCTCTTGCACCCTTCGGTCGGTTTTCTGCACAACGTTTATTTATTTATTTATTTATTTATTTATTTATTTATTTATTTAATGCACGCGAAGTGCTCAATAACATGTCAAGGAAGACTTGAACTAAATCTCTGTGAAACTAAAAAAAACTAACCAACTCAGGCGGAAAAAACAAGGCAAAAAAGTAAATTTGAAAGGTGAGGAGAGGTATGTAGGTCAGCTGTCTGCGTGGAGGAATTAAGATCAACGTCTCAAAATTAGAAATTTAATTCTTTAACGCATGTTCTTGACCCATTTTTGAATAAAGCTAAAAAGCTAACCTGTAGACTGCATTTTTGTGGTGCTGGACACTAGTCAGAAAAAAATGTGCTCAGCGGAGGGCTTTAGAGCTTTTCTATACAATTTGATGAGCATTTCCGTTTCTAAGAGCTTGTAACTATGGACTCCAAGCATTGCTTTTTTTCCTATTTCTCATTTTATAGTTGCTTCCAGGTCACGCTTTCGGAGCCTTCATATAGAGTGCGCTGTAATCTTCCGCTCCTATTTTCTTCGAATTTTCGTAAAATCTCCTCTATATAATCCTGGAGCGAAACTTTGAGCAAAACCTGACGTTGAAATGTTGGCTTTTGATCTACAATCAACGAAATTCTCAATGTTATAAAAGGATTTTCTATGAAAAAGACTGTGAACTCATGAAGGAATGTTGTTGTTGAGTGTCCGCTTCGTTCCCTTTATCATATACTATAATCCTCGAAGAGTATATCACCTAGCATCGCCGTTGCCGTGAAGACTTAATTTTTAATACGTATCGATTGCGGACGGTCAATCGTCGATATCGGACCGCCCACAATCAATACGTATCGAAAATGAAGTCGCCCATGCGAGGTGCTATACTCCTCGGGGAGTATACCGGCAGCCTTAAAGAAATAGGTCCTCCCGGGAACTCGTCCGTATGACGAGGAAAACCTTACTCTGAGTAACATGAATTTGGGAAAAACTTACCACCATTCTGAGTTCAGATCCGTGAAACGCTCATAGGCTCTACAGTTGTCAACATACTTGCATCTTAGCACGAATATCCATTATTTTCAACCTTTGCTTCAGCTGTATGAAAATACTTTTCCATCTTATTGCCAGTTATATGGAACGTGGCCATGATAAGGACAATTTATACATGGCCAGACGGACGGATCCAACTGCGAAAGATTTTCTATGAAGACCGGTCAACGCGGCATAAAATTCTCCATGGGGCCACATACGCGTGCGTCTGAGCTGCGATTGCGATGCGGCTGGCCCCCATTCTGCATCATATAGTCGCAGGCGCGTCAGTCGCATGCATCTGGTATAAATTGTCCTATAGTTTCTATTCTCAGCCGCTCTAGACAAAGAATAGCTACCGTAGTCACAACAAAAACATTAAACAATCGCGAGATGACTTGATGTTATGAGAATTCGCCCTTATCGTCTACGCATCTCCGGCGATCCTCGGCCGAGTTTTCCTCCTACGTTAGCCATGTTGTTGAGGATAGTGCAAGTGCATACAACTGTTTAACTCTTCCAGTAAGAAACACTGTATTTATTGGACCGACATATAGCTGAAGCTGTCCCTGAATTATGGTGATTTTTTAGTCAAATCCTGGAATCAGTAGTAAAAATGAAAACTTTATCAAAAAGTATGCCACTGTCCATTTTGCTTGCCGCACACACCAATGGGCAAGAGCGTTACTGAAGCCAAATAATCAATGAAATCGATCAATAACCATCAGTGCTATTCCACTCCCAATCAAGTATCATTTTTCCCCAGCTATTGTCGGCCGATCCACACTTTCGACTTCATCCGCCAGCTCCGCCCACTCCCCGATCAACAGCGATCAATCAACACCCAGCAATTAGCAAGTTTTCCTCGTGCTTATTCGATTCTGTCTTCTTCCTTATTGATCGCATCAATCAATACTAGCCAGCGTCCACTACTAGTCCTTTGAAAACAGCGTGCATATGTGATTGGTTGTACGCGCGTTCTTGTGAGTAATGTGAGCGCGTTGTTTGTGTGAATAATTGTGCATGCATACGGTAGTAGGTGGTAATTAATT
Organism: Ancylostoma ceylanicum; assembly: GCA_000688135.1. NCBI lineage: Eukaryota > Metazoa > Nematoda > Chromadorea > Rhabditida > Ancylostomatidae > Ancylostoma > Ancylostoma ceylanicum. The sequence continues at coordinate 1,420,248 of JARK01001355.1, read as the reverse complement.
GGCGTCCTTTAAGGATTCGCTTCAGTAGTGGTCATTCACAGAAGGTCTTCGTACGGGATGTTGTTCTTAGGAAGTGGTGAATCGCTCTGGAGTGGGGAATTTCTGGAATATTCCTGGATTTTTACTCTATTTCAAGGATAAATAAGAATAATTTCAAGGACAGGGATGAGTGTCCTTCGAACTATTTCGATCCCTATACTGATTTTATTCATTTTCCTTAAAAATTGTGCAGTTTCCGTGGAAAGGGCGTGACCAAAAAAGTGCAGGACGAGGCGGAAATCAAAGAAGTGAGATTAGTAGGAGGGCCACAGGGCTTTATAGGCACCATCCCACCTTAGAATCGTTTTTGAACTTTTCGCATGTAAAAAATCTTTAGCGGATGCTCATCAGAATGGTATACGTTATTCCGTGCAAAACTGCCAAAAATGCCCGTTCTCGAGATCCAATTCTAGGGAGCCAGTGGGCGGAGCCAAGACGAGATTACCCGCTTTCCTCACTATGTACTCCACTGCTCATCATGCATATTGCGCAGTTCGTATTATGTTGAGGAGTGGATGAGAAACTCTCACAGGGAGCGTGCGCCTCTGTGAGAGATTTATCCGTGAACTTCGCTTGGCCCCGCCCCCTGCGCCGCCCACAAGCTCCACAAGAATTTGGCCTGGAAACGGACTTTTTCGGCAGTTTCGCATGGAATCACATATACTGCTGTGATCAGTTGCTCCTGGATTCTTCTTATATGAAAACCTCGAAGACGATTCTGATGCCCGGTCATCAAGAATCGTTTTTGAGATTCCCGCATCAGATGAATCTCCAGCGACTGCTGATCAGAATGGGATAGGTGATTTCCTTCAAAAGCACCAAAAACCTCAGTTTTCGATAACCGAGTTTGGAGGAGCCATTGGGCGGAGTCGGGGGGCGGGGCCTAGCCTCACTTTCGATTGATTCACTTCCGGAAGCGCAGTTTCTGAAGATAATTTTACTAATCGAAAGAATTCCTCATCCACTTCATATAGAATAGAAAATGCGTTTCATTGCCAGCAATAGAGTGCAGAGTGCGGAAACCCTGTAAATTCGCCTTGTTGCTTGAGCCATGTACTCCCTTGCTGGCAACACTTGAAAAGCAGTTTCTAATCTGTAAGAAGAAGATGAGAAACTCTTTCGATAAGTAAGATTATCTCCAGAAACTGCGCTCCCAGGAGTGAATTAAACGAAAGGAGGCTAGGCCCCGCCCCCGACTCCGCCCAATGGCTCCTTCAAAGTTGGGTATCGAAAAGAGAGGTTTTTGGTGGTTTTGCACGGAATAACGTAGACCATTCTGATCAGCACTCACTGGATAATCTTTTTATGAAAAAATCTCTAAAACGATTTATGAAGTGGGACGGTGCCTATACTGTCCTGCCCATTTCAAGAGAGTTTTGGGGAAGTGTCAGTGATACAGGTAACGTTGGGAAAACTTTTGATGTTAGACCAATATCGGCTTGGTTTAATACGTGCTGAGAGGACATAATTCGAGACCTTTGATGGTGATAGCGTGATATTCCCGCTTTTTGCCGATAATTTTCCCCCACTCCTCGAGAAATTTCTTTTCTGCTTGGCTACGTGCTGCAGGTGGCTCCGAGCAGATGCACACGTGATCAGGGAAAGTTTTCGTGATGAGAGCCGTACTTTAGCCGCGTTAATGTAATCATCGTCGATTCAAACACATCACAGCGCAGAAGTCTTGCCAGGCACATCGAGCTAAATCGCCTTGCGCTCGCTCTTTTCCAGGATTTTCCATCTCCCAGCAGTCACATTTCTACCCCTGCTCATGGACCATTCAGGATGTCAGGTGGACCAAAAATATGCATAAATCCTATCTAGCTATTGGATAAGCACCCTCTCGGCTCGTATGAATGCACCTGTCATGTCGCCATCAAAACTATGCATATGTTGGGCGGTGAAAAAAGTGTTCGTGATTGAGAGAAATCTCGCGGAGAGTCACTTGCTGCCTCGTGCATACGCTTAGGAGTGATTTTCTGTGAGCTTGTACTACTTTATAACCATTATGAGTGAATCTTCTCCATATTATGTTGATTATCTTGATAGAATCAACATTTAAGGGTTCCGTTTTGCTTTTTTGCAGGAAAACTTATAGACATTTTTTCTGTTAGAAGGGACTGCTGCTGATAATATGAATGTGCCTACCACATGCTTATCACATGTACTGTAATCGAATGTTATTCCACGAAATGTGTTCGAATTCTATCATTCGAATAATTTGAAAATGCGAACGCTGGAAGAAGAGAAAGAGGGAAAGAGGGAGCGAGAGAGCAATTCAGACTGCGAGAAGAAGCCAGAACGCTTGCAAAACTTTCTCCTCCTCTAGTCTTCCAGTTGTCGAACCAACTCTTTAATTATTGAATGAAGTAGTAAAATTCTCCGGGTTTTGTATGGTCCCAAATATAGTGTCTGTGAAATTCTGAATTTCTTAATAAACTGAAAGTTCAAAATCCCACCTCTCTCCAGAAACAACTAGCAGGATCCAGCTGCGGACGCAGAATGTGGGCGGGAAGAAGGAATTGAAAAAATGTGGTTTCCGCTACATTGAGGACTTGGAAAAAAATTCAGTTATAATACTACATAATAATTAATAATAATTATCTATAAAATTATAATGAAAATGGGCAATTGAAATGAACTGCTACAAAGTCTTTATTAATTTTGTAGAGTAATTCCAAAAGTTCCCCCCACCGGTCAACTCTGCGCGCTACTGCTAGTGACCGCAAAACCCGTCACAAAGGTTGAGAAAACGTTTCTTATATTTGCTTTGTTGTTGTTCGTTTGTTATGCGGTTTCGTGCACAAGCACGAATATGGTTTTTGAAGGGATTTCCACAAAAATTTAACGCTGGTTGAGATTTCAAACCATATTTCACCGGTTATTTTTATGCTCGGGTCATGTCCTGGAATGACCGGTCGTCTTTGTTTCTCAGGATTACTTCTTCCTTCGTTTCCCTTTGGTCTATGGATTGAATTTTTCCGTCTAACCTCAAGATTTTTTCTTGGGAATTTGACACAATCTTGAATGAATACGAGTATTCGGCCGCAAGTTCACTTGGATTCTTTGTACATAGATAGAGATTTTTCAAAACAAAATGTTACTTTTTATTTGTCCAACTATCGTCATTGCATCGTCATAACATGCCATCATCGTCAGTACATTTTTAAGTGTTTTCAACGCAAAGAAAATTACAATAATGTTAACCAAATGTGTTTGATGGGTTTGTGCTATTTTTTGACACGAATCCGGTACAATCACATTTCGAGTCACCAACTAGAAGTGAGCCTACAAGTGGTTCAATGGAAAAAACGAATTAATGAAGGAATGAATAGAAGAGCGAATGAATGAATGAATGAATGAATGAATGGGTGAATGAATGAATGAATGAATGAATGAATGAATGAATGAACGAATGAATGAAAATTTTCACCAAAAGAGTCCGACTTTCTCTCTTCCAATTATTTTATTCTGAATAATGATTCCCAGTAGTTTCAAAGTGGAGGAGTCCTCGAAGTTACTCGCTTCCCGACGTCCTCTTCCAACTTTCTCGTGTCGACGTCTTTCGCGTTTTCTCATTGTTCTTCCCTCTGTACAAGCTCCTTGCTTAAGTCCCTGCTCTGGAAAAACGATCCCGATTACCTCCCATTACTCATTTGCCTCGAATCAATAGCCACCTTCGTAGCTTCTGTTTTCCTTGCCCTCTCAGCCCTATCCGCCATTTGTCGGCAAACGACTTCTTACGCGAGGCCTCGTCGTCGTTCTTGTCCTCCCTCCAGATATCCTCGGTTCTCAACCGCGAGATATGTTCAAGTTGCTGCTGTTTGCGCGGTATATCGGCGCCAGAAAAAAACCAACGACGCCACTGAGAGGTTGAAAAGCGGCTCTATGAAGCTGCGCTGCTCGACTTTTGCAGTGCTATTAGGCGGTTTTTGGTTAAGTCCTTCTTGAACGAGGACGAAGCGCATGGCGATTTTCCTGATTAACTAGAAACTAAGCAGCTTTCGTGACGCCTGCAATATGGCTTAATTTGCTGGCTTTCCGAGGCTATGTGCACGCTTTTTCCGGTTATCCTTGCACCTGCACCGCCTCATTTAGCTAATTTTTCGGGCACAGCTAGAAAATGTCCTGCAATTTAATTTGGAGGGAGGAAGCTCCGTTTGGTTGGCAACCGCAATTCAGTGCTCATTTTCGGATTCGCGGCAGCTACTGTTTTGCAGTATGTTGCCAAAATTGGGGATCCTACAAACTACCATGGATATCATTTTTATCGTTTTTCATTCTCTTTCCGTTATTTCGGGCTGATCACGTGGGAAGAGATCCGAAAATTTTGTAGGATGCAAAGCTTATTGTTAGTTCACATTGAATTTGTCACATTCTATTTTCTGCCCATTCATTTCTTCACTCGCGCGATCATTCATTCATTCATTCGCTCAATCATTCATTCATCTATTCATCGACTTATTCGTTCGTTCATCCATCCACCCATTCATTCACTTATTCATTCATTCGTCAATTCACTTCTTCTCTCATTCATTCACTTGTTCACTCATCAAATCATTCATTCGTTCATTTATTCATTCATTCGTTCATTCATTCATTCATTCATTCATTCATTCATTCATTCATCAACTTATTCGTTCATTCACTCATTCATTCATTCATTCATTCACTCATTCGATCACTCATTCATTCATTCATTCATTCATTCATTCATTCATTCATTCAATCACTCATTCATTCATTCATTCATTCATTCAATCATTCATTCATTCATTCATTCATTCATTCATTAATTCATTCATTCACTCACTCATTCATTCATTCACTCATCCAATCACTCATTCATTCATTCATTCATTCATTCATTCATTCATTCATTCATTCATTCATTCACTCATTCAATCACTCATTCATTCATTCATTCATTCATTCATTCAATCATTCATTCATTCGTTCGTTCATTCATTCATTCATTCATTCATTCATTCATTCATTCATCAACTTATTCGTTCGTTCATTCATTCATTCATTCATTCATTCATTCATTCATTCATTCATTCATTCATTCATTCATTCATTCATTCATTCATTCATTCATTCACTCATTCAATCACTCACTCATTCATTTATTCATTCATTCACTCATTCAATCACTCATTCATTCATTCATTCATTCATTCATTCAATCATTCATTCAATCATTCATTCATTCATTCATTCATTCACTCATTCAATGACTCATTCATTCATTCATTCATTCATTCCATCATTCATTCACTCATTCAATCACTCATTCATTCATTCAATCACTCATTCATTCATTCATTCATTTATTCATTCAATGACTCATTCATTCATTCATTTATTTGTTAAATCATCTGACCATTAGTTCATTCATTTACTCGTGCGTTCATTCCGTCTCTCTTTCTTTCATTTCCTTCACACCCATTTTTTCATTTCATTCATTCATTCATTCATTCATTCATTCATTCATTCATTGTCTCTTCCGTCTAATTGTCCTTCCATCCATTCATTTGTCACTCATCCATCTAGTATTTTCTTCTTTACCTCGTGGCGTAGCGAAGGCATCGCAACGCCCACCGCAATTCCTTGCGTATTTTGCGCTCCTGCGTCGTGTCATGTTGGATGATGTCAAATCGGATGAATATCGACGTCGAATGAATGCTACAGTAATCCGTCGCCGATATCTCACGTATTACACGCTTTTATCCGCTGCATTACACTTATCACGTTCATCACCCGAACGACGATGAGAATGTCGATCGGGGCGCGTTAGTCACCGCCGACAACGGGTCCGCTTCGTCTCATAGTTCAAAAAACAAAGTATTTTTGTCGGCTGTGTCGTCGTTTTGGGGTTTTCTCTTATTTTCTGTTTCTCGTCGTTTTTTTCTGTTGCTGAAGCGTTCCTATCGCGTGGTGGTTGAGTAAACTGTTCTGTGGAAGAAAAACGTCCACTGTGCACAGGTGTGTCGCTCTTGGAAAACTCTGGAAGAAACCTCACTATTTATTTGATATTCTTAGAGTATAGGTTTTTCCTCAGTTACTCTTGGGTCTCATCATTCAAACCTAATTTTCGAGACCTTTATGTTACTTCGTTCTTCTACAGGAAGCAGATGCTTAGGTAAAGCTGCTGCTGAAACCCTAAAGTAGAACTCCTGTACCCTCATTTGCGAACATCTTCGAAAAGCTTGTGATAAACCGGCTCATCGAAGAGGACGAGTTTTCCCAGTAGAAATACGTACAATGGGCGTCGATGGCCATGACCTCTTCGAGGCCTCGACAAGCACGCGACGCGACCGCGCCGCTCACGATGGAATCGTCGCCGCAGTAACCAATCTGCTTTTTTCTGATTGTTTTCATCACATTTGATGTTAACTAGTAAGAAAAGCAACTATCAGGAAAATCCCATAGTTTGTTGTCTCGGAGAGGATTTCTGTTCTAGCGGCGCGGTCGCGTCGCGCGCTTTTGGGGCCGTGGAAAGGCCACCGCCATTGATGCCCGTTGTAGGGGTACTTTGCAAACGGGATTCTGTTCAAACTGTACTGAAAAAAACATAATGAAAAACATAGCCAAATGTAAAATATTTTTCTGGAAAAAACTCGTCCACCCCGACTGAGTGGGGACCCTTTAAATTTCCCCGAGAAAATTCATGAATACGAAGTACTACACGAATGCACCGGGAATCCCTGTTTTTATTAGACTGGCCCGAAAGTCTTGCACTCTTGCACCAAATTCTACAATTTTTTCCCCAGAAAATCATATTATTATTGTTTATGGATGGGACCTGGTCTGCCAATTTTTGTGGTTGAGAAATAGTAGAGCATTCTTTCACATTTTAAAGCGAAGGAATTTCAATTCAAGATCCAGGTATTCTAGGTCGGAAAATAGATGTCGGTGCAAGACTTTTGGACCAACCTAATACCTGACTATGGGTCCTTTCGTTGTGCAAAAATTCTTTACAGTAACCAATTGTATGTTTAATGTCACAATTCCTATTTTTTGCTAATTTTTGTCGGGATTTTCAGAGAATCAATTTTTTGGGTGTGGGTTATGATGAGGCAAAAAGTGGGCGGGTCGAGCTTCCTCGGTTGGACTATTCTAAAAATGAACCAATAACAGAGAATTGGCGCGCCCCATTTCGCCTCATTATGGTCCCCGCCCCAATTTTTGAGACGCGTATTCCAATCTATTTTGGACCTTTCTTGGACTAGCCGTTATAAAAACTTTTATCCGAAAGTGGTAAGTGCTTCTAGTGCAGCCTCGTACATATCAGATCCAGCGCCATGATACCCCACTACATTCGTCTTCATGATAAATTCGCAATTTCTTAGAAATCAATCCTGGTCACGACAAATGAGCCGGGTTCACGATGTTGCATTCGACATGCCGCGTCCCGCTGAAAAACCTCCGGCCTCAAAGAAATCACCCACATCCATATTTTCTTAAAACTCTTCTCTGTTTCTCCGCTATTCCTTACGAAACCGTATATAAAACGGAATCGGAACTAATCCGCGAATCTTCTTCATCTCCTTGGGATAGGTGGTTTTACCATTTTCCTGTTTTGGTAACTGTTCACAGCAACGTAATTGGTCTTTCCTAGGAATGGTAGATCTACCGTTTTTATGTCTCGGTAATTTGCTGGACTAACAGAATATTTCCATATTTCTGGCAGTTAGGAGCAGATTTGTAAAGTTGACGGAGAGGAATTCCAGGAAATTATGGATATTGGAAGTGGCTTCTTCTGAATTTTCAAGGAACAGGGAACATTTCAGGGGCAGGTGCAGTTTTTTCATTGAGACTACCCATGTAAACGTTTTAATTGAGATTACCCAAGGTAAACGTGTTAACACGACACGAATCTACCCTAGTTAACATGGACGTCACCACGTTTACCATGGGTAATCTCATTTATGCATCCAGGTCCAGAACACGAGAAATCGTTCCAAAACTTCACCTCGTTATAAGTCCTTACTACTGATTTTTGTCCACCCTGGAAAGTAGGAAAGACTGTCAGTTTTGCTGCCATAGCAGGAATCTGCAGCGCAGCTATCTATCCACGCTTATTCGATGACTCACCCAGGATATCTGCGCATTCATTTACGAACCACTTGATTGCCTTCTCTATCCTCCTATGCCCATAAAATCGGGAAGCCGTTCCCTTACTGGGCAAAACTACCGGCACAGAATGGGTAAGAGCGGGGTAATCATACGAACCTGTTCCAACTGTTTATACAACGACCATATTTTACGATAGTTAGTGGTGTCGTAGAATACTTTATGCCGGTACGGTAGCACATAATAAGTACCTCACGGAATTCAGATGAAATTGTAGTTCAGCAACGTGTGCGCTGTAGAATTAGCCTTGTTTATTTGCAGAACCAAACCATGGACCGCTCTTTCTCACTTCTCTGTATCAGTGCCGGACGCAGGAGTTGCTAGCCAGGGGAGGGGGGGGGGGGCGGAGGGAAAAGGGGGAAAATGCCAAT
>JARK01001355.1:1391483-1404727 GCA_000688135.1 Ancylostoma ceylanicum | reverse complement strand
GGGGGGGGGGGGGGGGGGGCGTGGGTCGAAAAAGAAAATAAATATTTCCTAACCAATGAGAGAAAATAAGATGTTAAAACTGAGCTTGTGATTTAATCTACATAGAAAAATAATTTAATAATAATAATTTAATTTACATAAAATCTCTCATCATGTGTTTTATTAAGTAATTTATCTTTATCTTGTAGGATTTCATCTAATTTATTAAGTAACTCTAAGACTCCGATTAACCTCCCTCCTCTTCCTCTGTCTGGGGAAATCTTCCTAGAAACAAATCCAGGACTCCTGTGAAATTAGCTGAGGAAGTATTCGTCACTATCTGTGGAAGCATTTATGGAAACATTCAGCTGTTGGAATCCCGGACAATATTTTTGCAAATCCTCTGCTCGAAGTCTAATCTTTTTTCTTTCATTTTATATCACTGGACATTTCCTTTCTTACAGTTAGCTCTGATTATTTTATTTTACCGGAATACTAGGAATATTGTGCATTTGCGGACTTCCTTCCTCTTTCTCTTATCATGTCGTTGTCCCTGATACATGCAAAGGACACCGGCAGCCTTTGGGCCAAAGCGGCGGTATTAGCCTTTGGGGACAGTGATAAAGGTGTCCCGTCAAAGAACACCTGGGGCTTCGACCGCCTTAAACCAGCTCCTGATGAGGTCATAGCCAGTTCATTGGGCACTTGGGTCCTCTTTGATGTCCTTGCATCCTCTTCGATGTCCTGTGGCCCTCAGCTTGACCACCCAACTTCCCCTGTGATCGATTTATCGATCGGTATCGACCAGGCGCTGGCGGTCGTTTTTTGTGCGCTCACATGTGGTTTCGAATTTCTCGTTTCACTGTCAGTTCTCGCTGCTGCTGGTGCGCTTTCATCTAAGACCGGCTGGTTGCCCTTTTGAAAAACGCGTGCACACGTCTCTGGGGCAGATGTTCGACGCTGTGCGTTTCTCCTCAGATCATCAAATATGCTTTGCGCAATAACACCATCACATTCTTCGATCGATTTTTTTTTGAATTTTCGATCAATGGAAAATCCTCCACTTTTCCAGAAAAGTTGCATTCTTTCCAGGAACTCGCTAAAATGTATATTTTGCTGCTGAATATTCTACCAAACTTTGCTTCCTGCAGTTTTTTTCTGGAACAATCAGTTTGGAAATCCGGTTTCCACGAAATAATCGCCGACGGAAAAACGATTGGATAGTAGGGATGAATATAAAGGAATCAATGGCAGATGCATTGCACACTATCGGTAAACTGGGTTTCCACGTCACGCTGGCTTTTTGCCAAGTGTCAGATTTCTCCGCGTCTGTTCGTTGCTTCCTGGTGCAAACTAGAACCTGTGGAAATCTCCTGTGTGATTGTGATAATTTCTGGACCTGGAAGTATCACTGGGTTTACCCAGGGTAAATGTGTTGTCGCCCGTGTTAACGATGGGTAGATTCGAAGGTGTTAGTGCGTTTACCCTGGGTAACCATAATGATGATGGCTCCTGGTAGAGCATGCATCAATAGATACGCAGCTGAGTGGTCGTAAATATCCTTTTATATCTCGTATACCTGAGCACTTCACTTCTTGTGTTCTCTTTCCCCTTGTCCTGAATGCATCATCAGGATTACCCAGGGTAAAAGGTAGTTTTGGAGATGTTAGTAGTTTGGAGATGTTAGTATGTTTACCCCGGGTAATCGCAATGACGAATGCGGGCCTGATCAACCTGATTCTTCCCTCTTGAATTAATATCTTATTTTCTCACATCTTGACAGAGCCTGACAGATCCAAAGAGCACCTCTCGCGATCGAAGAGCGCCAATTTATCTTTAAGTTGTTTGTAATAATTGTCAAATAAATTCATCTTTAAATTGTAAATTGTTTCGTTTAAATCCTGTCTTGTAAAGTGTTTGATTGCCTCTCCAGAAAAGTCAGCCATTTTTTGTAAGGACGTGAATTCAAATGCACTACCCTTGGAAATTTTTCATTCTCGTGAGTCAAGACGTGCTGGCTGAAAAAATGCCATATGAAATTCCGGAAAGAACCATTTGTCGTGTAAGAGGTAAGACGCGGTGCATGATTGCCAATTCCCCCTCTCATTTTGAGCCATCGAGCCGATTACACCATTGGCAAGCTGCCAAGGCGTACCGTTGTGCAAATAGTTTGAGTGCAGCGCTTTTCAGCGAAACAATTACAGACTCCGGCTATTATGCGTTATGCGTGAAAGGGGCGGAGCCTCTGATATATTTGATTCGTCTGTTCTCCGCCCGGCCAATCGTAGGGCTTGCCTGTGTTGCCTCCTCCACGGTACAACGCTCCATGTCCACTCTACTCCACACGACTTTCTACTCAGAAATATAATTCATTTTTTTGTACACATATTATGCTCGTATTGTTGCATTCCACTATTAAAAAGGATATTAGTAGAACGCTGTGCTCTCCCTCAAGTAAAGAACACTATGCTTTCACCCAAGTAATTTGTGAGATCAACTTTTCCTTTTTTTTTTCTCCTCATTGTTGGAGTTGTTTCCTTAGGTAATTCTATCAGCAATTACAATTTATTTTTCTACGCAGACAAGTTGGGAAAACCCATTCAATAGACGAGGAATCTCAAAAACTTCATTGTTTCCCTACAGTGATGATTTGATCCTCTTACTGCTGGTCACTTTTTGTCAATTGTCTATTTATCAAATTAAGTTATCAATTCGAACAAAGTAGCTATTTTTATTCCTGTTTCTTTGAATGTCTCGGTAGTTTCTTTCTCGAAACATTTTGTTTGCGAAGCAATAGTTTCGAACAAATTTGTCATTCAGCACATCATTTTGTTTCGGAGGTGTGGCTTCCTTGCATTGCACTATCGTTTAGAGTACTTCCTTTGTTTACCTACAGTCCCGTCGGTGCCGCCTTTAAAATCTGCGAAATAAACGCGATGTCGCGTCGGAAGCGCCGCCTCGCCATAACTCATTTCATTGTGATCTATTCGAAAAGCAAATCACATAGTTAGAATCAGCGCTGTCTGTTCTACCAGATAAGCTGCTTAAAATCGAAAATCCCAGAATTTTTGCAAACTTGGTGACGTCACGACAGGCTGGCGCTAATGACAGCTCACCATGCGTTGAGTCTCGCATAATTATATCCTCAGGTACCACCGATGGCTAGAATGGCTAGAATTCTTGGAAAAATGGAAGATTCTCGGCAAAATGTCCCATTAACGCACTCCAAGGGAAATAAAGCACAAGCTACCCCCTTTATCTCATATTTCGGAAATTTATGACAGCAGACTTCAAAATTTCGAGTTTCATACCAGTTTTCATCTAATTCTATGAGTACATGGGAAATCTGCGTTTCAGCAATCATGAGCCCACTGCACCTTCTACGAGAAGTGTGCCCATCGTTTTTTTTTTAAATTTTTAAAAAATTCTCATATTTTCTCTTTTCAACTTTGTGAAAAAAAACACTGCTTCGCTGCAAAATGGAATTCGAACATTTCACAAGACACACATTGCTTGCGGTTCTGGGTACAACTCGCCGTCCGTCGAGATCCACAACTTTCCAGCATTTGAATTTATGAATTGTGGTTTCAATTTAAAAAACTGTCGTACTGCTGTCACCAGGTGATGTTCCCATCCAGCTCTCATTTGTGATAGCTCACACACATTTTTTTTTTTAATTTCAAGTTATTTTCCTTGTGTTTCGTTGATTCTTGTTCCATTTGCTTGTACCCCTATGATTCTCAGATCGCTAGCAGGCGCTGCAGCGAGCCTCGCTAGCGCGGCCCTGCGACAGCCCGGCGTCGCCTGCGGTCTCGCTCCGCATTATCGATTGTGGAGAAGACATCGGTGATTTCTGGATAATGCATTCATATATAACTAAATTCATGTGGACACACATTGAGCAGGATTTCGCGGTGGCTTCACTCTCGAGACCTGCAAGGACAATTAATATTTATAAATTTTATAAATTTTTATGCATTTTCACTTATCCGTAAAACCTAAAGCGATTTTTAAAAGAGTGATAGGACTCTGTTCTCGCGTTGTTTTCCGCCTGGAAGGTCCTCCTTCATAAGATCTTCCAAATGTATCGATTAGCGATTTGGCGGAAAGAATCTTCTAAGCAGATCAAAATGCATCATTGTCTTGAAGATGATCGAAAAAGTCTTCCACCAATTTTTTTCGGAGAGATTGAAGTTTTGTATCATGGAGTAGCAGGTTACGAATGACTGTAATTGCGTGTAATTATAATTGTCAGACAGTGTACGTTTGACCTTTGTTCAAGAACCCTATCCTCAGAGAATGCCTCAGGCCGCGTTGCCTTCAAGGGCCTTAATATAGGACCACATACCTAGGTAAATTAAGCAGCAGTTTTCTTTGAACTTTCCGAATTTTATTGATTGATGGGAGAGCCTCAAGAGAATAATTGGAGAAACGAGAAAATTCTATTGAAAAATTTTTCCAAAATGACAGTTTGGAGAATTTTCCTACGGTTTGATGCACCAGATTTGGAAGATCTTGTGGAGAAAGACCTTGACTCACATCCTCTCACTCTTTTAAAAATCAAAATTTCTGATTTTTTATTGATCAGCTTTAGGTTTTACGGATAAGTGAAAATGCATAAAAATTTATAAAATTTATAAATATTAATTGTCCTTGCAGGTCTCGAGAGTGAAGCCACCGCGAAATCCTGCTCAATGTGTGTCCACATGAATTTAGTTATATATGAATGCATTATCCAGAAATCACCGATGTCTTCTCCACAATCGATAATGCGGAGCGAGACCGCAGGCGACGCCGGGCTGTCGCAGGGCCGCGCTAGCGAGGCTCGCTGCAGCGCCTGCTAGCGATCTGAGAATCATAGGGGTACAAGCAAATGGAACAAGAATCAACGAAACACAAGGAAAATAACTTGAAATTAAAAAAAAATGTGTGTGAGCTATCACAAATGAGAGCTGGATGGGAACATCACCTGGTGACAGCAGTACGACAGTTTTTTAAATTGAAACCACAATTCATAAATTCAAATGCTGGAAAGTTGTGGATCTCGACGGACGGCGAGTTGTACCCAGAACCGCAAGCAATGTGTGTCTTGTGAAATGTTCGAATTCCATTTTGCAGCGAAGCAGTGTTTTTTTTTCACAAAGTTGAAAAGAGAAAATATGAGAATTTTTTAAAAATTTAAAAAAAAAACGATGGGCACACTTCTCGTAGAAGGTGCAGTGGGCTCATGATTGCTGAAACGCAGATTTCCCATGTACTCATAGAATTAGATGAAAACTGGTATGAAACTCGAAATTTTGAAGTCTGCTGTCATAAATTTCCGAAATATGAGATAAAGGGGGTAGCTTGTGCTTTATTTCCCTTGGAGTGCGTTAATGGGACATTTTGCCGAGAATCTTCCATTTTTCCAAGAATTCTAGCCATTCTAGCCATCGGTGGTACCTGAGGATATAATTATGCGAGACTCAACGCATGGTGAGCTGTCATTAGCGCCAGCCTGTCGTGACGTCACCAAGTTTGCAAAAATTCTGGGATTTTCGATTTTTAAGCAGCTTATCTGGTAGAACAGACAGCGCTGATTCTAACTATGTGATTTGCTTTTCGAATAGATCACAATGAAATGAGTTATGGCGAGGCGGCGCTTCCGACGCGACATCGCGTTTATTTCGCAGATTTTAAAGGCGGCACCGACGGGACTGTATAGAGTTCAGTTTCCTGTAATGACTGGAGGTAAACTGTGTAAAGTTCTTTGCGAAGTAGTCTATAGTAGTACCTTATCCTCTACATCACTGCTACTAATCCAATTGTCTGTTTTTGAAGTGACCTACTGGTTTTTCTTCTTATTGTGGTTCTCATTTGTGTTGTGGAGCAGCTCTGGTGCAACCAAATAAATAAGGTCCAGGACTCTTTGACCTACCAAGAAAGAATAGCGATCGATATTTGTATTTGTTCGGGACTATAGTTATTGCCTCCACAAGGACATTACTTATTTATTTAACTTATTTATTTATCTTTATTTGTTTAAATATTTATTAATGCATCATGATACTTCATAATGTGATCCTTCGTTTAGAAGGTAAATAGAGGATACAACCCCGGCGAGACTTAGGCAGGTTCAGGTAAAAGAACTGTAGATTCGAAAAGCAAGAACCATGAGCCAATCACCCTCTCCAAACCAGGATTCTTGTGGTTTTCTGCTGCGGTCCCCTCGAAGATTAGATAATTGAACCCTTGTTGCTTATTGATTATCGTAGAAGCACCTACCAGGCAAACTTTCGGAAAAACCGCAGCAGAAAGAAGTCTCGATCATATGGTTAAGAAGCGCGAGACGCAGAGGTAGGAAGGCGCGGAAGGACCGCAGCAGAAAATCGCGAGGACCGCAGCAGCTACTCCGAAAGACTGCGGTCACCACCTGGTTCTTCCGATTTTTGCTGCGGTCTTTCCGAAAATTTAGCTAAGTGGAGACCCATGAATATTGTGAGTTAACGTCAATCAAACTGATTCTGGCTTTAGATCACATCTGTTTAAAATTTCTGAAGCAACGTTATTGAACAACCTAATTCGGCAACATTGTTATCAAAGGACAATGTTCTTTTCAGAACCAGCTTTTGTCCACAGCCAATGACCATCTCGTGTGATGTGCTTTTTCTGTATACGTAGGGTGATGACGCATACAGACGCGACGTGGCTCAAAAATCGGGTGTCCAACGATCATTCGTTCCTGTCTTTGTCGGTATCGATAAAGCCAAAAGGCGTCATAGTGTTTGTGCGTATATGAGTGTGATAGTGGATGGTAGATGATGAAAAAGTCGGTTCCCGACAAGTTGCAGAACGAGTTCTGCGGTGGTGGCGACGACGCCACCACCACCGTCGCCGCCGCAGCCGCCGCCACTGATTTACAGTCGCTTACTGACCCTGCTGTTACGAAGTGTTTATGGGGTGTTATGGATTGTTGGCTGGCCCCGACGGCTGCGACTGACCCGTTTCCACCTTCGAACGCGCTGCTTCCAATCCGCTACTCGACACCACGTAATCTGCGAGTTTTCCGATCATTGTTGGTGGTGTTTAGCGATCAACGCCCATAATGCGCTGGCGCCGTAATTACACGCACGGGCCTGGGATCCTAATCGAGTTTGGCACGCAGTCCTTTTGTACTATTACTTCCTTCTATCCAGTGTAGTGACACTTTTAATAGTCTCCACCACATTCCATCGTAACATTTTGGGATTTGGGTGAACCTGCAGGATTTGTTACTTTGTATTCTGGCCCTAATGCCAATAACTACCTTTGATGGAGCTCATAAACGTTCTTGGTAATGTGGCATTCTTCTCGCTTGTCTATAATGGGCGAGTTTCCAAAAAAAAAAAGGAATGTTTCCTTACTGTCAATGTCCATTTCCTTTCTTTGTTATGATGGATTTCTCGGATCGAATGCCCCTTTTTGCCAGAAAACCCCGTCCATCCTGGATGTTCTGGTAAAACATAGTTCTTATCCGGAAAAGTTCGTGAATTCCGCCAGTGGTGACCGGAAGAGGTAGAGTGGACACATGCATCATTGAGATTACCCAGGGTAAATGCGTAAACACCACAAACTTAACCCTTGTCAACACGGGCATCAACACGTTTACCCTGAGTAATTTTAATGGTGCATCCAGAAAAAGGTTAAACTTCTGGTGTCAGCTGATTTTGAAGGATTTGTAGATTACAACCCCATTCACATTCTCTGGTACTTTTTTCTCGTTACTTTTTGACCAAGCAGCTTTAACCCAACCGTTCTATTTACTCTGAAAACACCATATTCGTTACGTTCGGCTGCTCTTCTTGAGACTACATATTTTAAGTGTTACCTTATTTTGAGTAGTAGTTACCTTGCTAACACTAAAAAACTCGGGTCTCTTTCATTCTTCTTTTCTTCTTCTTCTTTAGCGTTTGTACCGTTTGGTAGCTAGGCCTGACTGAGGAACTAGGGTCTCTACCAGGTTTTTTGCTCCATTTTCACCGGGCTAGTGGGTCAATTTTCCTGGGAACATTTCAAATCTTTGATCCTCCAATAATTATTGGAGATCGCTCGACTCGATGCAGTGACAACCGTGCCTTTTGTGCATTCCAGCACAGCATCTCAATTTTCATATTCTTTTCTCCTCTCTGTAATTTACTACATACTTGTTCTGCTATCAATAAAAGAGGTCATAGAAATCCATGAATATTAAAAATTATCACTTGAGTAAACCCAAGGGAGTAGCCTAATCTAAGGATCAGTCCAAGCTGTTTCATTCAAAGAGGTGGTCATTTGATTCATCCCGAGGAGATATCTCTACTAGTTCTCACAATTTTGAGGTGAAAGACCGTTTGCCTGTTTCTGCCAGATAATCGATATATCGATCGATGCGGCATGCTGCAATGGAGCAGCGCGAGCGGACATCGCTGGATTAACTCTATCTCCTGGTTCTCTAGCTTATTTTCTAATTCTCTTTCTGCCAATTTCCAGGAGAACAGTAATCCAGGTGCAGCATGCATCATTGAGAATACCCAAGGTGAACGTGTCAATGCACCCGCTAACGATGGGTAAATCTGGTGGCGTTAACATGTCCACCCTGGCTAACCCTAATGATGCATATCGGCACGGGATAGCCTTCTGAAGAAAGGATCGGTGATCAGTGATCAGTCCATGGCAAACACGACGATGACAACAATAAGATTCTATATTGAGAAACTTTCGCAATCTCCTTATAAAGACGCTAAATGTACAGTGAAATCCAAACAGCCACAGACATGGAGCGGGACCGCGACGCGGCGTTCTTGGGCAGCGACACAGGGGTCGGCATGCTGGCCCTGGTTGTCTGCTTCTGCCAGCGGCAGACGACCAGGGTGCCCGCACCCAAGTCCGGCCCCTCGTCTACGACAATTTGGAGTTCCCTGTATCAGCACAGATTTTTTTCTGAAAAGTTACCAGGGTTTTGTTGCATGTTGGGCTTGTTACGTACTAAGCTGTGAAAATTTCTCATGGAGGAATATACGTTTACCGTAAACTCTATGAAAAATCCTACTGTTCATCTTAGAAATGCCTAGAAAAATTTCCAGGATTTTCTTTTACATTTTCCAGGATGTTTTGCTATGTGTGAAATATCCTCGTCAGACCAACTAAAACAATCCTGATTCCTCTATCTATTATATGGGATTTTAGAATTCTCAGGATATTCCCATCATCCTTCGAATTATTTTCCAGGAAACCTCAGGGTATTCCTACTGCTTCCTCGATATTCCATTCACATTGGTGTTCCTATAGAACTTCGTTTTCCGAATGTTCCATGGACATTTCTCTGTGAACGTTACTTTGACCCGCTTTCCCCTTCCTCTCGCTTTCTCACCTTCGCTTTTTTCCTCATTATAACTGCCCCACCACCACTCTCACCTACGTGACTACGACCTGTCCTACTTTCTCATTTATTCTCTTTTTTCTCGGAAATTTCCTCTATACAGCCATATAGTCGTGCAACGGCTCGCCCACGTGCGCCCATCAGTAATTCATCCGTGTTCTCACAATTATCGTGCAATTGTGCGTGGGGAGAAATTCACTTCTACTAATTCACACACTCGCACCGGCGTGGACTTTTCACGCCGCGATGAAATTACGTCTTATTCGCGCTCGACTCGCCTCTCGCCGCGGCTCGCCTCTCGATTTCTTCCTGGCTCTTGCGTTTGTTATGTCTATTTTTAGCCCTTGATATGATTTGTGAGTCAAAATGCTTGTCTGCGGGGTTCCCTACATGAGGAACATACGCTGAGTCATGGACAGAAAGTAGTGATATTCAAATTTCCTTAAATGGTGGCTAGTTTCTGTGGGAATTTTCCTTATTTGCTTGCTGTGGACAAGCCAAGCGTTGGCATCAGTTCTAGTTCCACCAGTTTCTTCACTTTCTTTCATAACAAAATCGCTGACACCTTTTTGTACATGGCTTGTTCTATGTATACGACCGCTTTCACTTGTTTCTTGCCTCATCAATAATGTCAATACCAATACCTGCTGGAATATCCGAAATTTCCTGTACCAGCTGAAAGATGTCAAGTAAATGCAATCATTTGAGGAGTCTGGTCCTAGTACGCGAAAAAATTTTTCTGCTGTGTTGTAATCAAAGATGGTCGAACATGGAATCTGTGTTGGAATTAATTCTCTATTCTATGGGCCGCATGCATCGTTGAGATCACCTAGGGTAAATGTCTCAACACCCTTGAGCTTACCCACCGTTGAAATGGGCGCAACATTTTTACCCTGAGTAATCTCAGTGATGCACCCAGGCCTTGTACTGACCCACCTATACAGTATACTTTGGACCGAATAAAAATCGAATAATTTTTATAACTTTAATAACATTCCAAGAAACAATTCAAACTTCCAGGTATTTGAGAATGAGAAAGCCCCAAAGCTCTTCTTCTCTTTCGTACAGCACCACAGTGGTCTCTAATGTTAGAACATTAGAATTTTCCATTTATTCGAAATATTCGATATTCGAAAGCAAAAATATTCGATTTTGAATAAATCGAAAATTCGAATGTCCCAACGCGGGAGACCAATACAGTGCTGCACGAATGACAAGAAGAGCACTATGGCCTCCTCATTCTCGAATATCTAGATGTTCGAATGTTTTCGTAGATTGTTATTAAACAAACAAAATTATTCGATTTTTATTCGGTCCAAAGTATACTATACAGCCGATAGACTCTGCTACCCATTTTTCCACCGACTTCTGTTCTTCGATTCTTTTGATTTTTAATCCTTCAAAATGCTTCAGCTATTGCGTAAACAGATTTTTTTTTTGAAAATTAGTTGTCGTCTATGAGAATTGTCATTTGTGAGCAGTACTACTGCTTGTCTCTAATTGCAGAATGTACAGAGCGTCTTGAAAGGACACCACAACTCCTCTTTCAACTAATCAAGGTTCAGGTTAGGTAATTGAACAGGTAAGGGGCCGCATTCATCATTGAGGTTATCCAGCGTAAATATGTCAACACCACAAAATTTACCCATCGTCAACACGGCATCACCACAAGGTAATTTTAAAGATGCATCAAGGTGGAAGGGCAAACAGAACACAAGGAGTGAAGTGCTAAGGCATCCGAGATAAGAAAGTGTACTTGCAATTGCCCAGCTATAGTATCTATCCATGCTGCCAATACCTGGGGCCGCATGGATAATTGTGACTGCCTAGGGTAAACGTGATGACATCATAAAATTACGTTTGCACTGACATGAACCCATCTACCGTGGGTAATCTCAATGATACATCCAGGCCCTGTTTAGCTCGTCTCACCTATACCTCCATAATATGTACATAGCTCATCCTTGACGAGGTAACATAGACTACAAGAATTAGTTCGTTACTTGTAATCCTGCCCCATTTGCTTAGCTGCAGCTTATTCTGGAAGAAAATACAAGAGAAATGAGCTCGTCCATTGTTCGACCGAAATCAGCCATACTGAGCCTATATTTCTGGAAACGTTAATATTTCTCTGAGGAAAAATCAAGCGATGGGAAACTTTTATCCCATTCCTTCTTACAAAATCAAACTTGATTCATTCAAGGACTGAGATAGGTGGAGCCATCCTTCATGCTCTGCGTCTTCTACGATTACATAGTCTACAGTATGTATAACCAATTGCCCTAACCCACTCTGGTATGTTTGGTTAGCGTTTCTTGAATTTTAACACAGCAGGGATGTCGCCGCATCATCGCTACGGACCACACGCATTTTCACCAGAAATTTTTAGCATTTTCAATATACTTCCCTCCATCTCATTTGAAAAATATCCACCAGGTTTCAGTCCTGTTCTTTTGTTTGACCCATTTCGAACCATCTCATACATACACTAACTCAAGGGTTCATAGTAAGGGTAGGTATTGTCAAGCTTATATTGGGCCTCGATGCATCATTGAGATCACCCAGTGTGAATGTGTTGACGTTAATGTCAACGAGGGTGAATTTTGGTGCCAACGCTTTTACCCTAAGTAATATTAGTGACTCATGTGACCTTTGTAGACAATTTGTCCGTCTGACAACACTTTCTAGTAGACTTCTGTGATGTCCTTGCTGTCCCGAGAAACTATCGATGCCCTTTAGATTTCGTGAAACGTTTTAAATTAGTTTCACAGCGTTTCCCAATACAATCCTGTTTTCCCGAGCAATTGTTGAGACGTTTCATAGAAACATGTACTTCGCTTTTCAAGCAATCACATGGTCGATCAGGTGTAAGTTATTATTGGTGGAAACACCTCACAAGTATTCGTGGAATTCCAACACCCATACGACGGGCAGCCGTCAAAACATCAGCGTTTTTCCTGGCGCAAAAATAAATGCCCACCGGTTCCCGCCTAACCCACCCGGCACAGGTTCATTGGTCATTTCACATCAGGCGAAAGTGCATTGTCACATATGTGCGGTTGTTGCAGGCATTGAACCGAGCGCACGACACTTCAGATTCGCCATGTTCCTTTTCATGAAACCCGTTCTGACGTTACTGTTCCCGGCAGGACGCAGTTTTGGTGAGACAAATTTCCCCTTGCCCGTGGAGCCTTTGGGAGCCGCCGGCCGTTCGGCGCTCGGTCTTTGGCTCCCAGCCGAGTCACCTGCTGATTCATAGCGTATGTTTCTGACTGACCAAGGCCAAATTGCGTTTGTGCCGTGTTTTAGAGGCCTTCTTAATGTCAATGTCGCTTTGGTGATCAAATCACGGACATTGGGAGTGAGTGATACATGTCTGGTATTTGACATCCTTACTAGCCAGCGTTTTGCTGCCCGGACCTTCTGGAAGAGCTATTTCAAACGGTTGACTTTGTAGCTATTCCAGTACCTGCCGCGTACTATAAAATCGTGCAGACCGGTACCATTAAGTTGACTTCATGGCCTATCCTAATAATCCATAGGCTCAGTTTGGAACGATGCCCTATAAAATGCTAGCTCGCGCCTATTATGGCGAATCCATGAAGATCCCACTCCTGGAGCCATCTTCAGCGTGCATACGGCTACCAGAAGCCATGGTGGTGACGGTATTTGCCGCGTCACTGGTGCCCGTATTCGTAGACGTCCCCGGCGAAGTTGTACTCTACCCACTCTTCCAGAAATGGACGAGTTTTCCAGGTTTACATGGATGTACTTTGTAGAAGTAACCACGTCCTAGTCAGCATTGAAAGGTAATGGTCAAAATATTACGAAGAAACTCATTTGGCCAGAGAAACTCGTCCTCTCTGGGAATGTGGGCAGCTAAATACAT
>JARK01001355.1:1368978-1386645 GCA_000688135.1 Ancylostoma ceylanicum | reverse complement strand
CCCCCGCCACTTACTCCTCACATCTCATTAAGGTGTTTGACATCGAATTTCAATCGCCATTCATCTTCCGCACCTGTCCCGGCCCGCCCCCGCACATCAATCTCTGCCACGGGGAATCAAGGACGAAGCCCTACTGCCTACCCCGGGGACGAGTTTTACCCCCATTTCAGGGAGTGGCTAGCATGTAGCAAATCTCATCCGTCACCGAGAACACCGCCCGAGTCCGCTACTCAACCTTGAGATGGGCGTTTTTTGCCGCTTTTTTGCTGGCATCCTAGCGCATTCCGAATACTTGTAAGTACTCCGGACGATACTTAACCTGTAAAGACGGTTGCAATTATGTTAAGAGGGTTTCCAGACTGTTGCCGAAACCCGGTGAAGGCGAAAAAAATTGGGTCGCAGTCGGATAAGGGCGAAATAAATGTCTTGCACGACATTTTGCAATTTTCTGTGGTAGCCCCACACAGGTGCATCATACTTTTTTTTATTTAGTTTTATTTATTAACTCACATACGACTGAGGGATGGTAAGTAAACAGTATAAATAGACAGCATAGTCTCGCGATGGAACAAAACATCATTACTAACAGACAATCCATGTTCTGGGCCTGGGTGCGCAACGGAGACTACCCAGGGTAAACTTATTGAAGCCTCTGTTAAAGATGGTGGCTTTATGTGGTGTTAACACACTCACCCTGGGTAATCTCAATGATACGTGCGGCCCCTGATTTAGGACAAGTTTTCAGGTTAGTGACGTCACTAAGAGGGATACTGGAGGCTTTTATATGGTAAACTCTGACGGCATAGCTTGCACAGCCCTCATCAGTCCTCCAGATACCACACCCTCAGACAATGTGGTCATGCGCGGTCTTCTGACTTTCTGCTGCTTTCCTCCTGACTTCGTGCTGCGATTCTGTTCATGACAACTATCCATGCGCCTTTCTAATTTTGATAGTACTGTAGAAATCTCTTGCCTCGAAGTCTTTGTGCATGTTCGTCCGAGTGCCGATAGGTTGAAAATTCTCGGACAACTACCACTAATCCCTTCAGCCAGGCTTCCTAGGATTTCTAAAATACAACTGACAAGCCAACTTTTCTGGACAACTGTCATAAATATTATGACCGTTCTTGTTCCTTTCTCGCCTTTTCTTTTCCTATATTTCTTCTTCCATCTCTTCTTTTACTCAGTGAGATAAATATGGATTTGTGGACAACTAACACTGTCCGGAGGTATTTTCTTCATGTAGCTTCTCTACAATAGTTCCATAATGGAAAATAGATGAAACTTTTAGACAACTGCCACAATGAGTTTGCTGTAACGTCGCAACAGCTCTAGTTTTTCTAGATTTATTCATTTATTTATTTTATTTATTCTCTGGATCTTCGCCATTTTGGTTGTCTGCTATGCATGCGTCTGCACTCTTGTTTAGCCGGACAGCTGCCACTAATCCCTCTCTATACAATTCTCTTTTCCCTCTCAACACTTTGCATTCTCCTCCTCTCCTCGTATTTCATTTCCACTTTATTGAAAATTTTAAAATTCGAAATGTCGTAAATTTGCCGTGTTTGTTCCTTTTGTTTTTAACGAACCTCGTGTAGGCCCGTTAATCGTTAATCACTTTCCATTATATTATATTTCAGAGCCAACAACGTCAACGAGCTCACCTACTTTGTCGCTTGGAAACACCACCCATCCTGAACAACCCGAACGTCAATTGCTGACTATAGCGTTTTTCCCATCGCTCATAGCGTTTGAAAAAGTTGCCTCTTCAACTTGCCACTATGCCGGACAACTGTCATGAGAAAATGTGTGCGGCTAGTTCCGTGATCATTCGCCGTCTTATCGTAATGAATTGTGACAGTTTGTTAGCAGAAATCTGGCGTAGTTCTCAAATGTTGTTTGCGCAACACAGTCGAATGTCTTCGACGTGTCGAAGGACATCTGCTACGACGCGAACCCCGTGGTTGTGACAGTTTTCTCCGTTTTCCATAGATAAGTGCAATGTTTTCTTCTAGGAACATATTGATAGTCTTCATTGTGTTATACATTATTTTTGTTTAGAAATGATGAATATTCGAGACCTTTGGACATCAATTTTTCTTAGTCTTCTCAGTGCCTCATTCGGGAGAACAGAAAAAAGAGAAAAACTGAAAGAAAAAACCGAAAGTAAATAATGTTTCCTTTCTTCTCGAGTCTTTTTTTTTCCTTTAGTTCTCAGACATTCTGGGAGGTTCGCTAATTTGATTTTTTTCTCAATTTCTTTTTCCCGCTCATGAATTTCCTATGCTGTGAGCTCCTCAATTTTAATTATAAAATAATCTCACCTTTATTGGCTCATTCAAGGCGTCGGGTGGAAATTGATTAGTTTCCCTCGGGTAAAGCACCATGCTATTTTTAAAAAGCGTCACACATAATCTGGAAAAAAGGAGCAGGGTTCTACAAATCAACTTTTTAACTGTTCTTTTAATATTCGCTTTCCCACGTTCAACGCTCTCTTTTCGATAATTTCGAGGAAAACCTCATTCCTACTTTTCGATTTCAAAGGACACATTGTAATTTGTCCACTAGTTAATTAATTTTCTGTTTTTGTACCCATGTAACCATTCATTCATTCATTCATTCGTCCATCTCACCCGATCATTCATTCATTCACCCGATCATTCAATCATTCATTCGATCATTCATTCATTAATTCATTCTTTTCTCCGGTGCTACCTTAATTCATAGTTTTTTAACTACGTACTAGTTCGCGTATTCTTTATGGTTATCTATCTCAATTGTACAACTTCTGATATGGGGTGCTGTTTTATCAACTGAGCGTATTCAGATTGTCAATCTTGGGATAACTGCCACTATTTAGAGCTCGGCTCCTTTCCGTTTCTCAAATTTCGACGCAAACTGTCACGGAAGTAGCATTCTTTACATTACATTACATTACATTTATTACGCTGTTTAAGACAGACGTTAGATAGTTAAAGACGACATTTGAGACTAGTATCATGAATGGAAATCAGTGTTTCTCAATACAATTACGGCATTAATCATTATCTCCTTCAGTCAATACATAAAGTTGAAACTGCACCATTACTTTGTTAATAGGAGGTTATCCTAGTGTTATCTTTCCCAATTTATTGATTCGATGATGAATTACTCTGTACCTATTGATTTAATGGTCTTAGTTTTCATCAGTATTTTCCCTGGCAGTTCCACTCAATGTAAATATGTTCCACTGGACATCTGCTACGAATATGAATGTACGTTCCAACAAGATGGTTCTGGCATCTGCACGGCTGCTTCTGCAGAGCTCTTCAAAATTTCTGCAAAACCGTTACTTTTTTGCGGACAACTGTCATTGACACCCTGTGAGATGTACACGTTCTGTGGGCATCTGTCTTTGATGGGAATGTAAAAGAACAAGTGGAGTGGTCATCACCAGGGTAGTGCGTTAGAATAATATCAAATTTCACTAGTCCGTTAATTCGTTATGGAAGGCCAAAAATGGCAGTTACGCGTTAATGCGTTAATTCGTTACGTTAATAACGCACAGCTCCGGTCATCCCGATAGGAATCATAGTATGAGTTGTGTATTTTCTAGAGGCATTTCCTGTTTTATTTTTTTTAATTTGTACATATCTACTGTTCATCTTCTTGTTCTGTTATATTTCACCACCTTATTTTTTTAGTACATTTTATCTGCGAACTAGAAACAAGTAGAAGCCTGAATGAAGCTCAAAAAATGGACGATTTTTCTGTAGATCACAGGTTATTCCCAGTTGTGGACTTTTTTTTTCAAACAAAAGCTTGTCCTATTCCTGACGTTTAAGGCGTCAGACATCGTGACAGACTCTCGATGTCGTTAGCTGCTCATCATCGACACTTAACACTGATCGTAAAAATCTGTGCAACTGATCGCAGCGAACTGTTGCGACTTCACTCTATTTCTCCGCATCTCTTCACATTTGTTGTTCTCTCGTTGACCTTTCTCTTGCTTGTGAGAATGTCACATAACCTTTGTTACCGTTAAAGACCGCTGCCGCCGTGTGAAAGCTTCCCTATTTGTGGAAAAGCGTGGAGATTGTGGACGTGTACAGCCTGTCCAAGAGCCAATTTGCAGCGGAGCAGCTCACCTGCTCCATCCTGTCGTGCAGCCGTTCATCTACTGCTGATGAGTGCTGCCAATTTTTTCCTTGACATGCAGATGACAAGCAGCTCTGCTACTGCTGCTGGCCAGCAGCAGTATCTGGGCTGCTGTGGCGCTGAGACGGCGACCACCACCTTTTCAGCGCCACGACCGATTTTATCGCCGACCGCGACGATTTAACCTTTACACAGTTCTTTCTCGTTGAACAGTCTCATGTTTGATGGACGTCTTTTGTTTCTCCATGTACTTTCGACTTGCAAAATAGCAAAAATTTTCGGCATAAAATGTTTATAGCAAGCTTTTCTGCTCGCTTAGACCACCGAATTAGGATCTCGGAGTAGTTTCATGGATTTTGGCTGGGAAAAATGAGGGAAGTCCGGATTTCATGAAGGTTATAATTAACAAACTGTCGCTATTGGACTAGACCCCATTGGCTAGGCACCGTTTTTCCAACACATATATCTTCCATTTTCAAGGGCAAAAATTGCGAGTGACGTTGTGACATCGTGACATCGTGAATTGTGACATCCTTTCATGATTCCGACAATATCCATATACCACAGCGGCAAGGGAGGGGGTGGTTACGGGATAGGGTCGCCGTATTTTTGAAATCACGTACTTTACAATATATGAATAAAAATTTTGTGTTTTATTCTCAACTTTTCATTCCTTTTATTACCTTCAAACACTTCCTTCCACTGGGTACATATGCACAGCTTCTCATGAAGGAACTCTCACTTATTCAGCACTATAACTGACATTTTCATTTTTATTTTCCATCCAGGTCCCCAAATTGACGGAGACCCCAATTTTCATCCACACCCTTTCTCTCTCACCCACTGCCTCCGCCAGTAATTTTCGAATATCTTCGATGCTATAATTTTCCAGCAATTCATGCGAGAACTGGTCCCCTGCTTTCCTTTCTTCCCTTCCACTGGGTACATATGCACAGCTTCTCATGAAGGAATGGGAGGTTACCTCAAGCTGTTACGAGGAATCCTGTGATTTTTAGGTTGTGCAATGCAAATTCAAATAAATGGAACGTTTTCTCAATTTCCTTCTCGGAATGAATCAAACCCTCGAATGCCTAAATAGGTCTTAAAGATGCCTCCAGTGTTTTGGACTCGCTCGCCGCGTCGCATTACAGTCAGACAAGCAAAAAAAAATTAAAGACAGAGGCTTACACAAACAGTGTATTCTTTGGAGTCTGTTTATTTTTATTCTTTCGAGAAGTGTTTATTTCTATTGTTGTTCCTAGAATATTTGTTGTTAAATATTCGATGCAACCAACATTCTCCTTCTTTTTATGACTCCATCCAGGTCTCTAAAGTGGCGGGGTTGCCAATTTTTCCCTAGGCCTCCCCCCCCCCCCTCTCCCGGCTTGCCACTCCTGTATACGACACTGGATGTAATAGTTATGATGCCTTCCTGCACAGAGACCTATTCATTTCGGAAAAGCCTAGTTATGCTCAAAAAGCTCCGCTATTTCCGGAGAAATCACATTACATTCTCTTCAACTTTTTACATGTTCGCATGCATTGTACTGAGAACACGAGAATACTGCAATATTACAAATTGCCGCCAGACATGTCGTATTGTGTCAGTTGTCCATAGAAAAAGACACATATCCATGCACTAAAGGATGCTTCCTAGGTGGATGTGCGGAACTACGCACGTGAGACTTGCAGCAGATGGAGAGCAGCTTTTTTCCGGCGGTCCTACCGCCTCGTCCGTCTTTGCTGAGGAATCACAACCGAATTGTGCACTAGACATCATTTAGTACTTAAACTTTTTACGATCACGCAATCGCCGCAGTCGGCTGGCAATTAGCCAATTTTAAGTCTTTCCCAATGCATGGCTTCTCTGCGCGCAATCGCCGCGATTCACGTTAATGATCGTGGAGATCATTGCGATAGCAGCGATCCGCGCTGCAATTCCATTATATTATAAATGGTGATTACATTGCATTCGATGCTCATTTTTCACTTTCTCTCTCAATTTCTTCTGTTTTTCCGGTTTCTTTACTTCGCGCTTCCGCTCGTCCCGCAGTGTAAAGTGCAATCATAGGCGCTTCAACTTGGCACGCTCAACCTCTCCACTGTCGCGTCGCGCTGGCATATCAGTGCACCGGCGCTATCATCAGCTAATGTTTCCGGTTGATCTATGGCATCGCCAGGGGTCTTCTCTCTTTCTCTTATGTGTGTAGACTATCAGAAGGTCACCACCAATGACTGGCCGCTAAAAACCGGCCGGAATAAGTTGTCGTTGTGGTTATGACTTTTTCTATCGTTACTGCACGAAATTATCAGGCTGGTGCGAGAGTGACTGTCGTTCTACAGTACGCATAACTGAAACTTATTTTCCTACCGGCATATGTCACTATAAGCTACCCTATATATACCCTTTTGTAGGATTTGTTCTTATCTTTCAAACGCTATCCCAACTTTTCGTCTAGCCCTTTCCTTTACATTTTCATAGGGTCGCGAAAAATGCATAAGGATGACATCTAATGCTCAATGCATGCTGGTGGAAGTAGCATTTATAGGCTACATACTTCGTGCGAAACTCTGGTGATGAATATCTTCCTTGAATTAGTTAACAGTTGCTGCAATCTAGTCTTCTACCTGCTTAATATCGTCTTTATTACAATTTGGGCTCGAGGTGGGCGTGGCTTGCGCCGCACTTCCTCTTTCTCTTAACATTCAGCTGAGAAGTAGGTGAAAATTGGAATTTTTTTTGCCGAAATTTCGGAAATACAGCACCGAGACTGATCTAGCACGTTGTAATGATTTTCCCTTGCGTTTACTGGTAACTTTACTGCTGCAGTTTCCCCTTACCAATCGTTTTTACAGCGGATGCTACTTTTATCATTTCCGGTGAGAGGCGCCCACTTGTACACCCTTCACTTCTTTCTCTCCTTTTCTCTGAGAGCGTCGTTGATCATAGCTCATATGAACATGAATGAATGCTAGTTCCGCCCTCAGAACCCACTACTGAGACATCACACAATGGTGCTGGGCGTGGCTAAGGTCGCACTTTTTTTCAATCCTGGTGGTGCTATTACTGCATAGTTTTGCTTCTATTTTTCTGTTGAAGAAGTAGTGGAATTCCGAATTTCTAGTAGAAATACTGTTAATTGAGTACTGCTTTATAGTATTGTAGTAGTGGTACATATAACATGATAATTTTGGCACGGACGACGCTGCAGAGCTGTGATTAGTCGATTCATGCGCGCGTCGCAGCTGCAGTCTTCAAATGAACGAGTACCTCTGAGGAAAAATAGACGGGTTTGCTAAGCTCGTATGGGACCGAAGGATGCTACCGGAGACGTCAAACTGTAAAGAAGTGACCGCCAATGTCACTCAATGCGTCGAATTTGCAAGATCAACCTCAATTTAAGGAGCATGCGCGTGCGGCGCGGTCGCGTCGCGGCGTAGGTCTTGACTGCCTTCCGCATTTGTGAGTCTATCAGTAGTGAGGAGCACTAAAACCTACGACAGTATAATTATAAAGGGGGCGCGGTCTTGTTCTCACTCTTATCGTTGTTGTTGTTTTTATTTTTCTGCTGTACGAGTAATTATTGAATGCTAATTAACTAATTAATTATTTTATTTATTATTTTTTTGTTCGTTTGCTTATTTATTCCTTTACTCACTTATCTGTTTACTACGGCAACTGAGACAAACACCATGCCACAACTCCGTCAACAAAAGAGTACGTACTAATTTTAAAATTAGTAAGGACGATGTGACAGTAATCCAGTAAAAGAGCAGGCGTCTAAGTTAAAATTTAAAAAATGGGAACGGGCACAAAAATAAAGAAAAAAGCGGGTTGAACACAAACTTCAAAAGGTTGAATTTTAATCTGAACATGCCTTCACCACTATGCATATATGAAGAGGTGGCAGAGGGGGTGGGGCTGCTATTTTCCTGTATTTTGAAAAAATTTGACCATCAGCCAAGAACACTTCTCATAACAATAAATGGGAAGATCCTAAGAATTGTTGGGTGGCGTACATAGTACATCCTTGCCCATTTTTTTAAATGAAAATTTTTCTGGAATAGTTTTTCTTTCGATGTTATTTTATCATGCCACGAAACAGAACCGAAATTTGCCAAATTAAATACATTTCTGCAAATTTCGTCTCATTTTTCATCCTACTGGTTTTGTCAAGGTTGTCTATGGAGTTGGAAGTGATGGATGGAAAGAAATTTTTTGCACCAGTCCCGGCATGCAGGCCCTGCAAGGGGTTCACCGCGAGTAAAGGAATTATTTTACAGAACCACGGATATTTTCGAGATTTGATTTTTTATGCTGGAGCGAACACATAAACATGTTTTTGTGGACTGCAATTATTTTTTTTTTTACAAAATCAGCCATACCCCAAATTTTTTGAACAGTCCCCTTCTTTTGCTTGCCTTTTTGTTAATCTTGTGTATTCGTTTATCTTCTGCAAAAATCTACTCACCTGATATAATGTGTTTCTCTGTAGAGCGTACTTGTGCAGATATTAGAGAAAGAGAGAACGGGAGAAAGTGTGCGGTATGGGCGCCAGTACGTTTACCCTGGGTAAATGACGCATCCAGGCCCTGATGTTAAGAATGTCCATAATTTCCATGTTCTGGAACAATATCTCCCATTAAAATTTTCATGCTGCACATAAGTTTTACTTCCATATCGGCTGAGTTGTTATTAATGATCATTTTAAAATGTTTCATGAACCAGTTTCATTGAAACACGTGCCTTTCCATCCGGTTAATGGCCGTATTCGGTTGATAGTGTTCAGAATATGTTTCTTCCAAATGTTTCATGTGACTGCCACTAACCCTTTACCAGGAAATCAGCCCGAGAAACTAGGCGACATTTTCTTGGAAGTCGACATTTCGATTAAATGATATCTCGATCAATTTTATTTTTCGAGTTTTCGAATATCCGATGTTTCGAATGATTCAAAACAAGATTCATTTGTAACTTGTTTCGCTCTGACTCGTTCGAGGTCTGCTTCTAGGCCTGGATGCATCATTGAGATTACCCAGGGTAAACGTGTTGGCACCCATGTTGGCGATGAGTAAATCAGTGCGGTATTCCCACGTTCACCCAGGGTGGTCTCGACGATGCATGTGGGCCTGATCAGCTGCTCTAGCTTGAACTATAAGCGTGGTGGACCCTCTTCCAGATTTATGTGGATGTGGTGGAACAGTAAATTTCTGGAACAGAAAATTTTTCAATGTGTATTCTTAATTCTTTTCTGGTATTTGAGGGATTTATATTGAAATCAATCACAATGTAAAATTTTCGGAAATGATGCGTTAGAAACCCACACATTTCTGCATTTCTTCCTGGACGCATCCCTGCATTGCCAACGTCCGAGCCCGAAACCACCAGGGCTAGGACTCATGGGCGCATAAGCTAGCAAATCCAGGAGCCGTGTGCATCATTGAGAATACTCAAAACTCAAAGGGTGAACGTGTTAACAGCCTACGAATTTACCCGTTGTCAGCACGGCCGCCAACATGTTTACCCTGGGTAATCTCTATGATTCATCTAGTCCGAGGGGGAAAGAGAACAGAGGAAGTGAAGCGCTCAGGCATCCGAGATCCGAAGAACTCACAGTTACGCAACAATCGTACCTACTAGTGGTCCCCATCAGTATGATTACCCAGAGTGAACGCTTCAACAGCCCACGAGTGGACCCATCGTTGATAGGCCGTCAACATTCTCTGGGTAGTCTCAGTGATGCATCCAGGCCCAGGCTCCCAGGCTACCAAACGAACTTTCACATTCTGCATCTCCTGCCATTACCCAGTCTATACCATAACCAATAACGCAAAACATCGTTGGTTGGCCTAGGTCAGCCGGTTCTGAATCTCAGCTCAGCCTGTCGCGCTCCATCGCCAAGCATCGTAGATACATTCTCTCACCTTTAAATTTGGACGGTGTCCAATCTTCAAAATTTTCGGACTTTAGGGTTTAGAAGCTCTGTCCTTCCTCCAAGGAACGTAACGTACAACAAGGGGAATGAAAATGAGTAACTGTTCATCACTCTTCTTTTCCAAAAGCTTCCATGCAAAGGACGCACAGTGAGCGTCGATGACGGTACGTTTTTTTGCACAATCGGGAAGCACGCTGCGCGACCGCGCCGCTCGCACTGAAATACCCGCCGTATCAGCAAATTGTATGTTTCTCTTGACAATTAGTTAGTTTTCTTAATAGTTAACATTAAATTAAAAAAAGAAAACTATCGGGAGAACTCTGATGCGCCACTAAGGCAGCGGCTTCAGTGCGAGCGACGCGGCCGCGTTGCCTGTTTCCCATGTCCTCGAAAAACGAGTTGCTGGAGCATTGAGCCTCAGCAAATGCTCATCTTCAGATTTCCTGACTTTGAGTTCAATTTCGCTGAAATATCTGCGAACTCTTCGTTGGAAGGGGACTTCTAATAATTTTAGAAAAGCTCAGTTGCCTACAATTAATCCTAGACAACCCATAGGTTCTTTTTCTGGAGATCACATCAGTATTTAAACTGGTCTTGGGAAATTTGCGTCCCTACTTGCCATGCACGCATCCTTTCCTATGATGATAGATCAAATCTCCCAGAGCTGTTTTCCCGGACATCTATACGGTTTGGACTTTCCCGCTCGCGCAGATTAATGACTAACAGTGCCGTTTTTCCCACACCGCCAGGTCTACAAGCGGCTCGGCTGACGGCATCCGGCATTAGTCACATTCTCACCATCTGCCAACAAGCCCGGCTGTCCAACTGATAAGGGTTACATACCGCTTCAGAATTGTACTGCTACACGTAGTCAGTGGTTTTTGCACGTAATCGTAGTTCGTTGCTATGGAAAATCGCTACAATTCTGCACCTACGAAGTTTATATTCTCCTTGGAATTCATTTCTGGACCATTGTGGATGCATCTACACTCCATGCTTCGTCCTACATCTGCTCGTAACGATTTGCACCATGATGATCGCTAGTATGAAAACACCCTGTGAAACTGCAATTTTCTGTGAAATTTTGGCTGGAATCCGGATCATCAAAATTTTTCTGATTTCTCTTTCTCTCTTCGAGGAGATTTGTCGCCGCACAGGGATTCGAAGCAAGGGCGAATTTCTAACCTTCTGTTCTTCTTTCACAGTTGAAGAAGTTCTGATTGTATTTTCATCCCACTTACAGGGGTATCAAAAAGTTTCCGGCCTAGACCACTTACACTAAAGCTACTGCAATGAAATTTTAAACCGAATAAATATAGACTTCTCGAAGGTCAACCCACTTTTCATCTTGCCATCCTATTAAACTTTACCAGTTTTATAAGGAGTTTTGTCGCATGAGAAGAAACACCAAACCTAAGCTTTATTTCGTAATCGTTCTCGTTCCGCTGGAGCGCTGTTTCGAATTTTCGGATAGATTCTGGTAGCTGGGCCCTGACTTCTGCTTATGAACTAGTGGAATCACCGAAGTGCGTCCACATTCTCAAGAAGGAATACAATCTCGTGAAAATGAGTGTTCCGTTGGAGAGTTTGAATTTTATGGTTGAGTTTCTGTAGTAATTTTTCTTGATTGCTTTCAGAATGCGCAGGAACAAGGTAATATTTAACCTACCTGCTTCCTTAGGGTTCACGCAGATGTAGTCATGTGGCACGAAATTTTCTCTGTCTCATGGAACCTTTGGTGAAACGTCTCCATCTCCAAGATTCGTGTTCGATCGCACTAATCTCGGATATGTGCCTGTCTCGATCCATTACCGCATGCTTAGGAGTTCAAACCTTGGCACTAGATTCGCTAGTAGTTGCCGGTCAAGAAGCGCTGTGAAGTATCGTTCCCGCTTTTCTCAAAACGATCAAAAATCTTTTTCGAATGTTCAACGGAATTTTCCTGTCGAGCGCCGAAAAGGTTTTGGAGACTCAAATTTCTGCGAAGCTTCAAATTGTTGGATGACTGCCCAGGGGATTTCCAAAGATAGTTCAAGATAGCTCAAGTCCTTGCACAATTTCTGACATCAATATCTGTCTGCACTGTCCACCGCTTTTCTACACAGCTGCAACAATCTGCGCGCGCCTTGACTCTGTTCGTTGACCAGAGGGCGCTCCATCACTGATCGATTATGGCATACTCAAAAACTCCGTATTCGGGAATTCTACACGGGAATGCTAGAAGACTTTCTCCTTGTTTACAATTGAGAGTGGGATCCAGATTTCGTTCAGTAAAACTTGTTTACGGAGCAAAAAGTCACCAGTTTTTTTTCGCATGATTCACATTTTTGGGAGGTACCCATAGTTTGGCTTGAACAAAATGTTCTGGTTTCCAGACGGGCTGACGAAATCTCATGAAACCTTGCAATCTAACATGAAAGGCTTCCTCCTACACGATCCCTTCAAAATTGTTCGGAAATATGGAACAGACAAGCGGAGGCCGGAAACTTTTTGATACCCCTGTATTATTAGGTGGAACTGCCTACTACGATATGCACGATCGAGCTATTTTGTTGTTTCTCGGAAGTATTTTTTTATATTTTTGCATGTTTTATGAATGGATAGTTCAAAAAAGTACTGCTTATAAGGGCAATTTATACTAGTCAGATGCGCGCATCCATTTGCGAAAGATTTTCCGTAAAGACCGGTCAACGCGCTGTGAAATTCTCAATGAAAAGGACGCGCGGACGCCACGAGGCACCAAACGCGTGCGACTGAGATGCGTCAGCGATGCGGCTAGCCCGATACTCCATCCTTTAGATGCGCGCGCTCCAAACGCACGCATCTAGTATAAATTGCCCTACAGTGTGAGCATGTCGAAAAAAAACCATGGAAACTTGATCGTAACCATTTCTCGTTGTGCTGCCTTAGCTCTATTCTGTAATTGTCCGGCGGCCTGGCAATTTTTGTACAACTAATTTTTTAATAACTTCCAAAATTTAATTTCAATTTCAACTCTCCTCAACTACATTTATCAGTCCTCGTGCATACATAAAGCTAGAGCAGTCCTTCAAATATTATACCCAAAAATGCACTGTTATTGTTGTTATGCCCAGTGTTATTCCAATTTTGTTGCCTTCACAGATTTCACTAAATTCCTAGGTTTAACACTACAGTGGAGACATACGCAATGGTCAACATTGACAAATCCTACTAGAAAGACGGTCATCGTCGCCACCAATTCAGCTCGTTTGCAGAAGATGGCCGAGTTGCCCGGGCTTAAACCGGGGGGAGATGGGAATGAAAGCAAGTTTATCATAATGGAAGAAAGTGATTGCAAACAAAGACACAAATTCATATCATAGTATAACTCATCCTAATTGATCGCCAGCACAAACTTAATCTATCTTTATCTTGAGATTGCTGATGCCTACGACGATGCAACTTTAGTAGAATTGTTGGCACCATTGCTAACCATCCAAAACAATCAAAATCTCGGACATGAAATTTTCCGTGGGTGCTGCCCTTAAGATTCCGTTTTCTCCCAGAGTGTCCTGGCGTTTTGTTCCGGTGCTGTGGCGTTGGTAGTGGTGATCAATGATGGTGAAGGACTTGTCGGTAATAATTTTATAACCCTGTGAAGGTCAAGCGCTCAAATTTGCAGAGTGAGAAGTGGAGAAAGTAAGACCAGTTCCAATTCTCAAGGTAAGCCATGGAACCTTTGCGAGAAAATGAGAACCAGTTGACTAGCCAGCCAAGTGTTGTACAGTTATTTCCGCCAATCCTGGAATTCTCCCGTTCCGAGTATGCCATGGTTCCGAAGGCATCATTCAAACTACCCATGGTAAACACGTTAATGTGCACAAACTTACCCTCTACATGACACCCATCAACATGTTCACCTATACATCGCAATGAATGACATTCGTCATCGCAACTCAAACCCCAAGGTAACGAAACCCTAGTCAAACCATAGGGTGGAAATTACCGTCCATTATAGGCAGATACATATAGCTTACCCGATGTTTCAGCCAGTGGTCATCCGGTAAACTTTTTAGTAAATACCAAATTATGGGTAAACTATGGACGTCACCACGCTCACCACGGGTAAACTCAATTATGCCCCTGTCTGTATCCAGATGCTACTCATGGGTAATCGTATCCATGGTTGTGAGCTTACCAATCCTTCCATTGATGCTTTCGCGCTCAGAGTTCCGTGACAACGTCGCCAGAATTTGATATTCCTGGAAATTGGGCCCTCAGATTCGATTTACCTCACCTTTACCATCTCATTTTTCCTAGCGCAATTGCCATGGATCATAATGACGCCAAATCCCCAGCACACTAAACAAATGAGGTCAAACGGCCCATATGAGGATAATGAGCTTCTTCCGTGATTTTGAATGACTAATCGCTGTCATATCCTGAACGTTTCCGCCGCTAGCTTTCCAGGATTAATTTGACCCACGAACGTCTTAGACTCGGCGCCCGAAATAGACGCGGTCAGCAGGTTGATGGCACGCGTCTTGAAGAGGTAATAGTGGATCTGTTGGGGTTAATGCTAGGTCTGTGTTGTTGATTTATACTTCAGGAAAACGAGTAGTTGTCGGGATTCGTGCACATATACACAATACTCGAACAGGTTCAGGAAACCCCTAGAAAAACGCCTCAAATTATTGCGAAAAATGTTTTGAATTAAGTAAGGGGACTAGGCCAGAAAACAATTTCTTTGGTCCATTTTCAAGGATCCCTTCTTTTCTTTGGTCTTGTTTTTTGAAGATGCGTCTGTCCTGCTTTTTCAAGACGTTTTTCTGTGTTCTCGAAGCTTGCCTGAACCTCTGCCAGCACATAGAGCGAAAGGTCTGATCGCTGAACGACGTTTCTGTTGACTTTTTTGTTTCAGAAACTAATAATAGCAAAAAATGGCTGTTGCTCGCTGCAGCGACGACAAATGCGATCCGGATGTGGGCAGTTCCACGCCGATCGAACGGTCGAACGTCCACCACCGTTCTTCACTGACATTGATAACGGTTGTAAAACGTCGCTGTCCAAGCAAGTGCAAGCAATTCTCCCGAAAAATGAGCTGTATTCACGGGGGGACAACCGACATGGATGGCGGTATTAGTGTTGGATTGTAGGACGCTGGCAAAGAGGAGGTATTCAAGCTGCGAGAAGATGACATTCCCTCTCTAACAGTGACTGAAAGTCCTTAGGTTTGAATTTCTCACCGAAATTGGAAATTTTTGAAGGCAAAGTGTCCCCATACATATTTGCTAGGAACAGCTCACTTAGTGGGAGTTGAGGGTCTTTTTGCTGCCAAGGTTCACACCATACTTGTTGTGACTTTTTCTTCTCTCGAAGTTTAATTTTGTGCCAAAATTCTCTGGAAAAGGTGTGCCGACAGTGCAGAATCTATGCGGTTACTATTGGGTTACTAAATGGCTTTGCTAAATTTGACTTTTTCAAAGATATTTTCACTTTTGTTTTATTTTTATTTTGTTATCTCTGAAGTGACGTTTTCTGTGTCTTAGTTTGCTTGTTGATTTTTGCATTTTGGTGTATTCTCGGGTGTATTTGATTAAATAATTGAATAAATAAATTTTGGCGGAACATCTCAGAATACGGATTGTTTCCGGACGGCTTCCCTATGAATCAAAAGAACCTCCTGAGAAAATTCGTGCATGGACCCCCATGAGACCTTCTGTGAGACGTTATGGTAGCTCACCTGGTTAACGTTTACAGTAGCTCAGCTGGTCTTATCTTATCTTCTTCCGTTCTGGAACAGTGGAGAAGCGACTTAGGAGAATCAGCGTTTTTTTTTTTTTGGAAGTGTTTTTCAGTGGTCATACAGCTTGGAGGTGATCGCTGGGGCAGTTTTCATACAATGGTGGATGTTTTTAATTTGTTGAACTTTAATCCTTTTGCATTTGCAAACAGAAATTGGTTCAACTGTTTTGATGTGCTTGCAGTGAGCGTCGACGGCGCTGCATTTCTTTGCGAACAAGGGGAACACGCTGCGCGGCCGCGCCGCTCGCGCTGGAATTGCAGCCGAGGTGGGAAATCGAGGTTTTCCTGACAGTTCTTCATCCTATTTGATGTCAACAATCAACAAACTAACTAACTATCAAGAAAATCCTATAGTTTGCCCTCACGGCGAAAATTCCAGAGCGAGCGGTCGCGTCGCGCAGTGCACGAATCCGCGAGAAATACACAGCCATTGACGCTTGCTGTACAAAGGAGATGCAAGAGGCTAACTCCACTGATCGAAGGGAAATATATGTGCTCTGAATATTTGCCTAACAAGGTGGTAGAGCATTTCTTACCTCGGGCCCTGAGAATTTTCGCCATGCGGCTGTAAGATTTTATGAGTTAATCGGCAGCTGACGTGGTTACTTGGATGACATGCTAGACTATTAGTCCCGAGGGTTCGGTTCCCCTCCTCCATTTTATTGAAGGATTTTTTTTTGTTTCGCAGCCGCACACCGCTGCAGGAACCGCGCACACACGCACAAACACCCTATCAACCCAGCACTTCCTTGCGAAATCTTTTTTTACCGCCTTAGTGGGTCACCTTGATAACCCCTCTAGAGACGCTCTGCTGTAAGAACCGCATTGCAACGTTAACACAATGACCTTCATTGTCTAGTTTTCCTTATCTCTGCCGCTCTGCTCTCTCCACCGCGTTCACAGTCTCCCCGCGTTATCTTACCAGTGTTTGGCTAACTGGTATGGAACCAATTAAGATAATAATCATCAATAAGCGACGATATCGACGCTGTTTTCTTGATGTTCTCACCGATACGCGCGTGATAGGAACGACGCCGTCGATTTGATCTACGGCCACCCACTACGTTGATTTGATCTACACCTGGTCGATGTTATCGACCAGCTGTAGATCAAATCAACTGTATGGGTGGTTCCTGGATGAAAACCGGACGTGTCACTGTGGTACTGACCGCTGACCAGCCGTGTGTGTATGTGTGGGTCGTCTAATCTCTTGACGCACCCATGTTAGGTAAACATCCTCAGCGTCGTGTTGTTTTGCACCAGATCATCGCCACACAAGACGCTTAGGTGTGTTGTTGACCCACCGATCAATATCAGATGACGTAATTTGATGAAAGGCCGCCGGGTACAGAAGCCACAGAAGAGCTTACTGTTTTTCCGAGACAGTGGTGGGGCGCAGCTGCAAAAGTGCTACAAAAAGGGCTAGCCAGAACCTTATCTTGGGATACGGTAGGCCTGATTTTGATTGGTTATGCAGTTCGTGGACCCTAGCCCTTGTCCAACCAACATTAAACCCGCAATGTTGAGAATAAGGTACCGTACACCTCCTCCCGAGGCAGTTATCAAAAGTGGGCTGAAACAGGAAAATTCGAGTTAAAAAATTTTAGACTACCTCCTCCCCGAGAATGGGTCGACGAATTTTTGAAACTACTTTACAAAATAAATAAAAATCTCGTATTTGCTTATTTTTATTTGTTTATTTTTATTATTACTTTTTAAATAATTATTGTTAGGTATTTAATATTTAAATTAATATTTTTATCAAATTAATTCTCCGTCCAGATCCTGAAAACGGCGGAGACCTCACTTTTTTCTCAGCCCCCCCCCC
>JARK01001355.1:1356114-1367889 GCA_000688135.1 Ancylostoma ceylanicum | reverse complement strand
AAAGTGGGTGGGAGGGGGGGCGTGGGAAAAAATTGGGGTCTCCGCCGTTTTGGGGACCCAGACGGAAAATAAAATTAAATATTAAATATAATAATAAATACATAATAAAAATTATTTAAAAAATAATAATAAAAATAATCAAATAAAAATAAACTAATACAAGATTTTTATTCGTATTGTAAAGTAATTTCAAAAATTTGGCGACCCATTCTCGGGGGGCTTCCCCCCTGCGTCCGCCACTGGTATCCACATAAACACATGTACCTAAATATCGAATCGTCACGAAACTAATGTGCAGTCATGATCTACTGTTTCGCTTTTCTCATCTGATATTCGACAACAATAAACGGAGACCAGAATCCATAGCCAAGTTGCTGGGATGGCGTTCGAGCATTTGCCTAATCATCATGATTGAAACTTTTGAGGGTTTGTCCAGTGAATTTGGATGAAGCCTGCTGGCAGCAGCGAATGGCGCGCGTAAGGGGAAAAATAGCCTTGTTGAGCATTCCAAAAACTTAGGTAACTAAACCATAGTCATCAGACCAGAGTAGAAGTAAATATTACTTGCTAGATGAGAGTATAGAAGGAATACGATAGTATTTGAATATAATAATGGGAATAGTATGCGTTCTTATGCGGTTTTGCAATGTTATATTCAATGCTTAATCTGAATATTTTTGGTAAAGGCATAAGAAAAGATGAATAAAGATACCACCTATTCCACATTCAAACTATTTAATTAATTTTTAAAGGTTTTTCGAATGCTTCCACAGTTTTTTTAATGCTTTTGTCGTGAGAGTTTTTTGTTTCGTTTCCTTGGTTGATTCATATGGTTTTTTTTTCTATCATTGCAGAAGTTATGTTATATGCAATAAATAATAGTAAATAATAATAACTAGAAAAGTTATTGCGATGTTTAACTAATTACTATAATTACTTCTGCTTTCATTCATTGTAACATGACTAAGCTTCTGGCGGTGCGCCAAAATCATCTACAGCGGATGTCCGCACGGTTTTTCCACTGCCTTCTTTACAAAAAATTGGCCTGATCAGTCTTTTTTTCCTGAATTTTCGCTAATAATATCTCTTCTTGTGAATATATTTCTATAATAAATATTATAGAGCGAACAACAATGCATGTGACTTTGGTTGCGTTGGTACTTTTAAACTAAGAAAAACCGTAATGGCTGCATGGTTAATTACCCAAGTCTGAGATATTTATTTTCTAGTAGTATTCTATTCTGACCCTAGAACCCCTACGAGTCGACCGGATGGATTGGTGAATGCCTTCCTTCATTTTTATCCAGTTCTTTTTACAGCTTAAGGTTTCCCTTCCCTAACTGATGCGTATTAGGGGAAGTCCTACGCCTTCAGTCTAACTTCCGCATAAGGGTATAGAACGAGATGGTAGTTAAGCCATTGTTTTTCTTCCTTTTTCCTCTTAAATAGGGAAATATGATTTGTTGATTATTTTCTGCTCTTATGTAAACTGAAGATTGCTTCATAGAGAGAGGGTTGTCCTATCTTTCATGTCATTTAATTTGACCACTTTCTTATTAATACCAAAGCTGTTATAGTCGGTTTACAATTCATGCATAAGATTGCGATTCTTGCGCTAAACTGCAAGCATCCATGCGAATTTCGCGCTAAACCACAAGCATTCACGTCCTGCCTTGTTATTCATGGGATACCACAAGTTTTTACGTGTTCTTATTTTCTC
Source organism: Ancylostoma ceylanicum (assembly GCA_000688135.1). NCBI lineage: Eukaryota > Metazoa > Nematoda > Chromadorea > Rhabditida > Ancylostomatidae > Ancylostoma > Ancylostoma ceylanicum. Next base: position 1,366,169 of record JARK01001355.1, on the reverse strand, counting down.
TAATTCCTCTTGAGCTCTCATCCCGTGTGAATTGGACTGTTACACTTCCTGGCACATATCCAAGGCTTCTATTTCCCGGCCAAGGCGTTTATTTCCTTTTTTCCTGACTTTTTTCCGGTTCCACCGCAGAAGCCGGACAATTTCCAAGGTGTCATCGCCGGCGATCACTAGCCATCACCAGCGCAATTATTCATATGCTCTCACTTGCATCTTGTGGTCTCCGGCGTTTTTTACTGCTTTCTCTGGCCACCTCCTCGAATCGTGTGCTCTCTCGCCGGCGTTGACCGCTGGCCAGGACCGCCTATGGCCGTCGCCCCGCCCCCGTCTATCGCGATGTGCACTGTGCGGTCCAGCACATACCACACTGCAGCGATGCCAATGATTCGATCATCGATTGGCAACCGAAACAGTATTGATTTTCCATCTGATCTGCTTGCTCCCACCAGCTAATCGATATTCGGATGGGTAGGGTCTCGATTTTCAAGGTTTCCGCGTCGTTCTCGTTCGTTCGTTCGTTCGTTCGCGGTGTTTACTTTGTACGACCTCGTAAAGTTTCATCAGATAAGTTTTAGCAACCTGTCGATCGATCGTCACTTGTAATTTATTTTGTGGCCCCAGTACATCACGGGGTCGTCCTTTGATTTCTTCTCAAATATCCATATTCGCACAATTTTTCCTTATTTCTTGATCATCGTCTGATCTCCGCTTCTTATAGCAAATCCTTGCATAATTTCTGGATTAATTTCAGATAATAATCGCTATTATTATAACTAATGTTGTACTAACAACATACGGATTTACGTCGACACTTGTGTATTCGAGACGACGATGCGCCTGCTTACAATCTCACTGTTCTGTCTATTAGTGCGGTTTAATTCTGCCGCTATTCTTAATCTGCGGCCGAAACAAGTTGTTAACTCAAGTAAGCGGTTATTTTTCGTCTTCAACGCAAGTTTCCCATGTGGTGTCAGAAATCACAGTTCGTAAGTTGTTGTCACGTTCGGTGTTTATATGTGCATGGATCATGCGCTCACTTTCTATAGGGTTTTTGTGTGTTTGATTTTTCTCGTTATTTCGAAGGAAGTAATTTCTCTGACATCATCTCCCACCCCTGTGATTATGATATTTGTCCATATGCCGCGAGAATTTCCGTTCGTGACCGGCAATTTTACCGGATAATAAGGTAATTGTTGGCTTAAGCTGTCATTTACTAATGGCTGAGGACAGGTTCCCCGTGGATTTAGAGGCTTCTGTAGGGGTAGAATTGAGGGCTATGGCTTCTTACGTTCACTCGAGCAAGCGTTTATGGTGGAAATTGTTTAGATTCACCCCTCTAATCCTGACAAAGCGCAGTTTACTTTTCGCACAGCACGTTTTTTGCAAGCAGTGCTAGAATTTCTGCGTTTTTTCGTGAAATCTCGCCATAATTGTTGATTTAGGCGGGATTTCCGTTCGGTGGACAGGTTTATAGTTGCTGCGGCTGCTGTTTTTCCGTTGATTTCTATTTTCAACTCCTTTGTAGGCAGATTTATGTGGGCGTATGTCCAGTTATGAAGAGTTTTTTGTTGTTACGTCGAATTTCTCTGCTAGATGTTCACATTTGAGGTCTCTTTTTCTTCTTAGCGCTCTATAAAACCACTACAAGTATTTGCTTTGTGTCTGTTTGTACGCTTTATAACATTTCAAGTGTGTTTTTAAGTAGCGTCACCAAACATCTGCGTGCTAAGATGTTTTTGCTTTCGCACAGCAGCTTGCTTACCCTTGTTTTTCTGTGAAAACGTGCTCGCTGTTTAGCGTCTTTTGGAATGTTCGCTTTAAATTTCTTTCATTCACATATTTATAGAATTTCTTTTAAGTTCCGAATGTATTTCCGTATCATTGAGTCGTGCAGGAAGGCTGAAACGTCATACCTTAAAAATCTTGTGAAGTTTTTTTTTCGAAACCGTCGACAGTTAAGAATTTGTGCATTTTGTCAGTTTTTCTTTTAGCGTGCAGTTTGTGGCGTTCTTTTTCGTTCTTTGTCTCTCCAACTTTCTTTGCCTTGAAGTCAACCATAATTACACTTTTATTTGCTTTGAAATTGCTTTTCCTAAATGTTTTTATATCACATTTACTAGCCGTGTGGTATTGACAGATCACTTTTTGTTTGACTAGCTCACTAGTTCTCTAAAATGACATCGTTATCTGTTTTGAACTTCGCTCCAGATGAATTTTTGTTAATTTTATAAAGTCTGTTTCAAAAATTAGAGCAATTCAATGTTTTGCGTGTAGCTGCAGAAGGTGCATTTTGTCTCACGTCAAATCATGAAAATTGAGCGCTATCTGTAACTGGAAGCGTTCCAAAACATATCTCGCCTATAACGACTGACGCGACTTACCTCAGCATAGCAGAACGTAGTTGCTTGCCGTTTAGCTTGTAAGCTGCAATTTCGTGCCCAAATTTTTGACTATCATCAATTTTAAGAGTGGCTATACCACTAGTTCTGCATAATTTTCTTTCTCTTTCTTGGACTTCACAGGTGTTTTTATTGTACCATCTGCAAATTAGTGAACAAGTTTTCTTAGTTGCGCATTTCGTTTCATAGTCTATTAGTGGATTTATGAGTCGTTTTAATTGGCATTTAGCAATCGTTACAAGTTCCGGCATACGTTTTCTTTTGGTTCATGCACCTACTCCTGGACAGAGAATGCATTGCCGTCAAACGAATTTGTTTAAAAAAGAACTCGCATAAGTGGTGAGCGCAGTTTTGCCTTTTCCTCGGAATTTTTTTTTCGTTGGATTTTCGTGTATGCTCCATTGGGTTATTAGCTTATACAGGCGTGAAAATAGTTTCACTAATATCGCACTTTCTGCATGATTTCTTGGCAATCCATGAGTTTACAACCTTGACTATATACAAAGTGCTTAGTTTTTTACGCGGATTATAGTGTTCGCTGACGCGTCGTCGCCTAATATCCAGCTGTAGTTTGTCTCGTCGGCGGCGCTTTTTCCCAGCAATTAAAGCGGTAGCTGTGCGCGGCTACTTGTGTGTGTTCGACGACCATGTTCGAGATAATTTTCGGCTCGTAAAGGCCTTGTTGGCGCCGGCGCCTACTCGTCTAATCTGGCTGTAATCGGGCGCAACTCGTATCTACAACTCTGATCGTTGTGTCTATCGCAGAACGACATCTCCACGCACAGACATATGCTCTGCACCATATCTTGTCCACGGCTCGTCAACGACGAGCTGTTCAGGGTTACTGCGCTGCTGAAGCAGTCCAGGGTCAACGAGGAAGTACAGAAGCCAGCCAACGGTGGCGGGGCGCACTGCCAAGTTTGTGTTTGCTCGTCGCGCAATACGGGGCGGAATTGACAGTCGAGGAGAGCGGATTTTGGCGCCGCGGGTTCTCATAACCCTATTGTTTGGAATTCTATGGGGAACGCTATGCGAGCGTGTGGCGATTTTCAAGTGAAACCTACAGGGAACTCGATGGAGGTGAAGCAGGTCCAGCACCAGCAAATCCCCACAATTCTTCCTGGATGATATCCCGTTCCGATGCACTAGTCGCCAGAGTTTTGTCCATTCTGGCTATCGAACATACCAGAACAGGAATATCCGTCGCGCAACATGTTTTTGGCACCTATGCTGGGCAGCATACCAGTCGGTCATTTTTTGAAAGTTGACTCCAACCTGGCCACCGTACCGATTTGTGGCCAGGAATCGCCAAAGTGCACTCGTCTAATCTGTCAGTGGTGTCTATTTGGAAAGTATTAGGTTACATAATCCACTTAGGCCACAAATAGGAGAAAATGGTTAGCTTTACTGCTACTTTTGCGAGTATTTATACTTTCCTAGTAATTTTTACAAGTAGTTTGCGGTCCTCGTACTTCTGTACCCCTCCCCTTGCATCTGGTGTGGTTGATCTCGTTGAAGTGCCTTGGGCGTCGAATGTGAATTTATTCAATTGGGATGTGCATATTTTCATTACGGTATCGTACAGTAGCGGTAGAAGGAGTAGTCGTCCGGTTTTTCCATCTAGATTGTTTGAAAAAGTTTTTTTTTCAAGGTTTTTGTGAGCAGATGTTCTTTGTTTGAAGGTCATCGAGTCTCGCTGACAGTAAAACACACACCAATGAACTTGGCGTAGAACCTTGCACTTCCCTTCGGGACTTATAACTCGTAGGAGTTTCCGTATATGTTTGCCTTAACCCTTTTCCTTGACTATACGATTCAATTGCCCCGGGCAAGGAGCTATTCCTTGAAGGATCTTCGAAAAATACAGCGACATGTTTTTGCTGCCAACCTCTCAGAACTCGCCAGATTCCCACGTGAATCAACGGAATGCTCCTTGAAATCTGATAGTCAGTGAGTGGCCCCAGTGCGTGGCCCCGGATTATCCGTGCCAAAATTATCCCAGCCCGGCCGCCGTCTCCCAAGCCCTTTCGCAGTCGTTCTCATCAACCTTACCGAGAGGGCAACGCCTTTGTCTTCGGTGACGCTGGCTCTCACGGGGGCCATTGTAATGAACTCACTGGGACGCGGCGATCTCAGTGAGAGGCTTGGGAGCGAGCAAATGTCACTCTGGAGCTGGATGAGCTTCACGGTCAATGTGCCCCGCACGCAAGCGCAGAGATCAGGCCCAGGAAAAACGCAATTAGCGTTCCATCCTCAAATTGCACGCGCCTTCCAACCTCTCATCTGGTGGCCGGCCGGCTGGGGGAAATGAATGGGGGATTTTGTTGCGAACGCTTGGAATGGAATCAAAATGCTAATAGCAGCTGCTGCTGGCTGTTGGCTACCCACCTCATCTAATTGAGTATAGTGGACAAAGACCCTGGAGGCTCTATTTTCTCGGCCGAGTACTTGGGAATGTAGTACACGAAATGGGGATGTGTTTTGACGAGATGCGGTACGTGCGGCACATTGGTGTGATGTTTTACGGCCGATGAGAACGTTTGTAATGTTCGTAACGTGCTGCGAGTAGGAACTGGTTCTGCAGCGATGACAAGTTGGTAAGCTGTATGAGCGTTGTGGTCGGGAGCGTGTGAATTAGTGTATGTTCAGGGGGTGCCGCTCATTGAGGTTTTTTTTTTTTGAGGTGGTGGACCCCTTCAACTTAATCTCTGAGGACTGGACCCCTACTGTGCTGGGTAATGTGAACGGTAGAAGCATAAGTTAGACAACATGTAATGCGGAAGCTGTGGTGTATGTCGGTTTTGAGGTGATTACTGTTCTCACGAGCAGTTTTCCTCATCTTATCTGCGTTATCTTATCTATCTAAGGCCTTAGTATGCAATCCGAAAAAGTTTTGGTCCCTGTTTTACCCGGGAAAAACGATGTTAGAATGGTGAGGCATGTGCTCTAGGGTTGGCTCTAGCTACTGATAAGGAGACTGCTTCAACTGGCATCCTTGTTGGTCACCCAAAGCATATTTACCAGACCTTGAATGACTGAGTCCTGTTGTGGAATCCATGGATGTCCCTGGGAAGGTTCCAGGGCCTGGATGCATCATTGAGGTTTCTCACGGTAAATTCATTGACGTCCGTGTCAAAGATTGGTAATGTTGCATGGATTAACACGTTTACCTTGGGTAATCTCAATGATGCATGCGAACCCAGGATACCAGCTCATCCGCAAAGGTCGAATTTTTTCAATCAAATTGATATATCTGTTGCCCTCTTTGCCAATACTTGTTATAGATTATTGTAAAAAAGCATTTGGACAAAGTACACCCATTTTTGCTGGGAGAATTTGTCCACTTTTAAAGGACAGGTATTAGACTACCCACCCCGGGAAATGAATCCCGAAAATGGTATCTTGAGGTCTCCCTTTCCGGCTGTGACGGCTCCTGGGCATATTCGTATCACTCATTTCTTCCTCGGCTCCTGGCAGGCTGTTCTTTCCGTTAAGTGGCGAAGCTGTGAAGCTTTTCCTGATAGTATTGCAATATTCAAGAGGTGTAGGGTCACGCAATGTAGCAATTACTTGCCGACGCTACGAACTTCATAGGGCCCGCCGTGGACCACCATCGTTTTTCATCCAGGGGCCATATGGGTGGGCTGAATAGGATCGGTGTGGTACTTGAGCCATATGTCGCCTTGGCTGTAGTACAGAAATCCAAGTAATTACACCATTGTTTGTTTGGAAACTGCTTGTGACAGATTGTCAAGAGCGCTGGGAAGAGCTGGCGTGGTGGTGGCTAGTGTCAGATGTCGTGACCTAAAGTGCAGCGCAATTTGTTAGCCCTGCGCAATACGGACAAAGAAACACTTGTAAAGTGATTGCGCAACGTGTTTTTCTAGTGTATTCCTATTGTTGCGCTAGTATCGCCAGTCGTGCGATCTCTTAAGAAATTCGATAGTGATCTTGAATGTGAAAATCCGTACGACCTCAATGAGATTTCGGATCTTCGGATCTACACGGTGGTGACCTCGCGGCCTAACGTTGCCCCAATATGGTTTCGCACCTCTCTAATGGATATTAGATAAGGAACCATTCAAGCAACAGGGGTCGAGCCTGTGGGATATGGCGAGTTGTGAAGTGTGTTGTTAGCAGATAAGACTCTGCTGGGAACATCTCTCCACAAGGGCTATTCAGGGTCAGGAGTAGGTATGTCCGGAGGTATGGATTTGCTGGTGTAGCTGGGGGTGACGTAGCCAGGTTTCGATTGTAAAGTGGCCAGGATTAGCCGATGTGTGGTGACAGTAGTTATTCCGGGATTTGGGAAAATTAGGCCTTAAGGTTACCTGGCGATCTCAATCTATGAGATGTTGTGGTCCCTTCGGAGGCAAAGGTGAAGAACCTTCAACGTTATTCTGGGCCTGAATGCATTTACTCTGGGTAAACGTGTTAGCACCACACGTAATTACCCATCTTTAGCACATGCGTCTTTACGTTTACTCTGGGTAATCTCAACGATGCATTCCAACTCTGGAAGATGAAGTGGTGCATGGTTAATACCTCAAGTTTTTTTTTTAGTTATGGGTCCCAAGCATCTTTAAGATTACTGAGGTAAATGTGAAAACACCGCTTAAATTCACCTATCGCTAGCACGGGCCTCGACACGTTTACCCTGGGTAATCTCAGTGATGCATCCCAGCTGCAGAAGGGGGAGCGGTGCACGGTTAATACCTCAAGTTTTTTTAGTTATGGGTCCCAAGCATCTTTAAGATTACTGGTGTAAACGTGAAAACACCGTCCAAATTTACCCATCGTTAGCACGGGCCTAAATAAGCTTACCCTGGGTAATCTCAGTGACACATCCTGACCATGCCATCTACGGAAAGCTTATCCTGTAAATTTTAGAGGGGATGTTCTATAAACGAGGACAGAGCGAGGGCTTAGCTATGGTTTTCAAAAATTACGTGAATGCATATTTATTACGGATTTCCCGCATGGCCAGCGGTACTGGTAAACCTTTTGTGAACGAAGATTTCAAAGAAATCTCCCTCTCAGACACCACAAATCACCAGCCAATTGCCCCAACTTTCTCGTTTTTGCCTATTCTCTCGAGGAGACACTTGTGGAAATCGGTAGTGAGAGTGTACGGTTAAGACTCTGAGAAAAAAGGGAAGAGTACTTTTTTGGAGGCTCACGTGCAATGACACATAAAAAAGGCAGTTCATTGCCTTTTCCCGGGAGATTGGGTATGTGGAGACGCTGCAGAAGAAGAGGAATCACCTTTTTTGTAGATGTTCTTGTGGAAAAGAAGCGTGAGGATGGAGTAGAAGCCGAGTTCCGATTTGTCCACCACGGCCGGACTTGTTGTACCAGGGCTAGGATTCATAAACGCATAACTCAGGATAACAGTGTTAACGGGCTACAAATTTACCCGTCGTTAGCATGGCCGTCAACATGTTTACCCTGGGTAATCTCAGTGATGCATTCAGACCTAGACTAGCAAACCAACTTTTCCGTCCTGCGCCTCCTGTCATTACATAGTCTATGCGATAAAAAGTCACTCTAGCTATTCTTGGTTTGCTTGGTTATCGCTTCATGAATCCCAGCCCAGGAGATTTTGGGTAAACATCGTCCATTTTAATCAGAACTAACTAGTCTACTTGATTCAGTTAAATTCAATGTGGTATACAGTCTTGATTGGATTTTTTTGAACATTTTCCGGCCGAATAAATATTGTGGGTTAAATTTTACCACGTTGGACTATCTGTAATCCAAGACGCTGGTTTCCCTCCCACCTGAGTTTATGTACTTTGTTGAATGCCTTATTAGAACCCTTCGCTGATAAATTTGGATTTTCTCCGGAGTATTCGCAGATCTGTTCCCTAATCCAGAAAAGCAAGGCAAGAGCAGAGATAAGTCTCCCCTAACCTATGATTGTTTCTGGACTCGATGACATACCGATCCATAGTTTACCCGACCTTCCGAGGGGACCGAGTAAGTACTAGAACCCGAACTCTCTTCTGCCCCATTGTTTTCTTCTGCTGTCAAGTGGAGGATATCTTATATCGACAAATGGTCGCTCCTATCGTGAAGGTCTGAAGGGAGGGAGATCAGCCGAGAGTGGTGGAGACTCATATTTGCACTCACGGGCGAGAGGGTTTGAATGCGATCGGGCGAGAAATGCGATCCGGCCACACCACACCGAACAGGCCGTGCGTTGTGCTTCGGTGTGTGTATGCGTGCGTGCGGAAACTGTATGACGCGAGGATCATATCTTATTCAACAGGGAGGGTTGTTGCACCTCGTTCCCGTGTTTAATTTGGGAAAATGGGCTCAAGCTGGGAAAAATGACCCATTTTTTCACATTTGGGGATATTTTATGGGTTATACGTGCGATCCTAGGTAGCGAACTAGAGGGTGACATGTTCGGGAATGGAAGAGACGAAGGAATTCGTCGTGGAACCCTTTCCGCTTCCTCGCTCATCTCATTATTCTGTTTTTCCATTAGGATCACCTGAAGTGGCGAGGATGGCCGTGGCGGCGGCGGCGGCTTCCTCCTTGTGCCAGCAAGCCTTTGATCTTGCCGACAGGGCATCCTTGGCGGTATTACAAGGGGCATATGCACGCTCAGGTGTGCTCATTTTATTTCAGGGATATCAAGAAGAAAAAAAAGGCTCTTCCCTCCAAGGTTGTGAATTTCTTGGAGGGATTGAGGATTTGGGGAATTTTTTTTACCCACCGTTACCCTAAAGCTTTCGACTTACTGGAGGGATCTGTTGTTGTTAAGGATTTCAGCTGAATACTACAGAAATCCTTGCCTCTCCTGCATATGGAAACCATTTTCGCGCAGCCACTTTTTTCATAGAGCTGTCACCTTGACGGGAATACATAGCATGAATATGCCGTCGCAGCGGTGTCCATCTGTGAGTCAGTGAAGCTTGTGATGACGTCATCGATGGAAGGCACTGGGAACTACGGTCCTTCCTCAGGAACTCGTGCACTATGTATGCTAATGAGCTACTAGTAGCACAGATCCATTTATCAGCCGCTAAAGCCGCCATAAAATCCCGCAATGGCTCTAATGATCCCTCATCACCCTCATCCTCCATTTCCGGTGGTGTCGGTAAGCCCTGTGAAGCTGCTGGCAAACAAAGGACCCGGTTACGTAAGAACCGAGGGGTCTAATCTAATCCTGACTAGTATCCTGGATCATGTCCAGGGAATCTAGAATTACGGTAATGCTCAAATGACGGTTTTTACGCGGCAGCACCAATGTTGGACGAGTCGGCTGCGTGTCCAGTTATTATATGAATAGCCGGGTGGCAGCAGCAGCAGCAGCGCGATTCGGGTGGAGCCGGTTCCGCACCCTCCTGCTAGACGATCACGGAAAACTCGTCCAATCTCGCGTTTGCATGTCAATCTTGACTTTTTCCCGTTGACATATAGATCAACAGCGTCTGATTGTGCTGATGACGATGGCTGGGACGTGATTGTGGCCGTGAAGCTGGTTGCGCACTAATTAGTTTTCGAAGAAAATTGCTTTCTGAATGGCTTGAATGCTTAGCAGTTGGAAGCTGAGATGGAATAGATCCGGATAGCGCAATGAGTGGAAATCTTACTGGGGCAGTAGCTTCTGCAGGGATTTCCAGCGCTTTGGGTTCGCAACCTACAAAA
>JARK01001355.1:1303288-1355423 GCA_000688135.1 Ancylostoma ceylanicum | reverse complement strand
GGGGGGCAATCAGACTGCTTTTTTTCAAATGGGGAACGGTTTTTGCTACCGTATTGTAAGAGTGATCATAATGTATAGTATACTCCTCCCCCATCTTCCTGGCATCTCTCCAGTACAAAATTTCTTCTTTTAGTCTCTTCACCCTTGGTGGGATTCATGAACGCATAACCAAGCGAACTCAGACCGGGGACCGCATGCATCATTAAGATTACCTAGGGTAAACGTGTTCAAACCATGCAAGCTTACCAATATTTAGCACGGGTGTCAACGCGCTTTCTCTGGGTAATCTCAATGATGCATCCACTCGAGGCTCATCAACTTTCACACCCTGCCTCTCCTAACATTACGTAGTCTATAGGTTTACCCAGTAATGCTAGCCATCGTTGGTTTGCGTGGTTATCGTTTTGTGAGTCCCAGCCCTGGAACCGGGGCACCAGTAACATAGCTCTTGCAGCATAATAATAACGAGTTCGAAACTCAGGGTCATCATCCCCCCCACCCTTTCAACACCCCTCTGGTTGCTGCCATCGTCCCCTCCATTACTGGTTAAGCTTCCATCCTGTCAGCATCAATTCAGGAGAGATGGCAAGTAGGAGGAAATGCTCGTAGGGTTTGAACTCGACGCATTACCCTGTTGCGGCCGCTTTCGTACTGCACAGTTATCAGTGAGGAAACCGGGGCATGGATGCGTCACTGAGATTACCTAGGGTAAAAGTGTGGACGCCCGTGCTAAGTATAGTTAAATTTGTAGGCTGTTAGCATGTTCACCCTGGGTAGTCTCAATGATGCATGCCGCACCTGTATTTAATTGCTTTCCTGTTCTACAGATGTGAGGACAATTTTGGGTTAAAAATCATGAGATGCTACTAGAATATTACCCTAGGCAATAATATCCTTGAAGATCCACAATTTGCGATTTTCTGACCACTACGCCGCCTTAGGACGTGAAATGCCTATAACCATGCAGCAAGTGCGTTTTTTCCAGTCTCTGAAGAGGAAAACTATGCATTCTTTGTGCATTGTTCGTTCCATTGCACTAGACAGGCGCACTCACATACGCTGAGTGGCTCTTACGACGGGTTTACCATGTTCGGCCGTTATTCCAAAGCATTTTGATGACCTCGCGTAGTCGAGACGTAAAAGATGCGCCTTGTTGTGGGAAAAAACGCGACGCCGCCATATACGAGAGCGATGATTGAGTGATTTAAACGTGGCAGATTTGAGCAATGCTGACCTCTGCCGAGGTGGCGTCGATTTCAAAGTGTTCGTCACCTGCTGCGCATCACTGGCCACACATTGTGTGAGTTCAGTTGAAAACGTTGCCGAAATCGCCGAGGAATATTCTTCGGATTACAGCGCGAACACTCGCGCTCGCGCGCGCGCGTCCGAGCGGCGATTTCTGTGGCAGCGGCAACAGTTGCCGAGGATCATCGGAATTTATTCGCTTCAACACTTGACTAATTAATCGGCACTAGCTATAGTGACGGGGCCACTTGCCGGCCGTTTGTACACCTCAGGGGTTGTGTAATTTTGCGATGTACTCGTGGACTGCGGACAAGAAGGATAGATAAACGAAACAAGTTGTGGACGGCGGACGAGACGCAGGGCTTTTGGCATTGGTCCAAAGGGCAGAAATCGCTTTAGAATTGAACGGGATGTCTACAATTGAGCGGTTTATGTGAACCCACCTCTTGCCCTGATCCTCGCGTTCAATTCTAGACCGATTTCTGGTGTTTGGGCCATTGTCAAAAACCGTGGTCTCGGGTCCAGTAACGGTATTAATGGATCTCCTCGAGCAGTCCTGACTTCTAAAAATGGACGATTTTTCTGTACAGAAATAGGTATATTCCGTGCAATTGTTCCGCTTCGGTCAGCAGCAAAAAGTACTGATAAGTAGTGAAATCCATCCCATTTTCCCGGTAGTCTCGCACACCCTGGGTAAGCAGCATACATAGGTAAGGGCCGGGGGAATCCACGAATCCCGCCATGGGATGAACCGCTTCCTGGGGGCAAGGTCTCTTCCTTCCTTTAAAGCGCCTGGAGTGCTTCTATGACCTATCTAAACTGTTACTGACCAGGATTTAATCGAGTTTGGGATTGCCAATATGCATCTCGAGGAATATAGAAGAGTTGTTTTCGAGGGAGGACAGTTTGGTGGATACCAGCAGGAAGTGGAGGAAGTCTGAAGGTTGAAGAAGAGATTTGGGTTTCTCAGGAATTTTAGGCAGTAGCGAGCTGTTACACTTAGGAAGGCTAAAATATGGAAATTCATGGTATTTGTTCCTTCTTTACGAGGGAGAGGATCCATTCCTACACCAACTGAACTTAAACAAGATTTTGTCGGTCGCTTGTCCAGGAACGAGAACTCCTAGTTCGCTAGACTCTGGATAGTTCCATGCAAAGGCTCGAGACTAGGCCAGAAACCACGAAAGTCCCATGACTTTGAAGTCAACAGTGTCAGTTTTTGCTGCAGAAATCGGATCACATCCGTAAAAGCGGCCAAAATTTATGGCACCTCTACATTTTAGTTGAGCAGCAGATGTGTGAACGGATTTCCTTGACATCTAGGTTTTTTTTGGGATTTCCTCTTTTTTTTTTTGTTGTTTTTTCAACACATGGTCTAGTTTTCACAGCACCTACAGAAAGTTTGAAACCGCACGTTTCTCTCTAATCTCTGGTGCCTGATTGAGTTCAGAAACTTCTCACAAGCGACGCCATTACGTAATCCATAGCTAAACTGATAGTTTTTATTGTTTACATGACTAATTTAATCGGATGACTCACCACTTTTTGCGGGGTAAACCTTGCGAAATCCTTTAAAAGTTGGTTAGCGGCAGTTGACTCATGCTTGAACCTCCTCCGCCAAGGGGTTTCGCCATTTTGAAGCATTAAATTTCGTACTAACCGGGAGGATTGGGGTTAATCTTCACATCTAACCTGCCCTCCATTTCTCATTCTCCAGCCATGGGTTGGTAGGGGAATTGGCCATTATTTTCACTGAATGGATGAATTCGGGTGCAAGAGGTCTTGTACCCATAAGGCAACGGGTTTTAAATGCAATTTGCTAGGGATTCACCCGTTCCTAGTGCCCTAAGAATGTCCGATGTCCATTAATTACCGTCCTTAATGGTATCGTAATCCGAATGGGTGCCGAGATTCGTTGCAAATGTGAATCGGCGGTGAACTTCATTAGCATAGCTGCATCTGCGCACATTAGCGCCTTGCAAATATGGAGCCAACGAATTAATCATCCATCCTTATGTTCTATCTTGCTTGGATGCTTGCGGCTGGGATGATTTTGGCCACCTGGAACTCCTGAAAATCCTTGCCTAGATGGTCCACAAATGGTCGAACTTCCCTGGATTCCTGAAATTCCAAGAGATGTTGTCCTTCTATTTCCATCTACGGACGTGGACGAACGCTACCAATGTTTATCCTGGCTGTTGCGGCTATCAAGGCATTAAATCTCCGTTTGTGTACATGCGGAACACCAGATTTTACGCAACCACGGCGCGGTCGTCGTCGTCGTCGACAACGTGTAGATCGTATCGGCGTCGGAGCATTTTACGTACCGTGACCCCGAGAAATACGATGTGGCGCGGTTTTTTCCCACTCGTCTCTTACCTGCGCACCTATTAATGGGTGCAGTAGTACGATTAGAGGAACAGGTGGAAATTATGGAATATGGGATTTCACGGGAAGTGGGTGATTGCACGAGGAAATGGGGTAGAAAATGGGTTTGAGAAGAAGGAAACGGAGGAATCGTGGTTTGGGGAACTGCGAGGGTTTTGGTTCTAAGGAATGATCCATGAATTCGAGGACTTCAGTCACATTGATTCCAGAGTATTCCTTGGATTCAAAATGTGTATGACCAATTATGGCTTCAACGCTAAAAAATTTACGTCTCCTTCCATAAAAACGTGCTAATGTGCGCAATTACGGACTAGTTTCTACAAAACGAGCTAAATAGGAAGGCACTGTTGCCCAGAATATAATAAGTAAACAGAAAAAGCGAAACAGATCCACTTAACACGTTTTTTATAGCCAGATCTGGTCCACTCCATGGCATTAGTCACCTTGGGGAGTTTTCTGCGGTCATCCCAGCAAGTTTTGGACATTTCAGGGTTGCTACATATCTGGGCTTTCTACTGTAGTACTAGTTGGTTACTATACCAAACTCTACGTAGTACCCTGAGGTGTAATACCTTTTGAGCCCATAATGTAGTAATTCTAACAATTTTTTTCATTCGTAGCTCCCACAAGGAGTTTTGCAGGAGCAAAAAAGAGTATGGGTGAAAAAAATGTTTACCAGGCAGAAAAACATTGTTAATTGATGTGTAAAGGACTAGGTGATGTGTAAGTGCTAGCGCTGTGACCACATTTTTTACATTTTCTTAGGACATTTTTTTACCATGAGTTTTTTCCCACGAAAGTCTAAATTCAAGCGAAAAATCTGAAGTCAAAGCTTGAAGCTATGCACTATGCAGGAAATCCAGAAAATTCCATAACCTCGCTAGTTTGTCATCGATTTCGCGACTTTTCTCTTGCAATTTAACAGAACAGAACCCATCCACAGGAGACATCCACAGGACAGAACCCATCCACAGGAGACATCCTGGAATTTCTTTTGAAGCAGTAGTCTCGCTAGTTTTTATGGTACTATGACTTTTTAGGGATGGTGATGTCCTCTAGTGTTGATATCTGAAGTAGGGTGTTGATCGAATAATGCATTAGATACATCCGATATTCGAATATTCGATTTCGAATGAGTCGACAAATTGAAACGTTCAGGAAAGCTCTCCACTTTCGAGTGTACGAAAATAAGGACTATGAAGCCTTTTTTTGGATTTTTCAGTTTCTTGGATGGACCTTTGAATTGCTATTTAATTAAATTAAATTAATCCGATTTTTTATTCGGTAATCACTCTGAAGAGAGCTTTTTTATTGCTCAGACTGGAGGTCCTGCTTAGTACCTAAGTCGTGCTGAAGAAAACTAACGCGACGTCCACATTTCGCTTTTGTTTGTTTGAATTGGAAGCGTTGGCGTCTGGCGTCATGTATTTTGTCATGACAATGACCGTCAAGCTGCGCCGCTATCCGCTCTGACTAGCTGTCAAATATGTGCCGAGTGACGGATGGTTGATCCGGAAAGCTAATCGTCAACACTGTAATTTGGCATCCGATGCCGATTGCTGCAAAAATGCGTGCAGGAAGCGGGCGCTATTGCGTTTTGGACACGAATCCAGGGGCGAAACTCGAGCGAAATGGTAGGAATCTCGTCATTGTATGGCGTCATCCAGTGCTGGTAAATGTCCCACACTGGCTCCATAGTACATTGAGCGTGAGTAGATGCTTTTTTCACAGGCGCAGAATCGTGTTACGTGTGAATGGTGCTCTAATGTCCACGAGCGCGCCAAACAGCATTGTGCCAGAGTGCTAGTCAGTGGCCTCCGCTCGCATTCCCCCCGCCTCGCCCACGGTCCCCGGGGGTTTCTCGAATGGCCATAATTTTGTGCTGAGCTTTGCTGGACATGTCAGTACATGATGGCTTCTAATCGATCTCCTCTGAGACGTTGCACCCCCGGGGGAGGGATGCAGAGGAATGACCGCCACTTACCCGGGTTTCGACGGCGCGTTGTTGCGCAGAATATGGGAGTGGATCGTGGAATTCTAATGCAATGGGGATTTTTAGGAGAGCGTAGAGGCGTGGAAGCCTGATGGTCGGTTATCCTGGGAAATCTAAAGGGCTCGGACTTGCTGGACAATTTTCTGTGAGAGTAATAAAATTAGGGTAGATTCAGGACTTTGATTCAAATTTTTCAACTAGGCCGGGATTCATGAACGGAAAACCTATAGAAACCAGGTTAGAAAACTTACTTTCGCATCCTGCGACTCTCAGCGATACATAGTCTATAGGGTGAACTGTCACTAACCATCGTGGGTTTGCTTGGTTGAATGAATCCCAGCCCTGGAGGCTATAACGATGAAAACGGCAGCATTTTTGCATAATATTTTTTTCATTTTCAATGGTACAGTACATGCGAGGAAACGAGGAAAAATTTGGTGGAATGTCCTATCATGCAGTTTTCATTGTGAAAGGAAGTATTTTTGCGAAAAGGAAATCCAGAAATGCTCCTAGATTTGTCTAAAGGTCCTTGGTCACTGCACGTCCGCAGTAATACTCAATGTCAGTTTTTTTTTGCAAAAAAGTTAAGTGAAGCCAGAATTTTGGTCTTAGTGTTGCTACAGAAACTATGAATTGGATAATGTTGGAGTTGTCCATGGAAAGGAAGTTGGATCCCTGCAGGAAACGCAACCGCCATATTTTCGTGGAACAAATTCATGTATACTGAGAAAAGCGCGATCGAATGCCCCCACGGTCCAATTTTTTTCTCAAGAGAAAAAACTCGGCTTGACCTTTCTGACAAGTTTTTGATGGGCTTAATGGACGCCCTATAGGGCTAAAGACAGGTTGCATCGTCCATTTTTCCATCCCGACCCGTCTGAATTAGCAGACATCCGTAAAAAATCCTCGAGGAGTTTTTTTTTCCTTTGGCTGATTGCCACATTTCTTTGGGTGTTCGTCCTCTCCAATTCCTCCATTGCGGAAACAAAGCCGACGAGCCTTTGTTGAATGGGATTTTTTCCTCGTTCAACGGCGTGCTCAATACGGGAAAAACCTCACATGTCGAGAAAAACTGCGGCAATGGTTCGAATCACGCGTATTCTTCGACCATCCCATTGTAAAGGAACGTCCAGGGTGTGGCTGTGCGACTGGTTGGCTTTCCGCTCACAGTAGCCATGCAATTTGCATGCGGTAGTGGAGAAAAGAACGGCGCCGTTAGGAGGCGGCGGTCGAGGGACACTTTCACTGCGACGACCTTAGCGAGTTCAGTTGATGGGAGAACGCGATGTGAAAAGAAAGCTGCCGCTGCCGCATGAACGTATTTTGCATAGGTTGTGTGGTTGTTAGATGTTATCGGACGACTAATGGCTCGCTGCCTGTGTATTCGAATCCGCCAGAGAAGTGTTCTGGGATGGCAGGGGGATTTTCCCAGGAATAAAATCCAGAAGAAACGGACTTGTGGCTCAAATGCAGCTGCAATTCCAAGAGCTTACGTCACACTCCAATGCCGGATGCACATCTTGCATCCTGTACGATGCGAGCAATAAAGCTGTTCGTTCCGTTCCACCGTACGATGTCGTGTCCTATCATAAATGCTCGATATTACTCGTTTGCAAGTCAGTGGCGGGCCGCCGCCGTCGCCGCCACCGTCAAGAAACGACGTCCTTCGGAGCACTTAGGCGAGTGCGCGCGCACGAGCGGCGTCGGCAAGCCGAATCGTCGAGGATTGTCGGCAAAAAAGCCGGTATATGGGAGATTGGCGAAGGCGAAAGGTAGCGGCTATTGGAGTAGAATCAGGGTTGGGCAAGGGCTGCAGAAGAGGTTATGCAGAAGCAGCTGTGTTTGGGAGCATTGGAAGGCTAGATTCTGGATTGTGGTGGAGGGGTACATCTTGAAGAAGTTGGGCTAAAGAGTTGGCCATTTGGTTTAGAACAAGAAAACCTTTTGCTGAACATGCAATGGTTTATGGAAAAAGGGAATAAAGTAAAGTTTGACTCTGATTATGCACCAAACTCTGACGAGAACAAACCGAGAAATAGGCCTTTTTCTATGCCTATCGGTAAGGGAGTTGTGTTGGAAGGCAAACTTAACAAATTGAAATTGAAAATAACTGGTGAATCCGCTTCAAGAGAAAAATATGAGAAAGAAGAAATGAGAAGAAAGAAAAGGAAAAAAGAGAACAAAACTGGGAAGTTTACATAAAAAAAATACGTAAAATAGCTTCGGATAACCGGGTAGTACTTAGCCCACGCGTATAGAATTTTCCGAGAACTTATCATCAAGATTTTCTGGATCTCCATTCTGATCGGGACATCAAGGTCCATGTGCATCATTGAGATCACCCAGGGTAAGCACATTGTCGCCGCGTCAACGGTGTGTAAGTTTGTAGAGTGGTAACAGGTTTACCCTGGGTAGTTCCATTGATACGTGGGGCCGCAAGGCTTATAAGTCACGTTTTTCTAACCAAAAACAGAAATATAGAAAAATTAACCGTTAAAATTCTCTTCTGAACCTAAACCTCTGAACCTCTTGAATTTTTTGGAAGTTTAATTTTTTTAGTTCACCACTTACCCATTCCTACGCGAAGTGTCACATCTTGACCTGTCAAAATATTTAAAAAATTAGCTAAATTTGAGATTATGGCGCCATCGAAGTGTAAGTTTGATCAAGATCTTAGGGTAACCTCTGCTTTTACTGTTAGTCTTTTCTGCAATGCCCTAAACTTCCTCTTATAAACAGGTTACCTTCCTACCTATACCTCCTCTCAATAGTTTCAATTTTTCATTTGTGGCGGTTTTTAAGCTTAGAATATTTTTTCTCATTTTTTTTTGTTCTTAGTGATGTCATTCTCCGTGGAAGTGTTCATCTGTTCCCATGGAGTCTTTCTCACCAGTTGCGCTCATTAGTCACTGCTCACCAGGTGGTCCGACTCAATCTGTTTCGAAAAATATGGGTGAACGAGGCTGATGTTGGAGAGATAGGTATCACCCACCCGCACTAAACCATTCCCATTCAGCCTTGATTAGTAGAGAATTGGATGGGCGTTTTTATGAGGAAGTGGACAAGTTTTCGTGCAAATGTCCACTAGTTTGCTTTGGTCATAAGCGTCGTCCGTCCCCGTTCGTCGTTGCCTGCAAGCAATTCTCCCTAAATGAGCCAGTTCCTGTCACTAAAAGTGGCCAGTTTTGCCTGTTCACAGAGGGAATGAACTGGTAACATTTGTCAGTGTTGCAAGGACGCACCGCACACACAACAAAAACCTGATCTTTGCCTATATATCAGATCCTTTTCATTAATGGAAGTGCTGATGGCAAGTGATAGGTGACTGGATTCATATGGGGTGGCGAATTGGCCAGGGATGGGTGTGGCTGCTGCAAGTTTTGTGAACGACGCGCTTGTCAATCAGTCAGCGTCGAGTGACAGTTGTCAGATTTACGGTTTACGAGCGTTGGGGTCACAGGCGGAGAGAAGTTGGCAGGCTGCCAGGTCAAGTTGGGGTGATTAGGAGCAGCTGGGGGTAACTTATGCGGACAAGGGTTCCGTTACTAATCACTACTTCTGTAAGCTCGGAATATCTGGTGACTTCTGATGTTTTGAGGCATGCAAGCGTAGAATTACAGTGCCAATAGTATAGTGACCTTCTAAGGTACCAATTAAACGGTACTCTATTAAAAAATGCTTGCACTGAAATGAGTTTCATTTTTTTTAGACGAAGAATAATTTTGTGGGTCCTACAACTCGCTCGTCATGTTTTTTTACAGTTTTATACCGCAGTAAGCGAGTTAGGGTAACCCGTTCATGACAATGACTTCACGAACTGTGATTCAAGTTCTACCCAAGAGTAAAAGACCTAAAGAAGCACTCCTTAATGCTCTGTTTGATTTCAGTAGGCCTCGGCTATCGATTCGGTGGTCATGGATCGCATTCCGCAGAAGAAAGTGACCATTTCAAGCTGTTGGAAGCCGATGGCGACTCGTTACTCGTTGGCGCTCGGTGAGTTATTACTTACCTGCTTGAAGGCAGTTATATTACGGCTGAAGGAAAGGTTGAAAGGTCAGGTACCCGAAGAGAATCCATGAAACTGTGGTCCTGACAAGAATATGTAGGTAGATTTCCTCATCAGGCTGTAGATCTATCGCTGGTCTAGTTCTTTTGACTCCATGACGTTGTAAACTGAATGAGTTGAAGTTAATGAAGTGGAGCCTAAAAAGCTTGTTCCGTCTCCCCTCGTTGTATTTATGACATCGTAAACTGAGGCAGTAAGTGGCCGAGCCGAGGTCAAGATGATTTACCCAGTTCAACGACGACGCGTCGGTTAGCGGTATTTGCGAAGTTCTGGCAAGTAGTCAATGGGTGCGAGGTATGGCGCCCTTGAGTGCACTTTTGGTTAGGGATCTGGGCGTAGGGGAGTTTGGGGATGGGCCTTGGGTTAGATTTAGGTTCTTAAGAGGATTTAGATTGTTATAATGACTGAAATGAATCTTAAGCATAATTTTTTCGCTTATCAAGGTTTAAGGGAGATTTCTCCCTAGTTAGGATTGCATAGGTTCACGTTGGAAAAGCAGATTTCGGCCAGGAAGCGCAGGTAGCAGTTCAGGACGATTTTTGATAATTAAAGAAAAATTAAGAAATTCCAGGAAAAACCTTTTCTCTTCCTGGGGCGAACGCTTTTTAACGTTCATTTATGAACTTGAAACCGGTTCTGGATCATAATTCAGTATGTCCTTGTCCCCCTGCTGTCCCAAATAAGTCACTTTTCCTCAGCCCCGGGAAGCAGGCCCCTCAATAGCATCTCCACAAATTTTGGTCCAATTTGGGGAAAAAAGCCTGTTTGTTGCGGAAGAAAACTGGTTTCGAACACCGTTTACTCCCTTGCAAGCATAATTTCCAGGAAGATAGCTTCCAGAGTCGAGTATCGAAATAGTCCTGAACGATTTAGGCTCATTTTCCCGTCGTTTTCACTACTGGGAGAGAATTTCAAGGTCCGGCTGTAAATAGACGTCTAGCCCATGTCAAGAATGACCTCATCGCCTCATTAGAGGGCTCGATTTGGTCCTCATTGACGACCAGTTTATGTCGCTATTGTTGACGATTGCGAGGCGACGTTCCAGCAATATACGCTTGGCATTCAGTTGCGCAAAGCGATGACCGACACACGCGTGCGCGTTGACATAAACAGTTCCAATTACTTGCTGGACAATTGTTTTCCTCGTTACGGAATGGCGGGGGGTTGAGGGGAATAGAGGGATCAAGAGTGAGGTCCGGGGAGTGGTGTTGTACTCCCAATTACTACATATTTGGCTTTGTTGACCTGTGGTAGAATCCATGAGTTCTCCCGGAGGGCTTAAAGTACCCCGCTCATCCAGATTGGGCTGGGATTCATGAAACGCTACCCATGCAAACCGACGATGGCTAGCGTGATTGGTTATCCCATAGACTGCGTATTGTTGAGAGAAGCAGGACACAAAAGTTGGTTTGCTAGTCCTGGATGGTTTTATTAGCACTATAGCTTTGTTTCCTACTGCTGTATGCTAATATCGGCGGAGACGAACCGTTTCTGCAAGATATACCCACTTCTCTATGGAAAACTCGTCCGCTGTGGTCGTGCAGGTACTCAACCACCCATAACCTTCCCAGGAAAGTTAGTGGATTCCGTCATCGGCCAAGATGCCGTGTGGCAAGTTTTTCTGGAGCTTGTTGAGGTAATTAACCGACTGATTGGTCCTTTAAATTTGATTAGTCCGCTTTTTACCCATTTCGCCTAGCCAACAGACCACTTTATGGAAGCACTGGCTTAAAACTCGTTCCTTCCTGAAGTTGAGCTGTATTGATTGATTTGGAGAACTGCTGAAATGGCATCGTTCAATGACACGCATCGTTTGCCACGGGGTCCGAGGCCGATGTGCACTCGGCGTGCGCGTCGGGCGACGACCCAACGAGGATGCGAAAAAACGACGGACGACCGTCACCTCACCTAGCGTTATCATTGACATTGTTAATGCTATGAAAACGCTGGGGCATCGCGCGCGAGCGGTCGTTTATTTAAAGATGACGTTATTTCGGTGACGTTTCGTGCAGTTACGGTATGCTAATGTGATGTCGGCAAAGACAATGGTAATTTATAGCTGAAAGGCGCTGTTTATACAGTAAACGCTCGACAGGGTGCCACCACCGCACGGGCGCATCTGCTGCCCGGACTCATTATGTAAACGAGGCGTCAGTATCTGACTAATCTCCTTATAAGGATGAGAAGCAGACCCGACCTGGGGGACGGGGTTTGATGGGGGATTTGGTTGGAATTGCGAGCAGGTGTGAATTTGGGAAGGAGGTCCGTCAGGAGGGTCGTAGATGGAAGCTTGTGTTCCTACAAGCGGCCCAGATTGGACGAGTTTTCTGGACATGAAATGCTGTAATCCAGCCCTCGGAGTTAATTTTTTCGCTTGTAGTGATGAGATTCTAGTATGAAACGTATCGATCATTCTCGGAAATCTGGGCCTCGATACATAATTGAGGTTACCCAGGGTAAACATGGTGACGCCCGTGCTATCGGTGGGTGAATTGTGTGGTGTTGACGCGTTTACCCTGGGTAATCTCAATGATGCATGCTGCCTCTGATCCACCTTGAACCTGAATGCATCATTGAGATTACCTGGGGTAAACATGTTGACGTTAACGATTGGTAAATTGGTGCAGTGTTACCACGTTTGCCCAGGGTAATCTCATTTACAAATGCCTTATGTTGAGTCTCTCGCCTGTAGGGTACTGCTTTACCTAGCAACGTTCGTGAACGCTTCACAGAATTCGGGAGAACCCTACTTGGCTTCGGCAGTAATCCTGTGGTAAAATTTTACCATTTTCGAAGAAACCATGACTACAGCTATCCTTCGGGAAATTACTAGTTCCCAGATCGGAGGCAGTTATTCTAAGGATTCCTTCTCGGTTTACCGGACTCCCACCAGTTCTGAGACGTTAGCCAAAGAAGTAAACGCCTAGGGAAGGAGTAATGCAGGACAGCTCAATTTTATCCAAATTGAGAAGTTTCTGGATCCCTTCTGTGTAAAAGGTCGTGAGTGCATTGGCCTTCAAGTACCCACCGAATGAGTTACCAGGCTAAATGATCCGCACAGTGTTGCAAATTAGTGTTAAGGTCGGGTTGGGTTCTGATCTCATCGCGCGATTGCTGATGTTGATTTTTCAAGCGTGAACCCTTACCCAGAAAGTGCAAATTCATCTCTTCCAGGCCAGTTGCATTAGCACCTTCAAGTGCCTCAGCGGAATTATGTGTGATTAGATCGCTCTTTAGGTTATTATGGTCTTTTACCCAACTTTTTAGTAGAGCCTTGACCTTTTAAATATATTTCTAAACTACTACACTTTGCTGACAATTTCTTGACAGCTGACTGACGACCTGACTACTGTGAATTTCCATAAGGATTCTCGAGGGCACGCGTTCTGATCCGCGCGTAGTTACCCCGGATTAAGGAATCAGTCATGCGTGTTGATTAGCATAAAGGGACTGAGCGTATTGTGTATAACGTATGCGCGGCGAGCCCCAGGAGGCAGGTCAGTATTGTTAGGCGAGGGAAAGTTAGTGAAAGAGAATGGGGTTATATCCGGGCAACATCTGGATATGGACTAATGAGGGTCTGCTGTATGCAGAAGAGGCAAATACGAGTTTCTGAATATGGAAATCGTATTAATTTCGCCGTTTTGGCCTCCCGCATGTAGAGACTTCTCCCAAGAATTCTCATAAATTCACCAAAACGACTAGTCACTTCTCGGCGCTATGGCATTGTCATGTCGATAATCGAATTTGGCGCTATGGCGCAAGGTTAGAGCGGCGCCGCTGTGGAGAGGAGCCGTCGGTCCCGGGCATAATTACAGTGTGAGTGACGGTGAAGTTGATGGTTGGTGGAGGTCAGCGAGTGACTCTGAACACCACCGACCCCCGGACCCCCCGGCGAGACCGGAAGGTTGCGCAAGACAACGGGTTTTTTAGTCGCTACCGAGTGATTAGTGAGTTCTTGAAGGGTTGCATTGAGAAGGAGAGGTTAGGGAACTGATATAGAGGATTTCTTAATGAGACCTGACGGGTTGGGGGGCGCGGCGTTTCCGGAGGAGGTTTGGCACCCACTGTTCGAACAATGAGGCTGGCTGCATGCGTGGTTGAGATTACCCAGGGTAAACGGTGCCAATATGACGTGGGGTCGCATGCATCATTGAGATTACCCAGGGTAAGCGTATTAACACCACACAAGCTTACCTTTGATTAGTGCGGGCGTCAACATATTTGAAGTGTTGGTCAATGATGCATCCAGGCCCTGAATTTACCCACCATTAGCACGGACACCAACCCATGTACCCTGGCTAACCTCATTCAGGCTCTGATAGAAGTTTGCTCTAACCATTGTTTCTTTCGTATATGGGTTTAAAAACTGCAGCTCCAAAAGTGTAACCCATACCACATACCCCTGTTCTCCTGGTCTGGATCTATGAGTGCATGCGGGGTGCGGGGCTAAACCAAGTTAACCAACCGTACTTGGGGTATTTTACTGGTAGTGAATTCTTCATATAATAAGTCCTGTTCTTCGAGATAAGAGTTTGGGGTCAATTGTGTCTTCGATTCCTCTGCTGTCGCTACTAAAGCTATGTAGACAAAGGAAATTTTTGAAGGAATACACTATAATTATTATTATAGCTCTTAAAAGGACCTCTTCATGCTATGGCCGGGAAGGACTTCATTTTAAAAAAAATCGAGGAATTTTTAAGGGCCCAAAAATGAAGGCCTTTTCTGGATTAAGAGTGAGATTTTGTGGGTGCAAGATATTCCCACTAGAATTTTCCACCTAGCCTAACTGGCGACTTATCCGTACTTGTTTAAGCTGACAATTATGCGCTCAGCATGTAAAATGCGCATGTTCCGTTGTACGAGGACGATTTTGTGAGGATCGTCTCGAAATTGTGCGTCTAAACGATGTCAACTGGCACGCATCGTTGGTTTATTAGGACTTTGGCGTGAAGAACTGATCGGGGACTTGGCACCTCGCCAGAAGTTGTAAGGAACTATAGCTGTGTTAGAACAATGCGCCGCAGTGCTTTTTCCACTGTACTACAGGCTTGGCGCTGGCAGAAGTCATATGCAGCTCATTAATTACGAAGAAGCACGTTGAAGTGCTCACATTTATTCTGAAGAGAAGAAATGAGCACCGATGACAGGACACGTGATGTCGTCCGTAGGAAACATTACAGCGATCGCTTCTTTATCGCGTGTTCGCCGTTGTTCGCCTCGATGCGCGACAAAAAACAAAGCGCGCGATCTGTTCGTTGTGAGAGCGGTTGGAGTAGTGGAAGAAGGGGTATTCTTCTGGGGTGGACGGTGCTACGGTGGTGAAACTAACACATGTAGTAGACTGGCAGTGGCGGACGGGGAGGGGGGAGGGGTGAGAATGGGTCTCCGAATTTTTGAAATTACTTTATGAAATGAGAACTTTTTATTAGTTTTTTTGTTAATACGATTATAAATATTATTTTCATCTTCCGTGCAGGTACTGAAAATGGAGACCCCGCTTACCCCACTTTCTGTTCCACCACTGCCGACTAATGGTGATTTTACTCAGTGCTATTCTGTAATTTGCAAGCATAAGATGTCTGGATGTGCCCAAGTTTCCTTCCATGGGTGTATTAAGTCTATGTCACGAATAGTAAGTAATTGAAGTAATCAAAGCTTAAGTGATGTAGTTGAGTAATTGAAGTAACTGCCTGTTTCTTGGGCTTGATTTTCCAGTGCTCGGTTTTGCTTGACGCGTAAGGCAGCTAGGCTGGTCAGCTTCGAGTTTTTTGAGGCTGTTTTGAGTACTCGCTGAGGCACAGGAGGAAGCATTGCGCAACCAGGAACAGTGGCTTTGTTCCCTACTGTGCTCCGAGAGTTTTCATGTTCATGTCGGGGAGCCGACCTTACTGGCTTTTACATTGGTTATAGGTTTCAAGAGGTGAAATCCAACTTGTGGAATGAGAGAAAAACTGGTAATGTAAACGAGTCCTCTCGAGACTCCAACCGTCTCTCCTCTTATGGCTTCTTTTATGGAATTTTATCATAATTTGAGGCAAAAAATCACTTTGGCCTCGCTTTCTTTGTATGAGATCTAACGGTTGATTTCCATACAAACACTATACTTTCGTTGTAACCATCGCTAGGCGCTAGGCTTGAATGCATAATTGATATTATCTGTTGACAACCATGTTGGAGATGGGTAAAATTGTATGGTGTTAACTTGTTTACCTTGGATACTCTCAACGTTGCATGCGGCGTCTAGTCTTACTACATGTTTAAAAAGGTTCCATCACCAGTTTGTATTTTTTCACTAAGGGGTAGTATTTTTTATTGTGATGATAGCTGTTTTGACCATCAATTTCTGGGATGGTGTCCTTTTTGATGAAAATGGTCAAATTCTGCCGTCGAGGTGTACTATCGTAGAAAACGATCATCGGTGCTTTTCTTGAATTAACTGCTCAACTAATTTTACCTAGAACTGTTCGAATGTGTTTTATCTGTGTTGATTTCACTAGGTAGCACAGGATTTTTTTGCAAAATCTTTTGGCAAAGTGGATCTCGAATGCCATGTTTGGCGGTGATGGGCAAACCCAAATTCAGCCTCTGGATAGCCCTAACCTGGGCATGGTTTATGAATCTGAGTTGAAATCGATGTTTTTCATGCTTTTTGTTGGCGTTATGGGTTTGGCAACGGTGCCGATGGCCTTAGTATTTTTGTTATGAAATCTCCAATGAGGTTTTAATGTTTCTAAACGCTGGGGAATGTTAGAATTAATATTCCCCTCTCCGCATGGTTCCTAGATGTGATTACTATACTATTAGCGAAATTAGCATAATAAGCACGAGATAGCCCTGTGTTTGTACAATGGAGGCTCAGAGGCAGAGAAAAGACGGGAAAATCCGAGAAGACAGCTGAATTTTTGGGTTTTTGGATTTTGGCTAATTCTGCCGTTCATCCTATTCCCCACTTAGGTTTTCTTTGACTCACTCTTGACCACATAAATTTGTTTATGATAATTAATGAAGCAAAACAACCATTATCCACGAGAAATATAGAGGTTCATGGATTACTAAGCAGTTTTCGGTGACCTGACCTTGATTCCTCAAGATTTGACGGCGATTTTTCGCAACTCAGAATAATTTCTTGTATTTCAGCAACGCCGTCTATAACCTTTCACTAACAACGCTCAGTGTTCATCATGTGAGTTCTGTTTTCTCCATTCGCTACTCGTTGATCATATGCTTACTGGTAATCCGATAGGATCTGTTCGCTATGTATACGAACACTATTTGCATACAGCAGCATAGTTTATGCGACAGCACTCAAGCCGATAATCCTACCGTATACAATAGATTACCAGCGCCAGAAGTTTATGCAGTGATGATTTCGCTTTTTCGGCGATAAACTGTGATGGTTTGAATATGATGGTTACCAGTTGAGTATTTATGTGATGTTTTAGAAAATTGACTGGAAGCCGCCAGCTGATGTGATCGAGGAGTGTTTAATGAAGGGGAAGTTGAAGGTGGGCGTGGTTTGGGTCTCATTATTTGGCCCATTATTCTCATTATTTCTCATTATTCTCATTATTTAATTTGTATAGATTTATATGCATTTACATTTATTTATATTCATATTTATATCTGCATGCATTTCATTGCAAAAGTCTCTTCAAGATCACTTTGAGTTGAATAATTTTCTTATGGTATGGATTTTGTAGTGGATAAGAGACTCCAGTGAACTTTACCCGCTCGCACGCGCCGCATCTTCTGCGCCGTGGCACTCTGATTCTCTGCGCATCCGCATTTCCTTTATATCTCTACTCCTGCACCAATTCGTCTGGTGTGCTGCGGCGTGGCGTGCGAGCGTGGGCCACTGCAGTCTCCTCTTCTTTAGAAGTTTGCCTCAATTACCTCCTTAGCTTGAGAATTTCTCGCGGAAATCCTGAAATTTCTGGGATTCCCTTTTTTCATAGAAGGATAGAACACAAATCTAATGGAATTGATTTTAATAGCTCAGTGCAACAGTATTTTGTTTATTTACTAGTATTTTCTGCAAATATTTGTCAAATTCAGAGTGACTGCCAGAACTACATCCGAGTACTGGCTCGGCAATCCCCTGGAAAAGCGCTCATCTGTGGAACTCACGCGTTTTCCCCGAAATGCCGTGAATACGTCTACTCCAGTGTTGACGGTACGCTGAAGAACACGCGGCAATTTGACGGGCAGGTATGTGACACCGCAATTTCTTGGCTTGCCGTTTGTCCTCTATGGATAAAATTCGTGGATCTTTTCCAGGGTATATCACCCTATGATCCGCGCGATAACTCCACGGTTGTCTATCTACCGGAGACGCACGAGATCTATACCGGGACGGTGTCGGACTTTGTCGGAAACGATCCCCTGATCTACCGAAAACGAATTGGTGAAAATGACAGGGATAATGGAATAAGAACGCAGAGGGATGATGCTCGAGTGTTGGACAGTGAGTTTTACTTTTATAGAACTGCATGTGATGAGTTATTGGGTTATGGATATCCTGATCAGTGTGAATTGATTTTTTTTTCAGCTCCGAATTTTGTTGGTTCGTTTGTATACAAAGAGCATGTCTATTACTGGTACAGAGAACGAGCCGCAGAAGCCATGGATAACAATGAGGAGCGACAGGTAAAAGCAGGGTTTTAGTCACGCGGAGGACTAAAATTTCAACATTTTGCTGAATATTGTAAGTTTTAGATCTACGCTCGAGTGGCTAGAGTTTGCCGGAACGATAAAGGAGGAGCAAGGCCAGCGAATGAGAGATGGACATCGTTCATGAAAGCTCGTCTGAACTGCTCGCTACCGTCTGCGACACCGTTTTACTTCAACGAGCTTAGTGAGTTTTTTTTTCTGTGGATAATTTGAATGTGGTGCTGGTGGCAAGGATTGGAAGGAACGTTATGGGTCCGTTTGAGACGTTGTATTTGAATTCAGGACCCTTTATTCGGTCCTATTTGTGGACCTCGCGATAGGTAAGCTGTAGCATATAAATACGGGGCGCTAAAAAATCATGGAACGGAGTTTTCCCTACATATGTTCAGCTACATAGTTCACTCCGTTTGTCTGATGTCTGTGCTTCTTTTGACGGGGAAATATAATCCTTCCGAAACCTTGCTTTCCAAATTCATAAATCCAGAAAACACGGAAATACAGCGCATAGAACACTCCTGTCTTGATCATGAATGGATCACATTGTAAGTTATGGTGAGCAGATGTACAGTGAACTCCAAACGGCCGTAGACAAGGTGCGGGACCTCGACGCGGCGCTCTTGGGCAGAGACACAGGGGCTCTCCATGCTCCAACGTGCAGCGCCCCTGTGTTTCTGCCCAAGAACTCCGCGCCGCGGTCCCACCGCTTGTCTACGGCCATCTGAAGTACACTGCAGGTGATTTCTCAGCTTCATGATGCCGCCTGTTTTTCGATTTTTGATCTACTGAAAAAATCTGAAGTAGTTAAATCTGCTGCTATGTGAACCTTTTAATTATGAATTAAATATAAATGATCGGACTTACTCGAATGTTCATTCTTTTATCGTTGTAATGTTCATTCTAGAGCTTATCTCAAAACTTAAAATTCTGAGAATTTTTTTCATGGTGCGAGAACTGGTCCCCACGCCATTCCGTGGCTTCTCTGAGTGCCAAGGTGACCCTGTTTTGTAGTGTTTGCACAAATATTGTAACGCCTGTTACTAAATTAGGTACAAGTAAACTATTATACGAATGGGTACAGAAGTATCACTTGAATTAGGTTTAAATGGGTACAGTCCTTGTCGAGAAGACAGATGGATTGCGCGTGCGGTTTCATAGCGTTGCGGCTGCAGAGTCGCGGCGGGACCTACTCGAACCTCTCACTTGAAGCATGCTCTCTCCGTATCTCTCGGCCAGGTCCTGCCGCGGTTCTGCAGTCACGGAATCTGTCTATCTTGTCGAGAATTGTAGACATTCTCGACTAATTGCCAATATTCCCTTACAGAAGCCGTGTCCGATCCTATAGCGACGTCAGCCAACGATCATCGAGTCTACGCTGTCTTCTCCACTCCAGACTCTGACGTTCGGATGAGCGCTGTATGTGCTTTTTCAATGAAGCGAATCCGAGAAGAGTTCGACTACGGGACATTCAAGCAACAGGTGGGGAGTGTGACCTACAGTGAGGACGAGTTTTCCGGGATAATTTCGAAGGATTGTATTTTCAGCGAACGGTGAATTCCCTCTGGGTGCCGTACAACCGCAACGAGATCCCCAGACCACGACCGGGGGCTTGCGTGCCGGATTCGACAAAGCTACCCGAAGCTACAGTGTCTTTCATCACAAGGACTCCATTGATGCATAGAGCTATAGAGTCGGTGAATGGGCCTATGCTGATAGAAGGTTCGGATCGGGCGGATCTCACACAGATCGCCGTGTTGCCACATGTGAGTGCAGCTTTTCTTGTGGCGCTATTAGCGCGAGTTGCATTCTTTCATGGTTTAGGTGGATTCTGTGAACGGCCAGCATTACGACATCATTTACCTCGGAACATCAGATGGTCGAGTATTGAAACTAATAGAAACTGTAGGAAATACTACGGTAATTGAGTCGGTTACTGTGTTCTCAAGGACGATACCTGTGGTACGATATGATTTAATATTGATTTTTAATTGTTTACTAATTTTTTATATTCGATTTTTACCCATTTTTTTTCTAGGTGAACCTACTAACCACACCACGTCAACTGGTTGTTGTGTCCTCGGATGAAGTGGCAACGATCGACGTCCATCACTGTAACGAACCAGACTCCTGCAATCGTTGTGTAGCGTTGCAGGACCCGCATTGCGCATGGGATTTGACCATTGCCAGGTGGGGTAACCCTCTTGGTTTTCATTTTTGTTTTATATTTTGCGTGGCATATAACAGCAAAGGGATATTTAGGTGTGTGAACAGAAACTCGTGGAGTGGTGGTCATTTTATCCAGAATATCGTCTTTGGACAATCGGAACAGTGTCCGGAAGGAATAGTGATCTCGGAGGAACTTAGCGACGGTGGGTTACTACTGGGAAATTTTGCTTTTTTTCTTTGTTTTTTCTACGTTTGCTTTTATTTTTTTTTCGATTTCTGGAACTTTTACCAAATCGGCAAACCTGAACGGGCACGGTTTGGTAACCCAACCAATGTCCAGAGATTTAGTTCAATGTGCACTAATGTGTATTTACTTAAGCTACAGTTGAACCGATGAGTTTTTTTTTTCTGACGTTGGAAAATTGGAATAGTTGGTGTCCTACGCCTCTACATTAATTAGCGCCATTAAGTAACCTAGTTTGTCCACAAAGTTAAGTACTTACGTAACCCACAATGGTTTGACCCGAATCTGTAATTGGCGAATGTTATCCACTTATTTTCATGGTCACCTTCCTCCCTATGTACATCGAGTACTTGACATGCGACAGCATGCCTACGGTATACATGATGGGCGCAATTATCGTTGGTCCACACTCATCAGTCATTTCGTCCCGGGACCACCGTCAGCGCAGTGATTACCGCGGCACTTCCTGTCCACACATACAGATTGCGCCATCACATTAGTCGAACGACCTTAGCCAGTCAGTCAGGCATCCGGAGGTCATATATTCAACGCGTGTGTTTGGTTAACGGCTAATTGTTGTGGGCCCGTGGATATAATAGCAAGCGTGGGTTTGGCAGCGAAATGAAGGGTTCAGTGATGGTTGGGGAACCAGCTATTGTCTGCTTGTGCTTTCGGGGTTATCCTACGTGATTTGTGGAACTATTTTTCTAGAGGCGCGTGTGGCGTAGTGGTAAGAGGCTTGCTGCGCACGCACACGCTTGATGGTTCGATCCCGCTCATGACCAACCAAGCCATCCATCCCTTCGGGGTCGGTAAATTGCTACCAGAGGAATCTGGGAGGATGAAACACTGACTTAGTTCATTGGATGCCCTCGCCACCACCCCGCAAGTCACTGCATAGGACACATACGCATTCAACGTCTCTACTACATCCTTCTAACGGGATTGATTAACGCTGACCACTTTACCCTTTATCCTATTCTTCTAGGAGATCTTAAATGAAAAAAATATGGCCAGGGGAATGGCTACTCCTATCGTGAGAAATTGCGCAGCGAATGGAAAAAACTTACCTTCAGAATTTTGAATCCTTTTAGGAAGGAGCTCAAAATTTCTCATTTCCGCGAAGTTTTCAAAATTGTCGGCTATTATTACATCCCAGGCCAAGTGTAGCACCATCGCCGCCAGCGACATTGGTTTAGTACCTATCGACTTATGGCGGAGTCTTGGTGGCGGCTAGTAATCGATACGTATCAAGACCGATGTCGCCTGAGCAGGGTGCTATACTCCACCTGAAGTGTAGCGACATCCATACGCGAACTGCTTCCAAATTTGTCCGTGACTTTCTTGCAAAGTTTCCTAATAATCCAGAACTGATAAAAAGGTGGTTTTGCAGCACTGCATAGCATTCAGCTGCATAGTGACTTTCATAAGACTCACTTGCGATCCTAGCCCATTCTCTTGGACGCTATCGCATGCTCATTCTACAGAATCCGGGGACTTATAGTTTCCTTATAAGGTTGTGTCCAAAACAATCACCAAACAATAATTCGACTAACCAACAATTCACTGATCCGCTATCTTATATTTGCTGTTCTTCTTTTTACTGAAAAAAGAGTTACGAATGAAAAGGGAGTACCTACCAAATGGTGTTGTAAAAGGATTATTGAAGGTCCAAACGATAGTAAAAGAGGATAGTAAAAGAGTTTTATTTCAGAGCCGAATTCCGAACGAGTGGTAGAAAGTAGACGAGGAATGCATTCACCAGAAAGTCTATTCCTGGCATGCGGTTTATCGGCTCTGATTGCCCTTGTGATAGGCTCATTTGTAAGTTGTTTAGTCGTTACTGTTGAAGTTACTGTAACGAACTGTAAACTGTAATTTTCAACCTGTTTCAGGTTACATATCGTGTCACTCGGGCTCGAGTCCTTGCTGAAGCTCATCATTCGGCAAGCTCGACGAGCGGCTCCGACTATGATAGCTTTGGGCGAGCGCGTCTCACGCGACATGACTCGCTGACAACGGCAGCGAAGATCGACCACGTCTACGGTGGACCGCCGAAGACGGTGGGTTATTTGATGTTGGCTTTGCGACTAGAAAACTTGCGTTATTGACGTTGATACGTTATTGCGAGCATGAGCAGGAGATCACGCAGCGATGAAGTATAAACGGAGCGGTGTGAATAATTTTTTTCTTTTTAGAGTGTCGACGCCTCATCGCTGGTGCTGACGATGCCGCCGGCGATGTCGATGAGTCAACACGGCTCCGGCGTGAATACACCATCTCGCGACAAGAACGCGATTATGACTTCGATCAATCAAAACACGCTGCCGCGTGACTACAAAGTGAAAAAGGTGTACTTGTAGTCGTTACCAAATAGCTTTCTTCACTGGTTACTATACAGTGCCGACCGCTGACGCGACAGTTCGCTGCCGCACACCCCGTTTATAGCTTCCAAAGCTGAGAAATCGCCGTTCCTCGGCGGCAGCGAATTGGCGCGTCGCGTCGCGCATTCCATTGGTGCCAACGTCGTCGCTTACGGCGTGCGTGCGTGATACGTGTATTTGTGATATTTTTCACTTGGCCTATTGTGAGTTGATGTTCGCCGGATCGTTGTCGTCGGCTGTTTGCCGTGCGCTACTATCGACCTGCGATCCCTTCCTTTCCCTTCGACACCGGTGTTTGTCGTCATTTTTTTCCGCTGTTCCTCTCACATTCTAGTTTTCTCGAAAAACGCAAGAAACCGAGAGTCTTCTCTTATTCTCCGAAACTGAACATATTTATCGCATTGATCTCAACTTAGCAACTGTTTTTGTCAGTTGCTCCCGCTCTAGCTTACTGTATTTGTGTGTGAGTTGTCCTGATTTTCTCGCAGCTAACTCGATCGCAGGTGTGTATTGTTATAATTGATAGATTTACTATATGTTTTACTTGTACAAAGTTTTCTCAGCTATTGTGGAATGAATATTCAAAGAAAGACGGTATCTATGCACATGATGGCCTTGTAGCGAACATTTGCTACACCCTTGACATTTCTACTCAAGCGTGTGTATGCGTATACCAGTTACAAAGATAAGTACCAACATAGGCTGTAATATCACTGCCGTATATTTCCTAGGGAATCAGGTATGTGGACGGGGAGCGAGGGGATGTGGCAAAGACATGGGGTCGACACCGAAAATGAATTAGCTGGTCAAACTCAAACGGATGATGGCAATAAAACGTTATTATCGAAATCAAATAAATGTAGCGTAATTACCGAGTTTCACACTTCTTAAGAACAATTCCAAGAGGATATGCTGCTCATAATTCTGGGATTAACACTTGAAATATGTGTGTCATTTTCAAGAGATCACTAAGCCTTAATTCTCCCAGCGGGTTCCTCAGATGGAAACGTAATAAATCACCTGAGTCAATATCATTACGAAAACTCACGTTGGAGTCCTTATAAAA
This sequence comes from Ancylostoma ceylanicum, assembly GCA_000688135.1. NCBI lineage: Eukaryota > Metazoa > Nematoda > Chromadorea > Rhabditida > Ancylostomatidae > Ancylostoma > Ancylostoma ceylanicum. The sequence continues at coordinate 1,331,201 of JARK01001355.1, read as the reverse complement.
ATTTCAGTGTGGAGAGCGTAGCCAGAACTTGAGAAAATATCGGAACGCGCGAAAAAGGGCGCGGTCATCAATAGGTTAAATTGAAGTAATAATTTATCCCTTCGAATTTTCTCGATAATTTCTCAAATGCGGAATAATACTAGTGGGAGAATAATTTGCCAGTAAGCCTGAAGAGGACATTTTGGGAGTGGATACCAGAACTTGAGCATGTTTGCAAGTGGAAGGAACCTCTACGAAGAACAGCGAAGCATCGAATGTTAGGGATAGAGGATAACAAAGAGAACAATCACATTCTCTGTACATTGTATACATAGAGTAGCGAGCAAAAAGATTGCAACTTTTGGTTTTTAGTCTGTAACTTCGTTCAAAGCAAAGCCTGGACGTTCAAATTTTTATGGGTGTTGTAGGTACTCATAGGAGTAAGAAATGAGTTGGAACCTGCTCATTGCATCAACTTCGTATTTTCTAAGAAAAGTTTTTTCTTGCAGAGGTCGAAATCTGTAATTTGACACAGTCCGCAATGTCTCCCAAAATGAGGTCTATCGTTGAGATCTGGCCTCGAATCACTTCCATTTAGCAGAGTCGAGCCGTTCACATCAGAAAATGTGCATACGCTGACCACTGGTACACAACTTCGCAGACTATGTGAGCTTAATTCGGCAGTGGTCCTCCATGGATGTTCCTGCCACCTTGGCTCCCTCTGTCAGCTCTGCTCAGAAGGGAAAGATGCTGCTGACGCTTCTATAGTTATGGCTGCAGGTGTTCGGTTCTAATGCAGCTCATTGCTCCCTCATAATTCCGAAATATTCCGTCTGGTTGCAATGAAGCCAAGTGTGTACAACATGGAAAATAAGTTTTGGAAATTTTTCTACCCCACGGAAGAAGGTATCTCAACCACCCCATGAGTGGTAAAGATCCTCCAGGGTTATTAGAATATTGCCGTGTACATGACACTTCATGCCACCATGAATTTGATGAGGTAGGTCTTATAAAGTTGCAATGAACTTCTCGATACACCACCGAATTGTGATACTGTAACCTGTCACTATAAAAACCGGCTAATTCAGGTTGTTTTGGTTGGAGCAGACTAAATGAGACATTTCCACAGCAAATAAATCTGATCGAAGTGTGAAAACATGTGCGTGGAGCAAGGAAGTACACGCACGCGTTCTAGTGAACAGCACTTCTCACTTCGAGTAGCCCAGTTTCGATAAATCCGACGCTGCATGAAATGTAGTATACAAGGCGATGTTCTAGTAATCCTGGAGGATCTTTACCACTCATGGGGTGGTTGAGGTACCTTCCTCCGTGGGGTAGAAAAAATTCCAGAACTTATTTTCCATGATGTGCCCACATGGCTTCATTGCAACCAGATGGAATATTTCGGAATTATGAGGGAGCGATGAGCTGCATTAGAACCGAACACCTGCAGCCATAACTATAGAAGCGTCAGCAGCATCTTTCCCTTCTGAGCAGAGCTGACAGAGGGAGCCAAGGTGGCAGGAACATCCATGGAGGACCACTGCCGAATTAAGCTCACATAGTCTGCGAAGTTGTGTACCAGTGGTCAGCGCATGCACATTTTCTGATGTAAATGGGTCTACCCTGCTATATTGAAGCGATTCGAGGCCAGATCTCAACGATAGGCCTAATTTTGGGAGACAATGCGGACTGTGTCAAATAACAAATTTCGACACCTGCAAGAAAAAATTTTCTTAAAAAATATTAAGTTGGTAGAATGAGCAGTTTCCAACTCATTTCTCACTCCCATGAGTACCTACAACATCCATAAAAAGTTGAACGTCCAGGCTTTGCTTTGAACGAAGTTACAGACTAAAAACTAAAAGTTGCAATCTTTTTGCTCGCTACTGTATTTGTGAGGTGACATCAGAAAAATCAGAGAGCGATTGTTTCAATGGCATCAATAAACTAAATACATGAGAAGGTTCAACGTCAACATCTTGATAAACTCCTCCTACCCGACCCAACTTTTAGGCTACTGTAAGATATGAGAGGTCAGTTTGGACCTCACCATGAACGCTAGAAAATTGAAGATTAAGAGTTTTACCCTATCTAGATATGTCACTCGTATAGGTTTGGCCCGATAAATCATCCGAATTTGCTAGGCTCATTACACTTTTGATTTTGTGGAGCAGTTACTTGTCAAAGTTCTTGTCTTTCTTCACCAGATGAGATTCTCCTCAAGCTTGACACCTCAGATTGGGGTCCATGTCGGAACAAATCCTTCAGTGGAGGAAGTCATGTAAGGGACTTCGTTTTAGTGGAAATTTTTTGGCTTTTTTACCAGCGATTTTTGAGGTAACAAGGATTTTCCCCGAAGGTTGTCGTTGATGTCAGAACGGAACATGCTTGTCCACATTTTCCAAGAGAAAAGCGCGAAATCGGTGGTGCAGTTTGTCACTGAGGTAAAATTGGTGGATAGAAGTGGCCACTTTATGATCTTGAGGTATTGGAACGGGGATGAGAACTCACAATCAACACGACAATAACCAGGCCCTTGTAAGTGGAGTATGCTATGAGTGGTTGAATAAATTGTGTTTCTAACCATGTTGTGATCCGAAATAGGGTGGCAATATGCACCAGGTCCAATACGGAGCCTTCTCTTGCCAATCGTAGGATATGATGCACAGGCTTGCAACTTGTCAGAGGAGAAAACAACGTAAAAATGAGTTGGTGAAGAGGGTTCAAGAAAATCGACATGCCAGTCAATGTCAACACTGGAATCTTACGTAGAATCACTCGAGAGAAGTTGCAGGTGAGCAAAAATCTCATGAAGTGGCGATCAGCTTCGCATCCTGGTTGAATAGGAGATATAGTCAACCGTAAACTGGAAAGAATCTTGTAGCCTAACTCTCAGTGAAGTGTAGAATCTCGACGCATAATTTGCCAAAAGGACTGCCAGATAGAGCTTGAATCTGTCCGATAAAGCTTGAATCCACATCATTCTGAGCTTATCCTTGACGAAGATGCAGGCTCAACCTGTTTTTTTCTGAGTTCCTTGATCATGGCGGTAAATCACGGTCACGGGTGGTATCTAGAGCAATAGCAGTTCAAAAATCTGCACTTTCTATTTTGGCCAAGTTTCCCAAAATAAAAAGAATATATCAAGGAATTCTATGCGGACTAGAGAATGCCGTTTTTTAACAGGTATCTCAGTCAATGTTGCAACTGTCTTACATCGCAGAGCTAATATATTACTGTTTTTCTTGTGGTTCAAACTGTCGACTGATATCAACACATGCATGCAGCCATTTGTTAGGTTTGGTTCCCTAGTTCTGGCGTATGAGATAACATAGCTATTACATGCTTCCTTAAGCCTGAAGATGTTCCAAAACATGCCATGGGTTAAAGGCAGATACCCACCTCATATCGTTTTCGAGTTCTTAACAAATTCCGAACCTCCTTGGTGCGCTGATTTCGGCAGTGTACTTGAAATGTCCCAAAATGGCCTCTAAAGCCGTGCTTCGTGACGGGGTTTGTACCAGTTTGCTGGAGCAAATTACCGTGCAAACACGTGTATCACTGTTGATCTCATCGATCGGACAGGACAAGATGTGTTCACCCAACGTTGCTGCCGTGGCGGGCAGCCAGCACCAAGTAGCCGCTTTTTGGAGCGGATCCGCCCTTGCTCCAAGAAGCGGGAACTTTTACCCTATGAAAAACAGGGTTTTTGTCATTCCTGTGACCTTTACTGCATATTGCTGGAGTCAGCGTGGCGAGGAGGTCAAGAATCTGCTAATATCTTCGACGTGAGAAACGGGGTGGTCCCCTGACTTTAACATCTAGTCCTGCAATTATTCTTTCCCTCGAGCAACGTTAATATTCCTAACGTGAACCAGAAACAGCTGCGTGTTCTTGCATGGTGATAAACCGAAGGAAGGGCAGTGCAAGCAAAGGTTCAAATAATTAATGGGAGTTGCAGAACCTTTTTTCTATCATCGATTCATTTAGCGAGGACTGGTTTCACGTCACAAACACATTACAACTATTCGTTTCACGCCTAGACCGAAATTTTTGAGTTCGCCACACATCTACACTCCATAACCAAAGTTTAATGCACCTCCTCTTCTCTATCTGACTTATTCTTTCGTAAATTTTGCCGTATTTCCCACATTTCTTCCTACAAAGTGCAGAAATAAATGGGACAGTTTGACGACCGAGTGGTGATTGTGACCGGTAAGTCTTATGATCGTACACCTCCGATATAAGTTTGCAATATGTATCTACTTTACCAAGAGTAGTTTTGTGTTGGATTTTTGTGACGCGGCAAATTTTCGGTAAGGTCATATTTGCCCAAAATTGCTCATGAAAATTTTATGCAGCTAACCCTTCTGCTTGTCAGGTTCATCAAATGGCATTGGTCGAGCTACCGCCCAACTTTTTGCTCGCGAAGGTGCTATGGTGACAATCTGTGGACGAAATGAAAAAGCGTTGAATGTAAGTGATTTCACATTTCCTGACTTCAATGAATTGGTTTTACCACAAAACCGGAAACAAGGCCTAAAACTGTGGAGGATAACGCAGAAGAAATCTTACCACATGTGCAAGAAATCAGCATCTAACAACTCCTCCCTCACCAGGATGAGAGTGAGTTGCTGAAATTTCAAGATTTTGCGCCGGGTCTTTGGGCAGCAGTTGATAACCAAAAACGTTCTTATGATATCGATTAATTAAAAAACGGCTTTTTAAAATGCTAGTTTGTCCTGCTGTCGACAACTAGTCAAACGACTATTCATATACCAATAAACTTAGTGTTTTCTCTAGACTACCACTATTGATATAAAGAGAGGAATTTTCGTGTCTCCTGAAGGGAAGATAGTACGTGGTGCCAAGAAATTATTGAACGGAATTTCCATTCTAGTTTCTTGCGCTACATTAGCCGTTTTGGCTTTGCAAGTGACTATTTCAACAAGGAAATATAGGCCTTCTAACATGATGGTGCTAATTCCCCAAATTCGAGAATACACAGGAATTCAATGCAAGGAACATTCTGTATCTACCACGAAAATCCCGCATTCGAACATATGATGTACATCGTCGAAATAACCGAACTCATACAAAACAGGTTATGTCATCTGGTGCGTACTAAAGTATAATAATTTGCTTGACCAAGGGCTTCTGTAGCGGTGAGCAGTACTTTGGACAAAGCCTGAAGTGAATTTCTTTGGAGTTCCGCAAAGCAGGGGCAAGAGTTGTAGACGAGTTTTGAGGGCACAGAGAAGGGCATCCAAGGTAATGGTGGCCATTGTGGGCACTGTCCTCTAGCGTACAAACATACTTTTTTTCATACGCTCACTGACATTATTTCGCTAAAAAAATTAGGAATAATTCCAAACCCGTCCCATTTTTGTCACCCTTTAGTTCAGCTGTGATTAAGCATTAAATATGTAGTACCTTGAGAGCGAGTTATGTTGTAGGAAGGTACGGAGAATCTGGTGTGCGGTATTGTCTAACAATGATCCCATTCACACTGCCTGTCTGCGCATCCGCGCATTTATTGGCATCGTATCGTTTTCCTTCTCGATTAATGGTGATGAACATACATTAAGGAGTCAAAGAGCATCGTCCTGGCAGAGAATGGTAGTGCCGAAAACAAGGTCCTCGTAGTAAGCGGAGACATACGAGAAGAGGCTGTGATGAAAAAGACCATCGATGAAACAGTGAAGAAGTTTGGTCGACTGGATGTGCTAGTGAGCAACGCACGCAGCATTTCACTTTTTAAAGCAAAATCACTATATTTTTGTCCTACAGATAAACAATGCCGGTGGAAGTACCACTGCGGCACTGGAAGGAAATGAACTTGACGGAGACCTGAGCCGCTACAGCTATGCTATGGACCTAAATATTAAAAGGTTTGTATGCTAGCAAATACTTCACTGAAATTCCGCAATCGTATCTGCTCTAGTGTCCTGCGTCTCTGTCAACTCGCGTCCCCTCATCTCATCCAGACAAAAGGTGAAATAGTCAATGTCGGCAGTATTCTCGGAGGAAAGAATGGAACCGTGAGTTGCGCAGATCACAGATTCCTGCAAAACGCACTTGGTTCTATATTGTTCCAGACAATGGCATTCCCATTCTACAGTGTCGCGAAAGCCGCTCAGGATCAGCTCACACGTAATCTTGCAATCTACTACATTTCGAAAGGTGTTCGGGTGAACAGCGTGAGGTGTGTTGCGCGGGTTTTCATTATTCGCTGTTTTGTGGATATTTAAATTTTTCGAAAGAGTTTCATTGTGTCTGCTCTACTAAAGTAACCGTGAGCCAAGTTCTGAAGACACTTGAATCCGCTGCTCCCGGTCTTTTCCCAGGAAGAACAGGTCAACTTTGACCTACAATGACTAATTTGGTGCTATAGTGAGTTATAGCACCTTTTGACCTACATGTCGCTGTTTCTTACCATAATTGAATTTATTGGACTTCTGTTAGGTCAATACTCTATTAGCACTACTCAGTCCAATCCTACTGGGAAGTTATTAGATATCCCAATTTTTCTTTCAACATACCAAAATATATAATCACGAATACATTTGCCAATGACTTATTGAGAATAAATAGAGCCTGCTCAGAATACGAGGACTTTAGAAGTAGAGTAATATTGTTAGGAGTAATTTCTTACGACAATGGGTGGGATGTGTCTATGATACTTAGAACATTGTGCCTAGCGTTGGGGAGTACACTATTTATTTTACGCAAGTATAACTTAGGAACTTCAGTTCACATACGTACCACTTCTACATGATCTACGAAGTAGGCTACTTAACATAAGAGCGCATGGCGCGGGCGGGATATAATTTGAATTCAAACTCCAAACGACGCTAACGTTGGACTCTCTTGATATCACTACTCATACTCTCTTGGAGTTCGTCATTATCTCTCTGCACTAACTCCACTATTTCTATCGACAGTCTCTTCGTTTCTTGAGTGTAACACGAATATATTTATTTTGACAGCTTCCTTGGGAATTACTGATGAAAGGTACTACACCCGGGGGCGCTAGCCGAATTTCCGATCTAGTTCAAGCCCGATACCGGTAAAACACGAACACTTATTCTCTCTATACAGTGCGTTTCATAAGTATAGACGCACCCCAGAAAATGCTGGTACACAGTTGCGCACAACCTCCCGGGGAAAACCACGAACACAGGTCGAATCAGCGTGCCCGAAAACCCTTGTTCCTGTGGTTCTACCTGAGACTAGGGAGAAAATTGAGCAGATTCAGTAGACAGGCCTCATAACTACCGTTTCATAAGTATAGACGCACTTTCAAAAATCAATTGTTTCACAACGGGAGCTGCCTTGCAACAGCAGATTAATAGTTGATAGGCCTTCATTACTTCGAAATAACTGAGAAAACGTGGGTTGGCACAGATTTACCCATCCTTTCCGACAACTGACTGCCGAAACACTGCTAAGTAGGGATGACATATTTTTGAGGTTTTTCATGTCACTAAATGATCGATTCTAGCCATCACTTCTGTCCAGTAGGATGCCCCAGGGATCCTCCAGGTTGCTAGTATCGAATGACAAATACTGCCGTCGCTTTGAGTTCTCTAAACTATTTTTTCATTGAGCGACAGGCATGAGCCGGACTACTTTTTTGATGGAAAAATCGGTTTCTTCGTCTGTGAGCTGTGAGGAAATGGAGGAGTTGATCATAGAAGGTGTTCAAAGGTTCAAGGAACGCGAATAAATGGGAATGGAAGCAATATCGAGGAAGCCGCCTTGGTAGTAACCGTCCCTTACCTTGGCAGCGCTCACCTCCAAAGAGCTCCTTCTGAGAAAGACTGGCTCTTCTTGTACCTTTTTTCAGCAATGTGTTTTCACTTCCGTGCGACCTAAATCGGGTTTTTCTTACCCAGAATAACTTTTTGGACATGGTACGGGCTCTCAAAAGGTCTAAAACAACGGACGAGTTTTTGAACGTGACGATCGCCATGTTCTCCTGAGCAAAATAAAGCCGTGAGGAATTGGGCAACCATTTGGATCTAGCTATGGGATCGGGGCAACAACAAGCATTGCTTTGGTGGTTAATTACCCACTCCCGTTGCAGCTCAAAAACAAAGAAGCCCATCTTTCCATCAAAAAACGTGCGCGACCCCTGCCTGTCGTTCAATGAAAAACTGGTTTAGAGAACTCAAAGCGACGGCAGTATTTGTCATTCGATACTAGCAACCTGGAAGATCCCTGGGACATCCTACTGGACAGAAGTGATGGCTAGAATCGATCATTTAGTGACATAAAAAACCTCAAAAAATATGTCATCTCTACTTAGCAGTGTTTCGGAAGTCAGTTGTCGGAAAGGATGGGTAAATCTGTGCCAACCCACGTTTTCTCAGTTATTTCGAAGTAATGAAGGCCTATCAACTATTAATCTGCTGTTGCAAGGCAGCTCCCGTTGTGAAACAATTGATTTTTGAAAGTGCGTCTATACTTATGAAACGGTAGTTATGAGGCCTGTCTACTGAATCTGCTCAATTTTCTCCCTAGTTCCAGGTGAAACCACAGGAACTAGAGTTTTCGGGCACGCTGATTCGACCTGTGTTCATGGTTTTTCCCGAGAGGTTGTGCGCAACTGTGTACCAGCATTTTCTGGGGTGCGTCTATACTTATGAAACGCACTGTATATGTTCCTCATTCGACGGACTTGTAGCTTATTGTATCATCCAATCAAATATCTTAACTCATTTGGGCATCACTATAGATCAAGTTTACATAACACTCGCTTACTCATTGCATGCTATTACCAAAAAGTGTTGATCATTTTGATCTGAGAGAAGTGAAGAATTACTGCTACTTTAGCACAAATTAGGGAAACATGGAAATTTATATATGAGACATGTGTTCACCACAACCGGCATTGAGTAAAAATAACGGTGCGATAACTACATACTAATGCCTTACAGAAATCAGAGTATCCCCATGATTTATCTTTATTTAAACAACCCTTTCAGCCCTGGATCCATTTCCACCAACATCATGCAAAAACAAGGATTTACGGATGAAATGGTTAAGAAGGTACGTACACTGTGTACAACAACTTTTATATACATAGTAGACTAGTTGCGTAGCTAGTCCTCTACGTAAGCAGCTTCAATGGTTGTGCGTTACCTGCACGGGCCTTTGTCAGCGATCGGGAATCTGACCAAATGAGTTGTCGTTCCCACTACTTCCACCACTCGATGCATTCAGAATCCTAGTTGGCTTTTACCCCACGACAAAAAGTTCCAATGGCGCGCCTGAGGCATGGGTGGAAGGAATTAAGTTGTTCTGCAACGAGTCATATTCGGGCAGTTTACAAAGACAGATTTTCTGGAAGTGTTCCATAAATATGTAGTGTTTTCAGTGTGAAGAAGAACTAATAACCGAACATTCTCGTATTCCTTATCAGTGTATTGGTAAACCTGAGGATGTCGCTGAAGCTATTCTATTTCTTGCTGATAGGTAAGTCACTACCATGTGGATTTTTATTGGTTTGTCGGGGGGAATCTTCACCGCTTTATGTTTTCTTTCCCAACTTTTTTCCTCTTTGATAGGACAAAAACCGAGCAAAATACGACCTATTACTGACAAAACTTCTGTGAAATGTATAGAAATGGTGAGAAACATACCTGGAAAACCAGTATTTGCATGCATGATCATGTCATCAATTGTGCAGGGAACCTACTGTAAAAATGCAGTCGTAGAACTGTTCAGTAATAATAGTTTTCAGGAAACGATCGAACTACATTGTCGGACATCAACTAGTCATAGACGGAGGAGCATCCTTGCAAATGCCTTTGGTTACGGATGCTCTCAAGATCTATGGTGCTGTGGCAGCAGAGGCCATGTCGAAGAAATAAAGTAAATGAGCTCCAACATGTTCTCACTTTTAGAAGATATACGCCGAAGTATGTACGCCAAGATAGGCGAATGAACAGGGTGTGATTGTATGTAGCTAACGGAATCGGATACAGATATAACTATTTATAATTCTGTGACTGCAAGAAATTATAACCTTGAGAAATAAAAATACCTCGTGGATGAAATGGCGCTCAGTGACTAGCGTAGTGTCCTACAAAGTCATCTCGGAGCGCCTGAAAACAAAGATCCACCGAACTTCTGCACGTGTTGTCGCTCTGTACGGCGTTGAGTATTGGACCTCAGCCAAAGAAGTATAATGTCACCTCAGTATCATGAAGATGAATCTACTCCAACCGTTCAAATCCTTAGTTGAAAGGCTAGGGTGCGAGTGGTTTTTTGGCAGGGTTGGAATGGATCTCCTCGCGCGTGTACATGCGACACAACTTCTATTTCAGTTTTCCTTTACAGTGGGCGTCGATGGCGCTGGCTCCTCTGCGGTCTCGAAAAGCACGCGGCGCGACCAAGTCGCGCAAGCACGAATCCTTTCGAGGACAACAGATTATAGAGTTTTCTTCATGGTTAGTTAGTTTTCTTATTAGTTAGCATCAGATGTGATCAGCAACTATCAAGAAAACCCAGATTCACCACGGCGACAATTCCAACGTGCGCGTCGCGGTAGCGCAGCGAGCTTTTCGAGGCCGAGGAAGCCCCCACTGTACAATAGTACGATCACATGCTTAGATTTGACAAAGACAACGTTTGCAAAATCGGCTTCGATCTCGATGTGCGGAGCAAGAAATTGATTTTGCCCGCTGATTGGAATGTAGCTGGTACCCAGCCTGACAAGGCACACGACATAGAAGGATCATCAGAGTGAGCCGCGCCTCCGAATGATACAAACGCTGAAGGACAGTAAGATTTTCACTTGAATTCGGCTTTGAGATATCTTCACGGTTTCAATTTTCTCAACGCTCTACTTTCAGTGGTTTATGTGAAATGTTCCACAGTTGCCAAAAAACGATGCTATAGGAGCTCAACCAAGTGTGGGCTGTACCATTAGACAGAGTTCAAAATTTCTAAAGAACGTGTCTTAAATTGTCGAAAACCCCTTTACAACTATAGCTTAGTCGTGATAATACTCGCTTCTCTTTTATAATAGAACTATTATACATGGTGGGAGCTCCATCAGTGCTCCTGTGAAAATGAGTTTAAAAAATTAGGGTTTCTGGTATCTGAGGGGTATTCTACGGACACCACTGGTATCAACGCCTCACACAGATTCTAAATATTCGAAAAATATTGTATTTCTGAGGTGAGGTTCTGCCTCTGCTAGATAGTGATTTTATTCCATCGACGAAGATCAATATAGCAGAGCTCCCTATCACCTCCGAAGTGCGCAGTTCAAAAAAAGAAAGAAAGAAAGCCAAGCGCGCTTATCAGTGCGGTGTTATAATCTAAAGTCTTGACTGAGCGACGCTGTTATTCAATCCCTTTTCTTCTCCTTGTTTTTTTCTCGTTGCAATCACTCAATTGGGCTACAGCTATCCATTCCTGTCAATCTTTCCACTTTCCTTCCACAGATTCCAAAATGCTTTCGGAATACCTATTTGATCATCCTACTCAGACATTCGTGGGGGTGATGGGCAGGTAGGACCCCGATCCCTCCACCCACTTTTCGAGTTGAGGGAGCGTATCTGGACGTCCAAGAAGAGCAGAGCGTGGTGTGCATAACCCCGGTCGTCCCCCCATCCGCCGGAACCCAATAACGCGCTCGGAGGTAGCTGCGAGGGCACGTGGGGGAACGTCTTTCAATTGTCGGGGGTAGGTGCCCCACGATTTTGGGTCCATCCCCAGGTACAACTGGGGGTGGACCCATTTCCACCTGCATTCCACCCCCACGAATGTCTGAGTATTACTTTCATCAAACATGAGTACGTGAACTTGTCTGCAATCAATTAAGAATGCGCTCCCTTCCGAAAACCGAATCTGTGCACTCAAGGCTAGCTCAAAGGGATTTTGTGGGCTTTCAGACAAGCACGGATACGCTGGGCGCTGAAGTAGCTGATGAATTGCATATCAATACGACCGCGTCGCGCGTTGAAATCGCTATCTTGACCTGCCGTACCCACTAACCTTATTTATTACCTTTTTTTTCGTAAGGTCATCAAATACGGTATGAATGCTGAACATCGCTATGTTTAACCCCCAAACCGGCTCAAAACAGTGGCTTTTGCGCGCGGCGCGGTCGCGTTACTGTGAACTGGCACCATGCAGCTCTTGCATCTGAAAATCACGAACACTTGCCTCAGTTATGAGCATGCACGGGTTTATTTCTGGAACCTTACATGATCCATTCGAGTGTTGCTTGAAGTAATCACAAAAAGAAAACTTTTAAAAGCCCTGGACTCGGTTAGTTGGCCTCACTGAATAATGTTATACATAGAACACCTTTTATATATTGTGATTATTATAGACTAATCGTACCCGTGCGTCACTTTATCATTGGGTTAGCTCAACTTAGAAACATTCTCCATGGAGAGCGCCGCTTCACACCCTCTGGCTCGGATGTCTGTATCACTTCGCCTCTTGGCTAGCCAAACTCGCAAAAGGATGTCACTCTAGCAACCTTAGACGTTTAACCCTGCGGATCCTACTCCTTCAGGAGGAGTTAGGCAAGATGAATGCATTTTCCTCGCCTCCACAAAGCCAAATGGTGCATGCTATATGAGAGCGGAATTGTTGAAGAGCATAGAACTGGATTGCCGCTGAGAACATTGGATAACTCATCACTCTACAGATGAGATAGAAAAGTTGTGGCAAGAGCAATTTCGCAGTATATGCCTCGGAACATTTTGACGATGAATACGTTATCAGAAGAGTTGAAAATTTCTGGATCTTATCAGTAGTGCTCAGTCCTCAGTTACGATTTACGGCAGTTTCGGGAAATTTACGACTTACGAAAATCAAATTTTCCGTTATGCACATCCCTGGTCCCCACCCCTTTGTTGGCAAGTACTCCCCCTCTTTTGCAAGATCGAAATCGTGACGTGGTTAGGGATCTACATGGGCTAATCCAGAAAATGGACAACAAAGCGGGAAAGAAAAATTCCAAATAATTGATGAAAGTGACACAACCTTTTTGTTTATCATCGATTCGGTTAATGAGGACCGGTTACCCTTCAAACCTGCAATGAAACCTATTCGTTCCACAAAAGGACTAACATCAACAACATAACAATATCAGTATTCGTAACACATCCTCCCAAGCCTAATGTGCCCATCTTCGTGCTCCTCTTTTCCTCTTTAGCTGAAGATTTCCTGGATTGCTCATTTCTCGCGTGAGTCGACAATAGCTCACTGATTAGCCCGTAATTTTTCAAGGTGCAAAAGGAAATGGGTCAGTTCGATGGTCGAGTAGTGGTTGTCACTGGTAAGACTTACGATATTACGCTTCGAACAGTAGTTTGTGATAATGAAAACTCTATGTAACTGGTCATTCTTACTTCTCAGGTTCATCGAATGGCATTGGTCGAGCCACTGCTCAACTTTTTGCTCGCGAAGGTGCCATGCTGATAATCTGTGGACGAAATGAAAAAGCGTTGAATGTAAAGGCTCTTAAACTTTTTGACTCAATTTAGATGTGATAATTTCGCTACAAGAAAGTGAAAATCGCATAAATTCATGAAAAATCGCTACAAGAAAGTGAAAATCGCATAAATTCATGAAAAACTAGGCATTGGAACTTCTTCTATCACATGGAAGGAATTGAGCGCGATCGCAGCCTAATTTTAGCTTAACAAATCACCAATTTTTTTCAAGATTACTCGGTGGAATAGGGTTTTTTGAATTGGCTTGTTTTTAATGTTTGAGCACTTACACACTTTTTTGAAGGTAATTTTTAACCATTTCAGCATTGAAATCCTGGCCAAACTCATCTGCAAAATGGTGAAGAGTCCAGTTTTCCTTACCATGTCCTAGCCTGCCTGCATCAGAAACTGAAATTTACCCACATATGAACCTCGGCCCTCTCGCGACCCTGGTGCAGTTTGGCAGAGAATTCAGACCTTTTTGTGTTGCCAGCTGTTTTTACCCACGAACTTTCTGCAGTTGCTTGAAGTCCATGGACCATAATTCATTGTCTATTTCTCTATTCGGTTACTTGGGTATAACTTGTGAAATTTTATACTTATTTACCTACATACTTCAATACACTCATAAGTGTGCCAAAAAAGTGAATGTAAAACATGTGTTCCGTTTGGACAGAAATGGAAAAAATTGAGTGTGACCGCGAATATCAGATCATTCCCCAATTACGGAAGGTGAAGAAAATCCCTAGTAAGATTCTGTTCTCACTACCCGAGATGTGAAACCCCAGGCGAACGATGTGAAGGGACCTCAAGGAAGGGGTATATACGCTCATCCATTATGTTTACATTCTAATCCAGCAAAGCTTTGGTCTTTTATGTATGCGTTGCACTACCTGTGTTCTGGCCAACTAAATATTTATCATCTTCGGAAATAAAATTAAATTCGAGAACGGTGTTTTCATGTTTTCTGAAAAAATGGAGGTTCAATCCACTGGAGTCAAGCAATGATAAGTTATATGTGCATACGCAATTTGACAGCGCCTTATGTGTGGAATGGTCCAAACCGCCCGTCACACCGCATTATCTGCGAGTTCGTATCATTGTCTGCGCATCCGCACATTTCATTGATATAGCAATGTTCTCAATACCAGTAGCGCGGCACAGTGTGTAATTTCGCAAATCTAGCCGCTCAAAATGTATTTTTCGAGCTACCGTCGCAAGTCGTGATTACTGCACCGAAGCATTCGCTGATAGTCCGCCCACACCATACAAGTGGTATTTTGGCGACCGGTCGTCTGCAGTGGCATGATTAGATAATGAAAAGATAGCATATAAATGAAAATTGGTGAAGAAAATCCGAGTTAAAAATGGAATAATACCGTTTTTAAAGACATCCTTTCTTGACCTGCCCTGCAGGCTACCACCTTTATCAAGCTCATCTCTAGCAAATCCCACTGGGTTTCTTGAGATTTATAAGATTTCTATGCAAATTACCATTCCATGACTGAATAAGCTATTTATATGAGCAACAGTCTTTGAATAACGGTTTTCTTGATTGCGAAACCTCATAAAATGTCTAGAAGCATACTACTTGAATTCTCGTCACGCTCGTCAATTATAAATTTTTACAAACTTGGAATTGGGACGCATATACATGTTTTAGGGTTTTATTTGTTTGCAAACACGCGTATAGATTTCAATTTGTGTGACCCAGCTGCTGCGCGAAAGGTTAGACCACAGCACATGATTTTGTACTCTCAGACTCTATTTCGGAAGTAAAGGAAACTGCTCTAATATCTTGGCTTCCACGGGTCATGTGTAGTGCTTAGAACCAGAGGAGTAAGCAGAGTATATATACTGAAAAGTAAGGCAATTTATCCAGCGGCTCTCCAAAAAAATTTTTTGATCGGCTAGATGTTCAAAATTACCCACTGTGCGCGGGGTGTGCGCAGGTGTGGACAACTGAAATCTGCCATACTTAGCTTGTTTAAAGGTCAAGTTGGAGGATATTCGGCATAAAAGTTCTATAGATGGATAAGGCGTTTTTTTCAATGTAATGAAAATATATTGAGGAGTCCAAAAGCATCGTGCTGGCAGAAAATGGCAATGCCGAAAACAAGGTTCTCCTAGTGAGCGGAGACATACGCGAAGAGGCCGTGATGAAAAAGACTATCGATGAAACAGTGCAGAAGTTTGGTCGCCTGGATGTGCTTGTGAGTGATGCACGTACCATTTCAGATTTTCAAGGCAAAAACACAGTGTTTTTGTCGTACAGGTAAACAATGCCGGTGGAAGTAGCACCACCGCGCTGGAAGGAAGTGAGCTTGACGGGGACTTGAGCAATTACGATTATGCTATGGATCTCAATACAAAGAGGTTTGCATTCTCCCAAGTAGCTGGAATTTGACATCACAGCGGTAAACAAAGACATCTCCAGCGTTCTCCGCCTCTGTCAACTAGCGTTTCCTCACCTAATCAAAACCAAAGGTGAAATCGTCAACGTCAGCAGTATAGCTGGACTAGAGAATGGAGCCGTGAGTTGAGCAACTAACTAATTTCTTCCTAAGGACGATATGTTAGGATCTTTGTGGTTCCAGACGCTGGGATTCCCGTTCTACACTATAGCCAAGGCCGCCCAGGATCAGCTCACCCGTAATCTTGCGATTTACTACATTACTAAAGGTGTTCGAGTGAACAGTGTGAAGTGGGTTTTGAGACAAAATTATTCTGATGTGGCTCCAAAGTCACAAGCATCTCAATTTTTCGTCATTCACTGCTTTGTCGCTTATTTTTTCAAGAAACTTTGGCTTCCGCTGTACTGTTACAATAGTCGTAGGTTAAATAGGGTATACAGTCCCTCGTCGAATTCTTAACCTCATGCAACTTTGCTTCCGGAAAGAAACGATATTTGCTTGTGTACTTCCTGTTCCCTAGGCCTAATCACATCAATGATTCCCCCAAAAATCTCTTCAAATTTAGGGCAAATTATACTAGGTGTGTGTGTTAGTCGTGCGTCTGACGCATGCATTCATCTGCAGAGGATTTTCCATGAAGATATGCCAACGCGGCCTGCACATGTCCATTGAGAAGAACGCGCAGCCGCTGCGAGGCCGTAGACGCGTGCGTTTAAAGGCAGCACCCACGGAAATATTCGTCATTGAGATTTTGGCGCAATCTTAAGTTTTCTACATTGGTGAGCACGGCTATATCGGTCATTTTGTCAAAACTTCCAGAAAAACTATTTCTGAATACCCTTATTGCGCTGAGTTAGGTCAAAAATGGCCGAGTTGCGTGAAACCGATCTGACAAAAAAGTCGATAAGGCTGCCTCTGTCGTCACGTAGTTTTTTCCCGAATTTGAGTATTTACCCGGATTTGCAGCTTTCTCGAACAAAAGAAAACAGAAACAGGGAAACAGAAGAATGGAAGTTGCACAGATGTATCTGTGGAGCAAAAATAAAAAAATTAGGGCAAAGGACAAGAAGAAGTATCGCCAATTTACAAGAAAAGAGAACAACTGAATGACATGAGCCGGAAAAAGGGTAGCAACTCTTGAAAAGTTAAAACAAAAAGGTTCTCAGACAACTATAATCAGAATAGTAGATGAACTGAGGAGAAAAGAGCGCGGAAAAGACTTTTTTCATTGAAAAACTGTGTGACGGCAGGCAAAAACAGCTGATCCGTGTCAAGTGTCGCTCCAATGCTACGTTTGGAAAGCAGGACATCTCGTCCCAGCGCCCCAGAGTTGAAATGTTGCAAGGGACCTGTACTTGTAATATCTCGAGTAGGGCGCGGTATCCGACAGCGGTTCCATTGCAGAATTGTCGGGACTATTCTTGAAGTTCGAAACCACTCAAAATCTCAAAGAGGAAGATTAGCGTGGGTGCTGCCTTTAAGCTGCGTTAGCGGTGCCACTAACCCTATCCTTCACATTAAGAGGTACGCGCGTCAAACGCACGCATCCAGTATAAATGACCCTTTTCGCGCCCAAAACAAGTGGGGAGGAGGAAACCAATTGCTAGACTAGCTTAACATGATTTTCAACATTTCTCACTTCGCACGTCATTATTCCTTCCTTTCGATTTATTAGCCTTGCATTGATGGTACTACAATGTAGGTTAAACATGACCTACATTGTAGTACCATCATGATATTCAGCATAACAGCCTGTTTTCAGAAGAATTAACTATGAACCTCGTTGGAGCAGTCCCTCCCAAAAATTCAGGCATTCTAGTGTTTTCTCCATCTCTAAACAAGCATTTCAGCCCCGGAGCGATTTCCACCAACATCATGCAAAAACATGGATTCACGGATGAAATGGTCAAGAAGGTAAGTCCTAACAATCTGAAGGAACTCTTACGCGGGTGTGTATCATCGTGAGGGAAAGAGGGGAGTACACAGGCGACTCTGATTGGTACATTGAGGCCGCTCGCCACGCCCACCTGTTTGAACTCGTACGGCACTAAGCACAAATACACCATCTACTACGGATTGACGCCGTTCGAGTTGAAAGATGGGCGTGACGGGAGGCGCGAATACGCCAATCAGAGTCGCCTGTCGCCTCCTCCTTCCCTCCCGATGATACACACCCTCTCTTCGGCTGCTTACAATTCGCTAGGTGGGCATCTACATACCACCGCACTGCGACCTCTGCGAGCGGCTGCGACGCGGTTGCCGTGCCCACAGCTAGCGCTCAAGGATCCAGGTGCCAGGGCTGTTATTTCCGCTGCGCTTGACTAGTAATGCAATAAAAATCCTTCAATCAGAACGCCGTGGCAAAGGGTGGAGGTACTACCTATATAACCCTGCAAAAGGTCATGCTTCGCCAGAAAAATACAGATTCATGTTTCTTCTTTCGAAAAACTACTATAGGCAGGTTATTCAGTGTGAGGAAAAACTGATCGCCGAACATTCTCGCATTCCCTATCAGCGCATTGGTAAACCTGAGGACGTGGCTGAAGCTATACTATTTTTAGCCGACAGGTAATTTATCTCCATTTAAATTTTTGCTTCCATGTTAATGAGTATTTAGTTAATTATTCATTTGTAATTATTCTTCATAAGAATGTCTCTACTATAAGATACATACGTAGTTATCCACAATAATTTGCAGGAGACGATCAAACTATATTGTTGGACATCAACTTGTCATAGACGGAGGAGCATCCCTGCAGATGCCATTGGCAACGGATGCTCTCAAGATCTTTGGTGCTGTGGCAGCAGAGGCAATACAGAAAAAATAAAGAGAATTAATTCCAATATGTCGTTATTCTCACACCAAAAAAATGCGTCGATGCAGGAGGATTATTAGAACATAGCATTTGTATAGCAATGAGTAACCAATTCCCTACGACAAAATGGTCCTAAAAACAGAATTTTCGACATTTCCCTTGTAATAACGTACACCACTGCAATTTCGTCGCTTATGGGACTGCAGTTATGCACAATTCTTGGAAATTACAGCAAGTTAGGATCCTACCATGTAGCACATTTAATTAATAGTAGGTTTTATTACTTGTTCTTTATTCAATCTCTTTATCCAAATGGAGCGACTGATATCGTTCTGCATTTGCGGAGAGTTCACTGGCTCGCCATACATCCATTTTCTCCACATTGACATCCTCTGCTTAGATCTTCTCCTTTCGAGCTTTTCTAGGTCATCAAGCCATCTTTCCCGAGGTCTTCTGCCGCAAATCCTTGTCTCAGATGTACCGACAACATCAAAATCTACGTTCTCCGAAACCTACCATCCGTTCTGAAGTCAAAATTGATCGAACGCGAATGTACGAAGAAGATGTAAGCGGGCCCACTGAATAATAAGACATGCGACCTATGCTGGCGGGTTGGGTCGGAGTGTTCTTTCCCTTTTGATAGTGTTACATAGAGGCGAGAGAGGTAGTCGACCGCTCTCCGGAGGCTGTTTATCCGCAAAGGGATGCCGCCTCTTCACACCTGCATGGGTCAAGTCACTCCGGAGCTCCATAGTGGAGCTGTTTGCCCGGAATTTCCGGATGAGCAGCTCCTAAGTGCACCTGTTTATCCGAATCCATTTATAAATCAAAATGGCTGTTCCTGACATCGACATTTGAATGATCATCACTTTTAAACGTATTACGCTCGACCATGATAGAAAAGTAAAGAGACAAGTTCCTTTCCGCATATTTCGGGATGCAGCTTGTATTTATAGGCAATATTGAACATTAGGTATCTCAATTTTTTCACATTTCTTCTATTCTTCTACAGAAGCATGATCCCTTTGGGTTTTTTGGACAGCTGTAGCTGTTTATCCGGTGATGTAGCGGTTTATCCAGTGGTATAGCTGTTCATACGGAAGAGGCCACGCCCCCAGCGGATAAACAACTCGCCCCCCCCCCCCATCCACAGCACAGCACAGTGAAGATTCAAGTAAGTAATATGCAGAGTATGAGAGCAGTCCAGTGAAGGTCGAGAAAGTCACAATGGGTCCGGCGCGGGATCAATTATTTTGGTCGATCCACCATGTGCTGACCGTAAAAAAGAACGCGAAAACGGAGGGGCGGGAGGTCCAGCGATCCGATAGGAAAGCCCAGTTCTTCCGCCTCGCGCGCTCGCCCAAAGTTCGACACTCGCTTGCTGTTCTGCCCATGGTCAGGGAAGGCAGACAGTCTAAGTGTTTGTGCTTTATTCTATTCTTTTCCGGCATTTGCGGACGCAGGAGGGGAGAGGGGGGGGGCACCCCCTCTTCCTACGAGATTGGGTCGTCAAATTTTTGAAATTACTTTAGAGAACAAATAAAAATCTTGTATTAGTTTACTTTTGTTAATTATCATTATTTTTAAATATTAATATACATTTGGTACTTGAATCATTATTTTTATTATATTTTCCGTCTGGGTTCCCAGAACTGCAGAGACCCAAATTTCTCCCCAGCCCCCCTCCCCCTTCCGCCCACTTTCTGCGTCCGCCACTGTTTTCCTGGTATTCTATTTCCATTATAATATTTCCTTATATAATTTATACATTTCCACCCCGGATCGTTTTTTTAATAAACTTTTTTTTTGCTTTCTCGTGTGGTTCATTATTGTCAAGAGGGCATCATCGGTCAAAGCATGCATTATGCATTTTAAAACAATTGGTAAGAACAACTCAATACAGAGAAAACCAACATCACAGTTAGGAAAATGAAAATCCTATGGGATCTGAATTTCCTTCGCTCTCGGAGTTCACCAGCTGGACAAGTGAAAGTCTGCTTACAGACTCTGCACTTTTACATGAATCAAGTCATAAATCAGACCTCCGGATAGGAGTACTCATCCAGCGATGTCGACGGATGCCTCTCGCCACCGATAACATTAGATACCTGGAAGAAAGGGAATTTCACGAGACTTGAGTTCCGCAAAAAAAAGACGAATGAATGAAACCGAAGAAATAGATACCATCAAAGAATCAAGGCAGAGTAGTTATAGGTCAAGAAAATGAATATAAGAATTACCTTGAACTTTCCACTGCTGTCAACTTTGTTATAGTCCGAGTGCGTCGTGCGATTGAGATGCTCACGAATTTTAGGCAATGGCGGACTATCGTCTGGATCATGGAAAGGTGTATTGGCAAAGTGAAACACTGCTGGTGGGCGGAGCCGAGCGTATGGAGGTGAATCCACGGGAATTGCTAAATTATTTGTTTTAGCTTTTTTTATCTTGAGAAGACTGAACTCAAAAAAAACGAAGCATGATAAATGGTAGCATAAACAGGGTAAACGTGAGAGTGGGCTCACATTTATCAGGCGATGTTTTCAACCGAATAAGCGAAGAGTCATTATTATTTGTCGGTGATAGATCAAATGATGCCAACGTGCTCTTCCTCCTAGCAGAGTTCTCAGCTGAGCTGAGAGGATAAACAGAGGACACATCTGTCATCAGAGGCGCACGTTCCGTTTCCGCCTGATACTGAAAATAGCAGAACTTGAGAGAACTGAACAGCCTCTACATATCATTGGTCTATACCGGTGGAAACGGGTATAAACCCGCTATGGTTCCCCCCACGGTTAAATATATAGGATACGGCTCCTGTGCCCGTATCTAGTTAACCGTGGGAGGGCAAACAACGGGTACAGTCACTGGTTTTTATCCACTCTGCTATCCAGTATAACTCTTCCATCCATGAGTTCATTTCTTGACGCTAGCGCGGCGTCACGGCAAGAGAATACGAAATGAAGATATGTTGAGAGGATCATGGATTATTATAAAATGGGATCAGACGGATAAAGATGACCTGCAGTGAAAAGAATGGATTAGCACGGACGTTTTTTGTTGGATAGAAGAGAATTAGAACCACGCTAACATATCCGCTATAGAGCGTTTCCCATTGGATAAAGTAAATTGGGTACGGGTCCTGACCTCTCACCCGAGCAGTCTTCAATTTCCTACAATATTCAAAAGGACTAAAACTCTTGGAATTGGGTCTAAAAACAGAAGTGATTGGCATTGGGGTAACACAGGATGTTGGATTCTATGGATCTGGTAAAACAGATGAGAGATGCCGATGCGGGTTGAGAACCGTACTGTATTAGGCCTCCGTTGGGCAAGTATGAACGGCATACCGCGATATGGAACCAGGAGATGAGAGGAAAGGATCATGTACTCCTATAAAAGGATAAATAAAGGATAAAGTGGTCGGCGTTGATCAATCCCGTCACGAGGGATTCGTCACGCATTCGACTTCATCTGAGCATCGTAGAGGCGTTGAATGCGTATGTGCTCTATACAGTGGCTTGCGGAGGGCATCCGATGAACCGAGTCAGTGCTTCATCCTCCCAGACTCCTCTGGTACCAATTTACCGACCCCGGAGGGATGGATGGCTTGGTTGGCCACGAGCGGGATCGAACCATCGATCGTGTGTGTGCGCAGCGAGCCTCTTACCACTGCGCCACACGCGCCCGATGTGCTTCTATGAATCCAATTATCATTACATGCAGGCGGTAACGTTACCGCACTATTACTTAAGTGAGACTTCGTTCTATATATCATATCATACAATATCATACGCTGAAAATTGTAAAGCTCTGCGAGCGAAGCGAACACTGGAGGAAGGCGTCGTAGGGCCTTTAATCTGATGAAACACTAAGACCAAACCTTCAACATCGCTAATACGGCGCTCGTCGGGCTGTCCCCGGTAGATATGTTGAAGCCGTAGTCGACAGGCCGGCTACTGATCGGTTTCACCATGTTCACACCTCGACAAATGTAGAAGACAGCGCAGATATGCATTATCGTCTAAATGGTGTGGATTGTAGCAAGTAGAATAATGATACAGTACGGATGCAAATGAAAACCTGCAGTATGATGAATCCTAACAGAATGACTGCATAAACGATAGCGAGTACTGTAGCACTTTTGGACACGTTGAATTTATTCCAATGCCATGCACCAGAAACAGTAGCATAGCACAAAAGCATAAAGAATAACAGCTGAAAGAGTACTGGAAATGCACACGACATTCGAGGAAGTTGAACAATGGAGCTGGTTGAGAAGCGTAATCTCACCTCGACCAAAACACTGGGCAATGTAATTGCGACCTTCAACCAGCGCGGTGAACTAAGCATCAGACTATGCTCCAGCTGACACAGATAAAGCGCACAAAGCATCAGTATCGAGCTGTAAACACAAGATATTTGGTAAACACTACAAAGAGATCTGTGACCAGAACTAAAACATATAATTACTATAGTTGCGGTCATCCTGACTCAATTTTTAGCCGCTCCGCAGAAGCGCGTAGCATTGCCGGTACGCAGCTTCGTTACGGTGATGTGCTGGCTCTGGCTGTTCATGAGAGGTGCTAGCGGTAATTCTCCGTCCTTGCTCGTGAGGATCAACGTGAGAGGTTTCAAGACTACTCCCAACCAGCGGGTATCTTTGCGAAACCACATCGTCTTGGACACCCTCGCGCTTGCTACTGCGAAGGAACCAAAACTAGGTCGGGATGACTGCAACTACACTTCTGCAACTACACTTTTTCTAGAAAAAAGCATTTTTGGAAAACATGAAACATCAAGAGGAAGGAGCAATTCCGAGCGATTCGATGAATTCGCTGAACAACCTTAAAATTCATGCAAACTAGGCGCAAGAGATCAAAGTTGACTAAGCACCCGCATCCTCACAATTTGATTGACCAAATTGCAAGAGTTTCTACATGAATTAGAAGAAAGAGGTCATTGCCAACCTGACCAAGACAAAAAACAGCAACCCGGTGCAAACAGCTTCTGGCAGTTCAAGCCAGCTGGGTATGCGAAGCAGCAACCAATGCAGCCACATACACGAAGGTCTCCTCAAAACATCAATGCTTAAAACAGCGTTAAAGCCTAATTTACAAAACGAAACAGCTCACAAGCAGATTTTCACTTTAGGTACATTTCCATCTTTTGTTTCGGCAGCGTCATAACAGAGCACATCCAAAGCAAGATTTGCATGGATGGACCGCAACACGTACAACAGTATCACCACTTGCTTCACTGCCGCGAAATACTGGAGGAAAAGATATAGAACACATTCTAGCTTGAACCGCGTAGCGATGTTGGCAACAAAATAGCTGTGCAGCTAAGGGGGAAGGGAATGACGGGGATAAGTAGGGGGAAAATGTGATATCATTAATAAATGGTGTGGTTGGTCGAATTTTGAAAAAAAAAACTGTCAGGATTTACTCACAAATAAAATGTTGTGAACTATCCCAAATATGCATAAAAGAGCAACTAAAAGAGTATGGTAAAGAAAATTCCTGTCCATTTAGTGAAATCGTCATGCAAGAATTTCTTGATCATTTCAGATGTACTGTAATTGAGTTGATTCTTCGTGGTATTAGGTTAATTCAACAGTTCTGTCTCTACATACTTATCACACTGTGACGTGTAATCACACGGCGTATTGCTAACTTGGTCTGGAGCATGATGAAAAACTACGTAAGCGCTACTGTAGGCACAAGCGCTAGGAGCAGTCACCTGTCTTGAATTTTGCAATGCTGAACAACTCAGGTACTACACAAAATTCATCTGCAGCAGTGCAGACTAGTCTGCTTCACAGGGCTCCCACCTCTACTTATCCGGCTGTCGGAGTGGGAAACGTGTTTCAGTTGGCATTTAAAAAGTCATGATGTTTCCCATGTGCGGACTGAGGTCGTATAAGAATCCCTTCACACAATTTCCCCCCTCCCCCCTGAATGAACAATAAGCGTTTTCGGATTAATCGTGCTTACCCCCCTCCCCTACCAAAAAAAAACATTTCCAACACGTCCGCAAATCCACAGACACTGACCCTTGCGAACCAATCTCCAAAACCAGCTTGATAACTCTGGCTTGCCTCACCCATACTTCAGCAGATCTTACCTTAACACTGAGAAACCCTTCAGAAAACCTGCACTTCCATCGACTTTGATCCGAGAAGCTGGTGCTACGTCGTTCAACGCGGCTCGGGGACGAATGCGAAGTATTCCGTGCGTAAGACATACCGAACACTTCGGAGCACTTGAGAGGTCAGCTGGTTGGCCAACCTCTTATCCCTTTACATTCGTTAGCTATTATCCACGTATCTAAACTACCTATTGAATCTACTGAAATAAAAAAGAACTTCATATACTTGTACATAAACGAAAATACATGAGGTAATTGCATCAATTACTACTTGGAAAAAACGATACCTGGCTATTGCGATAACTTTATTATAATAACTTCACAGAATTCCTGTATAGGCTATACTATATCTAGTGAATCTAATAAAGTCAACAAATAACACAAATTAGCAATTCTTAGAATGCAAGTGCAAACCATTCAACAACAAACCAACATCAAAGCATACACGGAACTCTGTCCAATCGAAAAACAAACAAACAAACAAAATAAAGAGGGAAAATGCACTTCACAGCAGATGCGCTTTAGTGAATTCAGCCTAAACACAGTGATACCTGCCACACAACGAATTTTCGTGAAACTTTCAAATGACAGGAAAAACTCATGGGAAAGATGTAACCTTGTCGTGCATCGATAAGCAAGTAGCATGGCAGAGTACTATGCGCTTTAAAAAGAGAAAAGTCTTGATGACCACTCTTAGTTACTTACAGGGTGCGCCATAAGTTCTTGCACAGCATATTTAGTATGCCACAGCGGCTGGATTCAACGTAATGGCATGACTTCTATGGTGGTACTGAACCAACTAAATAGCAACTCAAAACACCTATCAGATCAGGGATACGTCTCCATTTGCTTTTGGAATAACTCAAGGTTGACAGAGTAGCGAGCACCTGGTGGCGCGCGGGTGTATCTGGTATAAAACCTCTCGAAGCTTTACCCAAGCTTTATGCTACGAGTCCAAACTTATGTATGATATAGCATTTGATTCGCTCTAAAACTTAGTTAAGTACGGCTATCCATCAAAATCGGATTGGCGTTATAGAGGAGTTCGTTCTGAGCACGGGATTTCGGACGTGCAGCATTCCAGGAGGCGCGTATGGCACAGAGCAGATTCTAAGCTTTACAGAAGCGTCATCTTTGCGTTGTTCAACTTGAGTTGGAAGCAGCAAGGTGTCTTCTCTCCAAAAATACTCTGAAAGTGAAATCCAGAGTAATTTTGATGTTGTGGTTCACAAAAAACTGAAAAAAAATTGCCCATACACGCCCTTTTCTTAAAAAAAAAAATTCTGAAATCTCTGGAAGGAAAAGGAGATGCGATTCCAGTACATCCAGTGAATTGCTCGATGTCTCCTCAGTCTACTCCACTGTTTTGGTGTGAAACGATTTGATCTGCTCTGAGTAGTGTCCTCCGTTCGAAGAGACAGTGTCATTGCGCTGCAAACCGTGCCGCGAGGTGCTCACTTTTCTCGCGAGTTTGAGTTACTACGGAAGCAAGTAGCGACATATTCCTGTTCTGATAGGTGTTTTGGGTTGCTATTGAGTTGGCTCATTCTCGCTATAGAGGTCATGCCACTATGTTGAATTCAACCGCTGTGCTGTTACTAAGTATGGTGTGCAAGAACTTATGGCGCACCCTGTAATGCTCAGATTCACAAAACGGGTAAGCGAGGTATCCGAACACTACCCAACTCAAAGAAAAGAAAACCTGCAGAGTACATGTAATAAATTCACCGAGACAAAGGAACCGGCGCGAGACCAAGAAGAACCGCTAAATAGCCTGCGGCAAAGCAAACACATGCGGACGTATGAACACAGCAACAATAAGGTAGGTACTCATGAAAAACATTCCCACAGATCGGTATCACCCATTTGTATTCAGAAAATTATTTGCATAGGAATGCTCCAAGATCCAAGCACGTCCATCACTATCCAGAAGAAGGTCCTGATAGAAAAGTGGTGTAATTACACGAGAAAAAAATCTCATCTCTACTAAAGGCTAACACCTAGCTGACGTTTATTGCATCAAGTGAAAACCTATTTGTTAGATTCCTGAGAAAAAAATTACCGATTCTAGACACTCAGACGCCCCACACTGTCAATCGCATAAACAGTGGCGGTCAACCATACTTGCACCACAGAATACCGCCCATGTGTTCTGACGCNGGGGGGGGGGGGGTAGGTGTTGGGTAGAAGTAAGTTGCTGATAAAAATTACGAGTGTCTTGGTGAAGCGGTGGTGGTGGGTGGAGTGGGTGCTCGGATAGATGTAATCTTCACGAGTCATCAAAAATTCAGTCAAATTTTTTAATAGTTGGGGTGTAGTAAGTTGAAGCTTCCACCTAAGTGGGAGGAAAGTACGAGAAACACCGTAATCAAACGGAAAACTGCAGACAAGGTGGGTGCAGAGCAGGCCCAAGGGGGACTTCAGCCCATTGACGCAGGTTGAAAGCGCGACAAACGGAGGCAAATGGGACTGGCAGGAGCAGCAGCGCGGGCGCGAAGTGCAGCAGCTAGAGCACTCAGTGCCGATGCTCGGGCGAGGACTCCGCCAACTTCGGGGATTGAAGCGCAGGTGTCATGCCGCTTGAATTGCGCTCCGCCTCGGCTCTTATCCCACGAATGTCTGAGTATATACTAGAGTGTTACATACGCAGTGGACAAAACAGGCCTTCTCTCAAACTTTTTCTTTAGTTTTTTCGTACTAGAACGCTAGAGGAACAATAAACTTCAATTAAAATCCTAACAATGACAAATCAGTAGACAACAGAAATGAGACCAACCGTCGAGAACTACGAAAGAAAGAATAACCCTTACGAAAAAATCTTGCTTTTAGAATGGGGAAGAAAAATTGCTACCGCGTGGGACCAAATGCACGACCGGTCGAGCACGGGTCCTAGTTGTGCAAAAGCGCGTGTCTCCCAAGTGGCGGCTCGCGCGAAATCTGCGTTGTCGCGAACGTATTAAAACAATCCCGGAAGTGATGTGGAATTACGTGGAACACATGCGCTCAAGCGGTGCGGAACCGACTCTCGGATGAACTGCCTGTACATATCACAACGGGGCGAAAATGGAGTTGGGGGGAGGGGGGGGGG
>JARK01001355.1:1287017-1303129 GCA_000688135.1 Ancylostoma ceylanicum | reverse complement strand
GGGGGGGGGGGGGGGGGGGGGGCACTTGCTAGAGAAAGCAGAGGTGTCTTTGACAGGTCGTACACGTTATAACCTGCTAAGCGCAGGGATTTGTGATAGAGTAGGCCTACGCAGGGAGTACAGAGTGGTTTTGACAAGTCGGACACGTTTTAGCTTGTTAGTCGCTTTGATTTTCGGCTATGAAGAATGAAGGCAGTCCTATCTTGGCTATTGTATTTTTTTTTGAATTCTTTTGTATTTTGCTCGAATTCTCAGTATTGATTAAATCGACTTACTCTCTTAATAAGCTTAGGCAGAAAAATTTGCCTAGGCAACTTTACGGCCACTTTTTAGCCCCCCCCCACTCCATTTTCACTCACAATGGTAGGAGTCATTTACATTTCGGGTACGCGACTGGTCCGTCCAGATAAGGATGAGTGTGCGGCTGTTCCGCTAAGATGAAAAGAGATGCGCGGCTGATCCGCTTTGATAAAAAGGGGTGCGAGGGCGGTCTTCTAAAAGTGCCTGAGTAGATTTCTGACACTATTCCACTTTTACGGACCCAAAAACTTCAAAAAAGGCTTTTGGTTGAAGCATTGCATGGGGGTATTTGATGCGCTGAACACAGACATGGTATCCATTTGTTATCGTGAACCCCTCTTTTGTGGGGTTGCCGCATCTATATAGATACGGTATGTCACACGATATCCTGAAGCGTCGCACAGGGAGGTTGTGTGAAGTGCCAATCACAAATAACGTATCCGTTATGTTACGCAACCCTATTTTCATTGAGATATGGTAGGTGTACGGGCGGAAAGTGGAAGAATATCCCAACTTCGAGTGGAAAAAGGAGGTGGAATGCGAAGTAAGGTTACTAATTGTCTCCAGCATCGGAAACAACCTTTCTGTGCAAAATTCGAGGAGACTGTGAGATACCGTATCTATACTATCCCCTGCGGTCACTCTACAAAAGCGAGGTTGCACATCATATACTCCCCCCTCCCCTCCCCCCTTTCGTCTTAGTAATAACATGGAAAAATCAGTTTTTTAAGAAAATCCATGGAATTTTCGTAGTTTTGGGAATCATTCCAGGAGTACATCTGTCTGACTTGAGCCTTATCCGGAATTCGTCAATATGGATGTAATGATTAGGTTATTGTGTAGTAGATTTTTGATTAATATATCGTTCTTGTGTTCTGTGCCTATTTCTTTGAATAAACCCTTCCTTCGTAGCGGTGCTGATTCTGCTGAGAATGCTATTAAGGGTTTTAAAATTCATTACCTTCTGAAATTCGTCGAGCTTGTGCAGGAAATAACTACAATTGAGAAATATCGACGGTCAATTTTTGAGCTCAACTTTTTCTTTACTCCTTGTATGTTTTTCATAAAATATGCCGCAACGTGAACCACGTAGAGCAGCACTTTCTATCCCATGATCCATTTTTTCCATCAATCCATCCCGTCTCGTTAAGGTATCATTCACACCCTTTCCCATCATAATCTATACCATTTAGCTATTCGCATCTTTTCGATTCGCCGAAACTACAGGCACCATTCGCGCACTCTTGCCAGGTCAGTACTACACATACTTTGAAACTCAACATGTAAGACTTCATAGGGCTGTTATGGTTTCATTTCTGATTTTATGGTTTCGTGATGATCGCTCATCACCAGAAACAGTGGATGAATTTGGAGACGTTCGGATGTGGTCGAAGTGAGATCTGGTCATCGGGACAGCTCTAGTGGCTGGGATTGCCAGCAGGGATTCGATTGTTTCGAAAGGGTCGGAATTGATCATATATGGAAGCTTTCGGCAATATACGCCAATCGTTGGCGTGGAAGGGAGCTCGAGAGAGTTATAGATTTTACAAACATTGGTGCGAATACTCGATGCTGGCTGACATATGAAGAAGCGAGAAGGGTTGAAAAGCAGATAAAAATGGAAGTGGCATTTGAAGAAAAGATTTTTTGTGCTGGCTTCAGGGTAGGGTTGAAGAACCACAACGATATCTAGAGGTGAGCCGGCTGTAGGCTCGCAGGGTTCATTCTTCTCTTCGCTTCATTGCTTCTCTGAGTCAAAAGAATCGCGCTGATTTCTGTGAAGTGTGATACGTTCATGAAGTGTTGGATAATTCACCGAAAGTCATGCGGAGTTACTTCTTCTGGTGCTATCATAGATCCACACGAGGGCGACACGACCTCAGAGACTTCCAGGTGTTCCGTGAGCAGTTGGAAACGACGGAAAAGTTTCGCGACAGGATACTAAATGTGCTGCTTATTCTCTCATGTGATGCAGTCAGATACAGAGGATATGAGAGGTGGGATGCTTGTAAGCGAAGGTCACGACCGACCTATGCTAGGAATGTGGTCCGTGCAGTCAGCGATAGGATCATCATGTCAGGATCAGAGCTGGAACTGCTGAGTGCGCAGTTCGCCGCTAATGAATGAAATGTCAATCAAAGGAGCACTACTACTGCAGGTAGCAATGGTAACGATCCCTGTGGCCGTCCTTGAAGGTTTGGTTCCATGCAAAATACGTCCGGAAATGTCTAATTCAACCTTAGTTGCACGATGATGTTGTTTCGACTAACATCCCCATCAGCAACATCAAGCGTCAACTGGTTCGCAACTGACTTTATGACAGGGCCTGTACCGTGGAAAACTGTTATCTGCCCTTACGAAAAAATAGGAGATTGTGGTAGAGCAGGAGTGATTTACGAAATCGAATGCTCGGTTTGTAACGCGCGATATATTGGAGAGATTGGTCGACCGCTGTGTGTACGAGTAAGTGAACTCTTGCAAGTAGAAAACGGGAAAGCTCAGTAACACCCCTGGGGAAACATAGAAGGGAAGCTCATAGCGGAAACGACTTCAGCGTGAAATGTAAGATCTTGGCGTATGTAGCACAGTCATCTGCTACGAAAGCCCTGGAAGCGTTTTGGATCACTGCACGAAATCCTGATATGAGTAGCAGAAATGAGCATCTGGCGATTACCAGTGATCTCATGCCTTTTCTGTCCTTATGCGAGCTATAAGATCAGCAGAGATTACTCATGCTTGGCTGATAACACCAGTAAAGCCGAGTAAACCGCGCTCGCTGGCTGTTAGCGGTCTGTCAAGGTCCTAGCGGAAATCCATCGCCGCTATAATCGCAGAGCACGTGGCGAGCGTTCTCTCTGACTTGGGATCTCACAGTGGTATATGCAACACGAATTGAACGCACTGAGAGAAGAGGTGTTCGGTAAATTAAATAGTAAATTAAGAATACGATGATGATGTTGATGATGTTTATTTTCGTTTTCTTATGATTATCCACAATCTTATTGATCGTTTTGTTCCACTCAGGCACTCCGCTCCCCACAAAACAATTTACCAAAGACATATCATGAATCTTTTCTGTCAAAAAATCGATTGTTCTTGACAAGTGCGGATCCAATGCGCAGCGCCCGCTATCGTAGGGTGTGCAGAGATTTCGACTACCACCTGAAAAGATTTCACGACTACAAAGAACGTAAGCTAGCATCCAGTTGTGGCATGCAAAGATTTTGGAAATGATTAAGCACCGCATTAAAATGAAAAAGTGCGCGCCAGTTCTGTTGGGGGTTGATGGCTCTAAGCTGCTCTCGGTACATGATAAAGTGAACGAATTTTCTAAATACTTCTCCAGCGTTTTCAATTCTCCTGTCACCGCGTGTCCATCCATTCCAGCTTTCACGCCTTCATCGTGCCCAATAAGTATCCTGCCTACTCCATGTAAGGTTATGGAAAAGATAATGACGTGCCACCTCCTCAAATGGTTTTCTAAAATAAAATGTATACCCGAAGAACAATATGGGGCCGTAGTAATTGCACTATAACTGCCGGTTAACCAGCAAGTTAAACCGGCAGTTGTACATCCCATAACCTGGAACCGTTGTGAGCTCAATATAGTGTGAAGAATCAAACCATTAACTTAGTTCCGATAATCGTTATATAACCAGCAGGTTATATCACGCTTTGGATCCTGGTCTCGGGCGCTGCGAAACCATCGGTTGAGCAGATCGCACAGGCACTGCCATATCGATATTGCTAGAGTGCGCGCAGAGAACGCGCAGATATCATAGACGCAGGCAAATGGAGATCCCGGTTATTAAAAAGTCCTCGAGAGGACTTTTTAATAACCGGGATCTCCAGTTGCTCCAGTTTTACGCTTTTGCGCGCGCAAAACGAATGCTCATCCAACTCTGCATCATAGCTGTGAATCTGATGCTGCAAAAGACCAAGGATGTGAGGGAATTACTTTTGTTTGAAAGCCCTTCATGGTACTTTTCATCAAAACAAAACAATGAACCAGCTTTGGAAACGGATACTCTCGCATCTTGAATTAGAATTCAGCATATTGAAATGAAATCAACTGTGTTCGAGGCACTGCATATCGAGGCTTAAGCATACCAGTTACCAGTTTGTACTAGTTGGTGTTATTGGGCTGTGGAGGGTATTCATGAGTCGTCCCATCGAGTGAGATGTGCACGCGCCGTACCATCGAGTGAGATGTGGCAGAGTGGTTAACGGGATAGGCCACAGTGATGGTAGTGCGGGGTTCGATTTCCGCAGATGGCAAACGCTTTGCATTTTCGTACTTCACTTTTTTGTTCTCATTCAAAGTAGTGAAAAAGGTTTAAACACATTAGTTATGCTTGGTTTCACCATAAAAATGGAAAAAAGCCACACTAAATGTAGATTGATTCACTTTCAATACAGTGTTCAGTCATGAATACTTCCCCTATGAATCAGTTTTCTCACTACTAGTACAATATATATTTACAACAGCGATGTGCATGCAGTCGGTTTCCTTCATCACTAAGTAATTGCGAGAGATCACTTGCACGGTGGCGGAGTGCGATGACTGCAGTCTCACGTGATGTTTGTCACGCGTTCAGTTCCTCCCGCGAGCGGAATTTTGCAAACAAGATTGAGAGGCATGGATCCACGAGGATTTCGTTCAAGTGATGGCTGCATTGTGGCTATGTCCAGGTTATAAGTCGGTAAACTTGGGGAACCGGCAGTTGTCCGAGGACAAAACTTTCTCTATAACCGTTGGTTACGGCGCAATTACTACGGCCCATGGCTTTTTGCAAGGAAGATCCACTTGCACACAGCTTCTTAGCTGCAATCATGACTGGGCAACCTCGCTTACCGCAGGAAAGGAAGTCAGCATCATTTACTTTGATTTAAGCAAGGCATTCAACACCGTAGACCACGCTTGTCTTATTTCTAAACTGGAAAGCGTGGGCATACGGGGACCACTGCTTTGCTGGTTAAAATCTTACCTCACCGATCGCTCGTTTGCTGTGCGTTTCCTCAATAATACCTCTACCCCTACAGGTTGCCCATCAGGCGTGCTACAGGGGAGTGTCCTATCTCCTGTACACTTCCTCATTTATACTCGTGAACTCCCTCAACTTCTCAAAACAGATAATAGGATTAGAGTCGCAGCTTACGCGGACGATATCAAAATCTATGTCCCCTTCTCCTGTGATGACAGAAATGCAGTGGAAGAGTCCCTCAAACGGTCCTATGAGGCCATGATCGAATGGACCGATAGGTGGCGGATTCGTGTCAATCTAGACAAAAGTTTCATCCTGGTCTTGAGTAATAGAGCATCTCGTAGCCATGTTGTTCAGGTCGGGAACCTTCCTCGCCTTTCTAGCGTTCGTGATCTCGGTGTTATTCTAGACTCTCGTATGAATTTTTCGGAACACCTCGATCGCACACTGTCGAAGGCCTTTCGGGCCCTGTTTTGCCTTTTTANACAAAAGTTTCATCCTGGTCTTGAGTAATAGAGCATCTCGTAGCCATGTTGTTCAGGTCGGGAACCTTCCTCGCCTTTCTAGCGCTCGTGATCTCGGTGTTATTCTAGACTCTCGTATGGATTTTTCGGAACACCTCGATCGCACAGTGTCGAAGGCCTTTCGGGCCCTGTTTTGCCTTTTTAGAACTGTCTGCACTACTGATCCTATTATACTCCTTAGGCTATATAAAGCCTATATTTTGCCGTTGCTCGAATATTGTTGCCAAGTCTGGAACCCTCCCCTCAAAAGGCATATTGAGAGAATCGAGAGAGTGCAAATAACCTTCACCAGACTCCTATACTTCAGCGCCTTTCCAGATGACGAATATCCTCAATCCCTCATTCCGTATAGTGTGCGGTTGCGCGAATTAGGAATGGAAAGCTTATTTAGGAGGGGGATTCGAGCGGATCTTATTTTAGCTTTCAAAATACTACGTGGTGAAACTAGTTTCCTTCCTTCCAGGTTTTGGATCTTTCGGCCCTCGTTTGCCCGCAGACCTAGTTTCAATATCAGTCTACATGGTTCCGCTTCGTATCGTCGCCAACTACTGCGTAACTCTTTCTTCTTCCGTGGTGCTCAGCTCCTAAATAAACTACCCGCCTCTCTTCTTGCTCTCCCCGACTCTCGTTCTCTTAGGAAAAACATCAGGAATTTAGATCTCCTTAGAGTTTTAGAGATTAGTGACGTCATTTAAGATCGGCCCGGCTCCAACTTTAATGATTTGGGTTATTTCACTTTTTGGTATCAGCTATTCCTGACATCTTCCAAGCAGCGTTTGTCAGACTGTTGTTAGCGTTGGGATATTCCAGGGTCCAGCATCTAACTACGGTTGCTAAATGAGATCTCGCAACAAGTATACCTGGTGCACAGCGCTAAGCCGCTGTCTGGTTACAGGTTTGGCACACCTGTAAGGCGGGTGCCAGACAGTCCATGCCCACATGCCCATGTTAAGAGTTAAAGGCTTGCCGTGCTTTACCAATCGTCCCAGGTATTGTGTCTCAACTGGCACGCGGAGCCTTGNCAATACAGTGTTCAGTCATGAATACTTCCCCTATGAATCAGTTTTCTCACTACTAGTACAATATATATTTACAACAGCGATGTGCATGCAGTCGGTTTCCTTCATCACTAAGTAATTGCGAGAGATCACTTGCACGGTGGCGGAGTGCGATGACTGCAGTCTCACGTGATGTTTGTCACGCGTTCAGTTCCTCCCGCGAGCGGAATTTTGCAAACAAGATTGAGAGGCATGGATCCACGAGGATTTCGTTCAAGTGATGGCTGCATTGTGGCTATGTCCAGGTTATAAGTCGGTAAACTTGGGGAACCGGCAGTTGTCCGAGGACAAAACTTTCTCTATAACCGTTGGTTACGGCGCAATTACTACGGCCCATGGCTTTTTGCAAGGAAGATCCACTTGCACACAGCTTCTTAGCTGCAATCATGACTGGGCAACCTCGCTTACCGCAGGAAAGGAAGTCAGCATCATTTACTTTGATTTAAGCAAGGCATTCAACACCGTAGACCACGCTTGTCTTATTTCTAAACTGGAAAGCGTGGGCATACGGGGACCACTGCTTTGCTGGTTAAAATCTTACCTCACCGATCGCTCGTTTGCTGTGCGTTTCCTCAATAATACCTCTACCCCTACAGGTTGCCCATCAGGCGTGCTACAGNCACGCGTCCGCAGCCCAGCATCTCGTCTGGCCAATTGTTGCACTGGGCCACGGTTCAATCCGGGCCTCAGCCGGCCAGACAAGCCCCGCAGAGCTTGCCTAGTCTCCGCCGGAGCGGAGACACGACTGAGCTTTGACGCTCAACGACCGGCTTATATACACCTCTCAGGGGGCGGGACATCACGTGACAATGAGGGGGATGAACGCAGAACAGAAGGGGGTTGAACGCAGGTTCAACGGAACCGTGGTTGACCTGACAGCAAGCTGCCCCCTTAACGCAGCCGAAACACAGGGTTTGCTGCTCTCTAAACTAGGAACGCAGCAATTCTTGATCATGCAGCAATGTCTGCCTTCCACTTCCTGGGGGCGTGGCTCAGCAGGTTCTGCTGCGTTTGCCTTGCCCAGTTATCAGAGCGACCAAATAAACGTTCTTTAACAACCTGTGGGGCTCAGCATTGAAGATCATCAGTTTTGATTTATATGCTCAACATTATTAGGGGCACCAACAGAAGCAGTTAATAGCGCAAGAACTAAACTGCCGTATACAAAATGGAAACGAAAAGCTAATATGCTTACATGACGATATCTAATATGCTTACATGACGATATAAGGGGTTTGATTTTCAATTCATCTAATTACGTCTTCAGAACAAATTGATTTCTAATACTTGATATAGGTGTGGCGACGACAGAAAAGATTCCGCCGTCAGGGGAAAGAGTGCTACAGTAACCCGATGTCTGCGAATCCAAGCGAAATTGGCGCTGGAGCGCGCTATTTCGCGCAGTCAACCATTCTTAGACCTGGTAGCTGGAGTTTTAGCACAAATGTGGTCATTCTTCTGGGTTTTGGCTCCAAGACGCCCATTGTTATGGGCTATAGCTGTGACCTAGCTATATCGAGGGTTTAAGCTGCGACTTTTTGCAAATTGAAAGGGTGTCGTCTTGTTCAAAAGGGATTTTCGTAGGTGAGAAGTTTGTAGACCATTCTCATACCGGCAAGCTACTCATCTGTGAGACTCCTTGCTTTCGCTTAACTTGCTTGAATTTCATCTCTTCCTTCCACTTGATGCTACTTATTTCGTCCTTTCTCGTGCAAATTATTGCAATGTGTAACTTACTCTATAAAAACCTTTCTAGTTTGTCCTTATCCTGTAAGTAATGTGAAAAGTCGCTCATTCGCTGAATGCTGGAATGTGGTTTCTGAAGTTTCCTTTTGATTATCAAAAAATGAGCTTTCAAGTTCTATGAGCAGTTTGACTTCACAAGATAGCAAAACGGCTAGGTTGCGTCAGGGTCTCCTTTCACCGCAACTGCATCCGATCCTTTCCGAGCAGGTGACTTGTCAACCTTGACAAATTGTTGGAAATTCTTCAAAGCCTCTATTTCATTTATGATACCCGCTTATTCATATTTATGGGAAGTCTCGCGGATATTCGGCACATTTTTTTGATTCGGTGGAGTCCATTATTGACGTAACATGTTGATTTTCTGGGGATTCCCGCTTGCGAAGAAGCTGTCAGGACTCGACAGGTCGAAGACCAGCTACGATGGTAGCTTACTCAATTTTGGCAACTTTCATAGAGCATTAGTGCTATTGCGTGGGTTCTGTTATCGAGAATAGGAATGTGGGTGAGAGAGCAACAATTGATGAGTGTGACGAAAAAGGCGAACAAAATGCACAAATGTGTTGTACGCATGTATCAAAGAGAATGATACTCTCACATGTGATATGTGAATGTAGCTAATGAAGAAAATGATGAAATGCACATTCATCATTTCGTTCGAAACCGCCTTCACAACCTGATCCAGGCGAGATCACTTTATTCCGCCACAAAACAGCAGATAACGCTCCTCGATGTAGCTAGATCGCAGCTAGAACACATAACAATAGGCGCACTGGGGCCAACATAAAGAAAAACATCTATATTGATGCTGAAACCCCAGCTACCATGTCTAAGAATGGTTGACTGCGCGAAATAGCGCGCTCCGGCGTCAATTTCGCTCAGATTCGCAGGCATCGGGTTACTGTGGCACTCTTTCCCTTGACGGCGGAATCTTTTCTGTGTGGCGACGTGGCATGGTCTATGCAATGGTGTATCCTTGGGTAATCCCATCGAACCAATGGAGGCGCATGAATTCAGAGCGTTTCGGTTGCTCCCGATTTTTGTGGGTGTTACTATCATTATTAATTATGCATGACAACTATCTGCGGATACGTAAGAGGACAGCGTCATCAGTGAAACGTTTCGAACGAAGGGAAGGTACAAAAGATATTTCTTAGGTAAATCGAGTATAGCTCAGGACAACAACCACCCTTGAAAAATGGCTAACTGGGCTTCAACCTGGAATCTGCCAATCAATTTCGAGAAAACTTTCGTTCTACATCTGGGGATTCCTACCCCAATCCCATCCAGAGTGAACAATACTATTCTTGAATTTTGTCAGTCGCTTAAAGACCTTGGTGTTCTGGTTGACGAGCAGCTGAAAATTTCTGACTATATTGATAATGTCGCATCGAAAACATACTCTGTTTTGTTCGCAGTTTTTCGGAATGTGCACTGCTGTAACGATAAATTTCTGCAGCGTATCACGCTTATGTTGTGCCACATCCAGAATACTGTAGCCAAGCGTGGAGCCCTACTTCCTCCGAAGATCTAGTCAAGATTGAAAAAGTGAAGAGAACATTGATGAGGCTGCTATTCTACCGCATTAGTTCCGGTTCTGTTTCTCACGCTCTGCCAAATTACGGTGATAGACTCAGGATACTTGGACTGCAAACTCTGAAATTCAGACGCGTAATCGCTGATCTAATCTTTCCTCTCTGCGTTCTTCGGAAAGAACTGAAATTAAACGCCGGTATGGAATGTTTAGACCAGCTTCTGCTCGTAACGGTAGACTCAACTTGAGTTATCCTAGAATTGAGAAACGAAATTATAACCACATGTTCAACTCTCTTCTCTGTCGAGCTGCCAGATGGTTTCAGTTACTCCCACCTGAGGTTTTGCAGTCGGAGAACAGCAAAGTGTTCGAATCCAGATTGGAGTTGCTACGACCACTTAATATAGATGACCGCTGTTGATGGTACTCTTCGGAGAGTATTCCGGCATACTCGTTCCATGTACCAGCACTTGGCACTTGGTCGCCCCCCCGCGGATATTAGCGGCTTGCTTTCTGCTTAATTTTCTTACAAGGGAAGTGCACGAACTTAAGCTGCGATTTCGAAACGAGACATATATGGTAGGAAGGCCTGTCCCAAACGATGTTACGGAGTATACTTGAATTCTGCTAAATGGTTAAAACAAGCTCAAAATTCCACATCGATGACTTCCTACTGCACTGACATACACCGCCTTCCCTTACAGCGGTGCAGGTGGATGGTCGAGTGGATAGTGATGCAGACTCGTAGACAAACGTTAGAAGGTTTGGATCCCGTCTTCATATTCCGTTTTGCAAACATCCATTTCTAACCTTTAACGGAACTCGGAGCTGTTCAGGAGGTAAATAATTAGTTCTTTCACATTAAGTTCTCTTTCACACTGTAAGCTACAATAATTTTTTTGAAGTTTACTACGCCGCCTGATAAAGGCTTGGCTCGATGCCCAGTCAACTTTCTGATCTATTATTATACCATTCGGAAGAGTCTGTAGAAATTACTCCGAAATACCTGTTCGATAGGTATGAGCTTGCCCCCGGGTTCGATGACCAAAGGTGAACTGCGAGTTTCGATGTTCCCACAGTATATGCCCCAGTCAACGTCCATTTTCTCGTCATTGTAATCAAGACATTCCTCGTTTTGTATCGTCAAATCAGAGTAAGCCGCATCGAGAAGAACCCTCTCAAAGGTCTCCACCATCTTGCGGTCTTGGCGAGTTGCGCTGGTGACATCACTCTGACCAAATTTGGCCAGCAAAAGCGCATCCACGCTGGGCAGTCGAACATTTCAAGTGGTTAAAGAATGAGAAAGTGATCGATTAGATTAAATCTTGTGTCAGAATATTTTGTCTTACCAGCAACATCACATTAATACCCAGTGTAGAGCATTTATCTACTATTTCCAAAGAAGCGCTAGTAGTCGTTGCTAATTCACCTCCTGAACAGCTCCGAGTTCCGTTAAAGGTTAGAAATGGATGTTTGCAAAACGGAGCATGAAGACGTGATCCGAACCCGCGAGCCTCTGTCTACCAGCATGCATCACTATCCACTTGGCCATCCAGCTGCACCGCTGCGAGTGAAGGCGCCGAATATCAGTGCGGTAGGAAATCATCAACGTGGAATTTCCAGCTTGTATCACCCACTTAGCAGAATTCAAGTATACCCCGTAATAACCTCTGGGATAAGCTTTATTACCATATATGTCTCGGTTCGAAATCGCAGCTTATGTTCGTGCACTTCCCTTGTTAGACTCATTTTCTCGGAGACGTGATTATGTCTCTTTTCAGTTGGGTGAGTCTCAACCATGCTTAGAGCGAGTTCCTATCAGTCTACGTCGAAGGGACGTGACGTCTCTCCGTATTTCCTTCTGGCTTACGTCTTATTCAGGATCTAATGCAGTTACTCCTATATATTAGACCAGTCTGGCCGTCCGGCTGACGCCGGACTTCCGGAGTTATCCTCATGCTCGCTTCGCTCGCACGAGTTTGCCTCGCATCCATTCTAGAAGAAGTTTGGTCATGCTAATTTTTGCTCCGTTTTTCCTGAATGCCCCCCCCATCAGAAATGAACTGATCAAAGAGGACGGCTTGCGTCTCTCAGAGCAGTTCTAACACCATCCCGAGTGAAATAGCTAATTGTAGCTACATGTGACCAATTCAACCTGAAATGAACACGGGAAATGGTTTGTCATTCTTTGTTTGTTGTGAGTGATCCATTGATATCAATAAGCTTGAACGTATAAAAGGGCGATGTGGTGTGCTCAGACACAAATGAGGGTGGAACACGCAAGAGGGGACGTGAGGTTTTGCAGAATGGTATGGGTGGTCTGATAGTCACTGCTGAGGCCGGGCGTTTAGTACTTTCCCACTGCATTTAGTCGATAGAGGACAATTAGAACAAAGATAGACCTGATTAAGAGCAATTTCTCGCTACACAACGGTGGACCCGTCTCCCCCCACTTTGGACGCCGGCGTACCCTTATCACAACGGTGGACCCGTCTCCCCCCACTTTGGACGCCGGCGCACCCTTATCACAACGATGGACCCGTCTCCCCCCACTTTGGACGCCGGCGTACCCTTATCACAACGATGGACCCGTCTCCCCCCACTTTGGACGCCGGCGTACCCTTATCACAACGGTGGACCCGTCTCCCCCCACTTTGGACGCCGGCGTACCCTTATCACAACGGTGGACCCGTCTCCCCCCACTTTGGACGCCGGCGTACCCTTATCACAACGGTGGACCCGTCTCCCCCCACTTTGGACGCCGGCGTACCCTTATCACAACGGTGGACCCGTCTCCCCCCACTTTGGACGCCGGCGTACCCTTATCACAACGGTGGACCCGTCTCCCCCCACTTTGGACGCCGGCGTACCCTTATCACAACGGTGGACCCGTCTCCCCCCACTTTGGACGCCGGCGTACCCTTATCACAACGGTGGACCCGTCTCCCCCCACTTTGGACGCCGGCGTACCCTTATCACAACGGTGGACCCGTCTACCCCCACTTTAGACGACGGCGTACCCTTATCACAACGGTGGACCCGTCTCTCCCCACTTTGGACGCCGGCGTACCCTTATCACAACGATGGACCCGTCTCCCCCTCAATTTGGACGCCGGCGTACCCTTATCACAACGGTGGACCCGTCTCCCCCCACTTTGGACGCCGGCGTACCCTTGCGGAGGGTGAACCGATCTGGACCAAATTTTGCAAGCAGGTCCCTCATGGGCCGGCGGAGGTTATAGACTACTTTCTGCTGGGGATTATCGATTAGCGTATTGATTATATCGATTTTATTGATTTTTCCCAATTTTTGCACAGGGACTGGCAAGAACAGGCCTACTGGGGTTATTCAATACGCTGAACACGAATGTGACAACCATTTTGGGATAGATTCTCGATTTATTGATTTTATCGATTTTTCTCCACTTTTACTCAGGGGGCGGTGAGGAGATGTCTGCTAGGATTCTTCAATATGCTTAATACGAATACGGCTACCATTTTCCACGGGGTATCGATTTTTATTTAATGATTTTTCTTCTCTTTACCCGCTTCGCGAAATAGACAGTTAAGCTTACTGAGTCAATCAGACACACCAAACACCTGAGTGAATGTGGCAACTGTTTTAAATGAAATCGTCATCACAATAACTTCAGCGAATTTTTGCTTAAAGGCAGCGTCCGGGGAAATTCTCGTGGTTGGGATCTCTCCACCACTTGTTAGAGGGTTGCTCGTACTTCACTATTCAGAAGTTAGAACTGGAAAACTCAACCCCGTTTTTCTAAAAAATGAGGGCTCAGTAACCCCGTGAGGGCTCAGTTTGGGCTACGAGTGAGCAAATGACGATGCATTGAAGCTAGCCGAAAGGTTTGTAACCTGGAGTGTCGTAGTGAACTTCTTCTGCGTCCTCTTCGAGCAGCTGGTTTATTTCCCTTGCGTTAGTGTTGTTTCCGTGCGTTAGTGTTGTTTTGTTTCATTCTCATGTGAAATTTCGATTCTTATCAGTCATTTTGTGCTCGTGTCACGATGCTAGTGCTCGCTTTGTACCGTAACGACGTTTTTGTAGTCTTTCGTTTGAAAAAGCAGTCATAGAGCACATCATTTGGGATTCCAGAACTTTTTCAAATTGCTCTGTAGTATGATGCGGATGGCAAATTGACGCTATCGCTCGAATCGGTCATAGGAAAAAATAAGGTATGCCTGCTGTATGAGTTGACTACTCTTTTTTGAAGGCAGCACCCACGGTAATTTTCCTGTCGCAGATTTTGATGTATCCCTAAGTTTAGCACCGTACTGAAGACGAATGCAGTGATCAGTTGTGTCTAATTCTGCAAAAAAGCCGGTTTTTAGGTCAATCAGTTTAGCTCGTTTGCAAAGGATGGCCGAGTTGCCCGCGTTTTAGTGAGAGTGGGAATGAAACTTATTTTTCACATAGAAAGAGAGTGACTGTAAACGTAAACAGCCCTTCATTTAATGCTGCAACTCGTACTATTAGTACTCTTGAACGCACCTAATCTCCCAACATATTGAAAATTCTCATGCCTGCGACGATGCAACTTTCGTACAATTGTTGGCACCATTGATAAGTGTCCAAAACGATTGAAATCTCGGACACGAAAATTTCTGTGCGTGCCGCGTTTAAAGAACTGTGAAGGAAGGTTAGATAGTAGGGAGTGATTTCTCATGATTCACTGCTGAATGCAACTCTACCGTTGTCCAAGGTAGATAGGGAAAACGTGCATAGGTGTTTAATATCGGAATGAAAGTTAGTCACAGCAATGGGTTGCTAGGTTTTTTTCCAAATAATTGTACGCTCCAAGGTTTTAAAACTGTGCAGCCATCTTCATCTTTTTATCGTTTAGGAGTACTACTCAACTGTAGTGGCATGGCGGCCTTCGACGTCAAAAATGCAAACACGGAAGGGTTGCGGCATCGAAATCCACGAGTACATCGGCACGACATCCTGCCACAGGCACGACAAAGTTGGAATGGAAAGGTAGTTTTGATCATAATCCTTTTTTGTTTTTCTTGTCCGCTTCTGATTTGGTTTAAACTCTATTGTGGCCTAAAATGTAGTTCTTGGTTCCACTGTGGAACTTGCTATTCATTTTATTAAAAACTATTGTCATCTGTTGTCGTCGTTATTCCTGATTCCCGTGCCCTCATTATGGACGAGCTGGTAATTAGATAAAGTTAGGTAGGCTGGCGTGATTTCGTCGCTCACCTCTTAACTGCTTGGATCGTTATTAGGCTCTTGCTAGGTATAAAAAGAAGCTTCTCTGTTGTTTCTTTCAAATCCCATGAGTGGATCTGCACCACATCTGATCTGATCTTAGGCGGTTAGGCGTTAAAACCGAGTTATTAGATGAAAACTCATTATTTTCGCGGTAACTAAGACATTTCTGTCAGGCAGTCGATTGGGCAAGAATCTTCGTATTATTTGAAAGGACCCTAAAGGCCGCATTTCAATGCGTAATGCGTGGTCGCTGTTTCAATTAACTTCTTTTGTTTTCAGTACGTCCGACTTCAGCGGCTGAAAATAGTGCGGTGACTATGTTGTCGCTAAGAGATGACATGAAAAAGCCGTGTGGTAAGTGGGAGTTGATAGCGTTCTTGTTATTGACGACTTCAAAGTATTTATGGAGGTAAAGTTCCCATCATAGCTGGGATTGCTTGTTTTTCAGCTGTGTTGATGATTTATAGATCATCAACCATATATTTCTCATAACTTTTAGGTCCAAAGATCAACTGTATGTTTAGCCTATAGTTATTTTCCACCAGCATTTGTGCTTAGGTATCTAATCACTCAACTTGGAGTGACAATTGCGCAGTCGGGGTCGACCCTTAGAGCGGCACCCCTTTGAATCGTTATATCCATTGGCACTTTAGCCACAGCAGTCCCATATCGGGTCAGCCCCGCCCATTTATGTG
The DNA here is from genome assembly GCA_000688135.1 of Ancylostoma ceylanicum. Taxonomy (NCBI): domain Eukaryota; kingdom Metazoa; phylum Nematoda; class Chromadorea; order Rhabditida; family Ancylostomatidae; genus Ancylostoma; species Ancylostoma ceylanicum. The sequence goes on along the minus strand of JARK01001355.1, from coordinate 1,287,057 downwards.
TGCATAAAAGGGGCTCCCGAGTGTATATTGTACTCGTCTA
>JARK01001355.1:1252636-1283699 GCA_000688135.1 Ancylostoma ceylanicum | reverse complement strand
CCAAATTGGTGCATCGGCCAGTGATCCTTCCTTGTGTCCCTCGTGCGCGTCCTTCTGCAAGGAACCCGAGGACCGAGGCAAAGTCCCGCGTGGCAGCACACCACCACCACCGTCTTAGAAACTCTCTTGCGAGTCCTTTTTCAAGGAACCAGAGAGCGGAAAAGGCTTTGTGTGGTTCAGCCACTGTTCAGAAAGTCTCATTCCTTTGCGTGTCCTTCCGGGGAACCAAGGAAAACCCAAGAGACTTGAGCTAGTTGAACAGTGGGCTGTACAACCAGACGAGTAACCAAAAACTCGTCTTGGTTTAAACTCGAGTATTATGTCTTGATCAGTAAACGATGAGCGCTTCTTTGTTAGTTTTTTATTCAGTGAGCTTTCGGCGCTGAGCGCCTTCGTCAGACCTTAATACAATAAACCACAATACTTACAAGTGTAACAGTTATTTACATGCGAGACAAACCGATCTCAGCGGGAGAAGGATGAGAAGTGAGAATACAATACACATTGTGACAAACAATCTGGACAATGATAAGTATCATAAACAACTACATCACCCAGGCCAGTAGAGCGGTCGTGGTCAAGCAATAAGTGATAGTGCCTCAGCCAGCTCATCCCTACTGTTAATCTCCGGATGGTGCCGCTTTATTTCTCGGGCCTCCATGATCTTCCTTTCGACAGGGTGCTCGAGATAGCGATGCAACACTGTGACTTCTAGTAATGGAAGGGACTCTCGAGTGTGCATCTAAAATCATATAAACTCGAGTAGTTCAGCCAGAAGAACTCTCGAGTCTTACAACAACACAGCGTTACGCAACGCTTGTTGTTTTCAAAAGGTTCGGCACTTCAATTGCCAACCTTTCAAAGCCACAAAATTTTGGAAACTCCCGAGCGTCCTTTTTTAAGGAACCGGAGGGTGGAAGAAATTTTGCCAGGCTCATCCAACTGTCAGAGAGTCTCTTTCGAGACTTGAGCAAGAAGACAGTTGGATAACAAGTCGAGTAAATCAAAACTCGACTTGCTCATAACTCGAGCAGGTAATCAAGACCTCTCGAGTTTTGAAAAAACAGCACAGCGCCCAAGCTTGCTGTTTAGTGGGCAGAGGTCCGGCACTCGAAACGCCAGCCTCTGTTCTAGAACCGTCTTTGCACACAGCAAAGCTCGGTTACTGGTGAGGTCTCAGACACCTCCACCAGAGGGAAAACAGCCAAGCGTCCACAACTCGCTTGCTGTTAATCTAGCTGAGGTTGGGCACATCAATTGCCAGCCTCACTAGTTAGCACCCGTCTTTGCACACAGCAAAGCACGGTTCCTGGTAGGGTCCACGTCACCTTATCCAGAGAAACGCAACACAGCGTTCGGGCCTACTAGGCACGCTTGTTGCTCATTTAGCACAGTTCGCGCTCAATCAATAGCCGAACTTGCTAGTCAACCAGAGTGTCTGCACTGAGCAGACACATTAACTGGTCGTGGTCCAAGCATCATTGGTACCAACTGAAAGTTAATACCGCATCGAAGCCAAACAGGCCAGCGTATCAGCCGAACATCTGAGACCAGCTTCACAGCTGCTTCAATAAAGGTTGCGAAAGCAGTTCGCCAACCTCACTCTACCTACAGAAAGCGACCAAGCTCTCTGTAGTAATCAGCGAATACTCAGCAGAAGCCAACAGAGCAAGAATGGCCGAACTGCAAGTATTCAAGGCGAAGATAAACAACGCCTGCACACTCATAAAGGCGATCGAGGCCGACATCAAAAGACTCGATGAACCATTCGCCTTCCCCGAAGGAAGGTCCGAGTGTGAACATTTTGTGAGGACAAAGATAGGAGAAATGGCACACCTCCTAAACACCTTACAAAACGCAACGAAAATGCAAGAAGCACAGATCAGTGCAGCATTGAACCATATTGCCGGACGACATGAGCAAAAAGAAAGGGAAAAGTTGATGACAGAGTTGAACAAACATCTGGAGGTCGAGTCACATCAACTAGAGCTCACCGCAGCACAGTGGCAAAACAAGATACAGTTCAGACAACACGAACTGAGAGAGCAATCTAATGTTTTGCATTGTACTATCCCGAGCATCTCTAACCAATCAGTCAGCGGTTCAGATGGAACAGCAACCAGCATTCCTGAGAGAGATGAAAGGCAACTCAGGATAAGAAAGCCAGCGCTGGAGATCCCATCATTCTCTGGCAACTTCAGAGAGTTCAACACCTTTTGGACAGTGTTTGAATCTCTCATCCACAACGACGAGGAACTGTCAAACATCGACAAGTTCTTGTTTCTAAAGCAAGCTCTCAAAGGAAGAGCGGCCGTCGCTATCAGCTGTATCCCAGTGGTTGGAGAAAGGTATCATGCTGCTGTCAACATCCAGAAGAAGCAATTCGATCGTTCTGCGAACATGGCAGACATCATAATAAATGAAATCGAACGCCTTCAGAGAGCGTCGGAAAATCCTCGGAGCTGCCGTGAAACGTTCGAGGCAATCAACGCAAGGATCATCCATCTAGAGCAGACAGGAATGACGATGAACGCAGATCGAATATGGCGCCGCCTGATCCTCTCCAAATTTCCTAAAGTCATCTGTACCATGGTGATCCAGAAAGAGTCGCAGTCGGATCACTCATTCGATGTCACCGAAATCATGAGCACGATCGATGCGATCATCTCTCTTCGGGAGACCACAGCTCTCACGACAGAGACCCTATTCGTGAAGGACAACAACCGGACCAACCTTCCAAGACCAACTGTCAATAAATCGAAATGGGATGAAGGAATGAACATGCCAAGAAGGAAAAAAGGGATGTGCTTGTGTGGACAACCGCATTCGCCACACAGCTGCCCAAAATTCACAACTCCACAGGCACGTCGCGTCGAAGTCCGCAAACAGAGAGCATGCTGGAGGTGTTTCGCAAGAAGTCACCAGTCCAAAGATTGCACTGCCATGGGACTGTGCCCGAGATGCAACGAAGGACACCACTCATCGCTCTGTCTGTCCGATACGAGAAGGCAGGACACAGGATATATCGCCCTTCCCCGACAACAAAGAAGAAACATGCAACTGCCACCAGCGGCTCGTTCCCAGCAGCCACCAGTGGACCGCAGTCACCACCACCAACATGACAATAGAAGCGTCCAAATCATGCATAATTCGCAGAACGGACGTCATGTACTCACAATGGACAGGACCGCAATGGTCAGCGATCAGTGCGTTCTACAAACGGCCACGGCGATGATATTCAATGAAGCTGAGTGGGACTACCAACCCATTACTTTACTTCTCGACACTGGAGCTCAAAAAAGCTTCATCAAAACTGGAATCAGCGAGGATCTCAAGCTCAGGATCCTCGGATCCACATCATTCACCACATCTGGTATGGGTGAAATACAAGAAGCCTTCAACTCCAACGAAGTGCAAATCACGTTGAAGGGCCTCCATAGCCCTGAGAAACTGGAGAATCTGTCAGTGCAAACGAAACAAAAACTGACTACACCGTTGACTACGGCAGAGCTATCAGAAGCGGATCTAAACTTCATATCAAGCTCTAGCATCACCGTTGCTCAGCAATCACTTGGAAAAACAACTGTTTCGCCGGACTTGCTTATTGGGCAAGACCTTCTCAGCACCATCATAGACCACAATCGTCCAGTGCTGACGCTTCCCTCAGGACTCATCTTAACTCCCACCGTCCTCGGATACACCATCTCGGGAACCAGCCTCACAACGAAGAAAGTTACCGCTGTTGAAGCTCATGGGAACGCACTGGATGTATCAGCTACTCTGGTCATATCGAAGGATGACCGCAAACGAGATATCAGTATCGCACACATGTCGGGATCTGCTCGCCTGCAGACGGAGAATAATGGAGATGAATCCATTATGGAAGTTTCGAAGGACTACAAAGGAGGCCCAGACTACTGCACGGCCTCACAACTACTAATAGACCATGGATCGCGGTTTGCTCTGTTGCAAGTCGAAAAACCTGCGGAAAGGTTCAGAACCATCTGGAATTCTGATTACCTGGAATTTCAAGACCAACGTCGATTGGATGAAGGATACAGAGATTCAACAAGGAGTAAAAAGGAAGTAACACCGAAAGCAAAGAAGATTCTCGAAAAGAAGCCTCCCAAAAAGAAGAAGGAAAGCAGCACCAAATGCGTATGGAGCACGCTTACGATCACACCAGCTTCATCGGATGCAGCAACTCGAATGTGCGACCAGTTACCAGTACTACAACAACGTCACGGAATGCGGAACCGGTGGCTCTACAGGCACTGGCTGTTCACGGAGAAGTCACATCTGAGTGACTCCCGACCAGCAAGTAAACGTCGTCTGTCAACATGTACAACTACCCGGACATTGGACACATCATCAGCGTCGCGCTATCGTCATGGAAGATGATGGCCGTAGCGGTGCTGGCACTCGTGGTGCTAGTGGGCCTGACAGCCCTTTGCATCCCGAGAATCATCGGGAATTTGTTGTTTTGAGTTGTTAATAATGCTTTCTAGTCATGTGTCTGAAAATATGGTAATAGTATTTGCAAGAAGTTTATGTGTGAAAGTGTGATGTGTGTGCATTGCCTAGGTCTACTGTCAAATGTTGTAATTTTTATACGTTTTCATGATTCTCCATCAACGTGTAAGCAACATTGTTCCATATTATTTGCATTTTCTCATTGGGTTGTATCATTGTCATCCTGACAATTTTTTTTCCTCGTCGCCCGGAGTGTTGATGATTTATAGATCATCAACCATATATTTCTCATAACTTTTAGGTCCAAAGATCAACTGTATGTTTAGCCTATAGTTATTTTCCACCAGCATTTGTGCTTAGGTATCTAATCACTCAACTTGGAGTGACAATTGCGCAGTCGGGGTCGACCCTTAGAGCGGCACCCCTTTGAATCGTTATATCCATTGGCACTTTAGCCACAGCAGTCCCATATCGGGTCAGCCCCGCCCATTTACGTGTGCATAAAAGGGGCTCCCGAGTGTATATTGTACTCGTCTATCTACTGTGTGCAGGGCGAATAAATCTGTGCCCAAATCTCGTCCACCCCACAATCACCTGGTCGTACCCAAAAGCTGCTCACGGAGGCATTTTGAAGCTATTAACAGCGGGTTCGACACATCAGTGTGTGTGCAGTTTCTCTGCAAGTAAGTCATCATAGTTTGTGTTCGTTTCACAGTTATGATGTGCTGTGTCTTTATTATCACACTCGCACCTCAGCTCCAAGTCGACGATTTCCGTTGGCGCTGCCTTTTGGAGTTTTAGAAATTCTATTCAAAATTAGTCATAAGATTTAATTTAATTAATCAAAATGTTTCTCCGTCTGCTACAGTAGTGTGCAGTCCATGGTGAAAGGTAAAATTCTTCTCTGTAGACATTTTGGACCTTAGAATCGATTGGACAAGTTTATTTCAGTTATGGTAATTTACTGGAACAGTTGACATATTCAACTAGCTCAAGTTAACCCACTGACGACCGCGCCCTTTTTGACACTCTTCCACATCTGCCCAAGTACTGACTTTTTTCCGTTTCGGAAATGTTATGGAAATTCCAATATAGATTTTTATCATCATATTGACTTGAAAGTCTTACTGCGTTACCATCTAAGAAAACCGCTAAGGTCTTTGACGTTTAATGGTCCCTCAAACTGAACCATGCGAAACTAACCCATTGACGACCGCGCGGCTCACCGGTGAGCCGCGCGGTCGTCAATGGGTTAATATTCCTGTTGTATGGCTTGAAAGGAACAGAAAACAAACTTTCAACTATATCAAGATATGACTTTATATCTAAAGCTAATTAATTTCATTTCAAGTCAATGATTTATGTTTTATTGCCTTACATATTCCTAATTTATTCGTTAAATCCTTGCTCTCAGGTGAGCACTAAAGACCAGAGCGATTGAAAAAATACCGCCGTGTATCTGTAACTGGAAAAAACCCCATAGGCAAACAATTACCAGATGTGCGTTTTTCATTACATTTTTCCTACTACTGCTTGCAGACCCTAAAGCTTTATTCTGCTGCATCTTTTTCATTGTTCGCTTATTTCCAATCTCTATATATAGCAATGCATTTTCTTAACACCTTTCAATATTTTGCATTTTTTCCAAAGTTCTGTGCTCAGAAAAGTTTTGATGTTCCGATAAGGAGAGGTGTGACAGCCAGGGGTGGTAGTAATTTGGTCGAGACCTCGAGGTAATTGTGAGGTAACCGTCGAAGGTTACCTCGAGGTCACCTCACGGTCACATTTCCCAAAATCTACATGCAGAATTTGATCCGGGTCGGTTCATCCTCTGTGATTTCTATTTGAGACATATACACAAACATACAAACTTCCACTTTTACATATACAGATGATGACTCATCCGCTATGATCCTTTCTGTATCTTTCTGCTGAACCCTCCCTACCCTACTGACGAGCCTCGGGGAGGGTTCGTCGTGTTTTGAAATTACAACTATCTGCGTCTAGGGTTCAGAGGCGAAACGCTGATTCGGTGTGGTGCGAAGGTTAGTTTGATCCTGTTCCCATCCACAGTATTTGTGCTGCTTCTTAGTAGTTTTTTCGTACTATATTCATTGAGCTATGAGAATCAGTAGGGTTCAATGTCAAGTTGTTAAATTCAATGCTCTAGGGTGCAGGCTGCCTTACGGAGCATGTTTTGCGGCGACGACTCTCCTGCGAACCGTCTCTTGGTAGAAAATGGTAGCTTACTACTGTTCTTCTCTTCGATTTTACTAATACTATTTCCAACGCAAATATGTGCTGTATGTACATGTGCTGTATGTTGCTGTATGTACATGTCGTATTTACATGTGAAATATATTGCCGTTGACGTTTGAATGCATTATGGGTTGCATCCTGCTGTGCAATAAATATCAGTATTGCAATTTTATTTAGATCACGCAGGGTTCTGATGTCTAAGAGCATTAAAATACGCAAACGTTAAACCAAAACCAATGTAGGAGTTTTTGTCGATCGTTTTTTGTATTATTGCTTAACATTATGAAGTTCTAGTGGTCTTTTCTCTCGTCGCGATTCTTTTTCTTTCAATGAAATAAATTTTTGATCTATTTTCTTTTCAGTATTTCACTGTGAGACGAAGCACGGGTAAGTTTGCAACTTAATCTCATATGGTTCGGTTTTCCTGCTTGACTATGTGCTGCGCATCAAAAATTTTGCCTGATTGCTGTGAATTTCGCCAAAAAATACAGATTGAAAGTGGCGCCTTTCCAGGCCTGCAGAAGCGATGCAAGAAGCTCGCATTGTAGCCATAGTTTTCCTCTGTTTTCCCCAGGTTCGAACAGGCAAATGGGCGGCACGCCACGCGTGCATGTGGTTACGATTTGTGATATTACACAATGCTTTTATACATTGTTTTGCTGTAGTGAACAGTTGTATTCAAATGACTGTTTCGCTGTTCTCAAGCAGCAAAAAGATAGACGATGATTGTAGTAATATGTGAGGTAAGGCTCATCCGAAAAGATGCGGCGGATGAGGCCGGCGGACCTCACAGGCAGTGCGACTGCGGCGCGGCCGGCTTGGTAACATAGGCCGAGACTATCGGCTGATGCGCTTGAGTTTAGCTTTAAGGTAAGTTTTTCACACCTTTTCTCTGTTTTTTAGAGGTGTTAATGTCTGCGTATTATGTTGGAGGACGGGCGTTCACCCAAGGCCGTTTTGGCCATGCTTTTTACCATTGCGTGTTTTTTCATCTGCAGTTTTTTGAGCCATTCTTTGTTCCACTTGCTCTCCGTTATGTTGCTTGAGCCGGGTTACCTCTACTTTATATGGGACATGCAGCAACAATAGAGCCGAGGTAGAGCTATGAAACTTGAAAAGAGATACTAAAAAAACACGCAATGTTAAAAAGCATGGCCAAAACGGCCTCGCTTGATTACCCGTCCTCCACCATGATATACATACATTAACACCTTGAAAACGACAAAGAAAAGGTGTGAAAAACTTACCCTAAAGCTAAACTCAAGCGCATCAGCCGATAGTCGTGGGAGCATGTTGCTAAATAAGCCGCATCGCAGGCGCGCTGCTTCTGAACTCCGCCGGTCTCATCCGCCGCCACATTTCGGTTACCTCACATACCACTACAATCATGGTGTATCTCTCTGCTGCTTGAGAGGAGCAAAGAACTGATGTCAATACAACAGTTCAATACGGTAAAACAAAGCATAAAAACATTATATAATCACAAACCGTAACACTTTTCTAGCACTTTATCGATGTCAAATTAGAGGCAGACTATCCTTCGTGGGAAAAGGCCAGCAACAACGATTTTCTACACACCGTCCTACCAGAAACTGACACGCACTTGTGGTAACCATGCGATAACCGATACATTGAAAGATCGGCGAAGGCGGAGCTAGGGAAATGCCTCACCAAACGCGCGAAAACAACGCCCAAAAGGAGAACCAAGCGAAAATTTGACAAAAAAATGGCTTTACAACACAGCTGAGAAGGCGCCACTTTCAAAAGGTACTTGTTAGCGAAATCCACACAAACCATATACTGGGAAAATTTTCGATGCGCACCACGCAGTCATACAAAAACACCGGTCCATATGGGATGAAGACAAACTTACCAGTGTTTTCGTCTCACAGTGAAAACCTGTAAAGAAAACAGATTCAAAATTCGTTTCATTGAAAAAAATTAGAATAGCGACGAGAGAAGAGCCTGCTAGAATTTCATAATGTTAAGCAAGCAATACGTGTAGCCAACGCAAGGAAAGCACTGACAAAAATTGCTACATTGGTTTAGCATTAGCTGCTAAAGTCGAGTTGCAGTTTCAATTCAGCACTAGTTCAGCACTAGCAAATTGGTAATGCAAATCAACGCGAGCGACAGCGCCTGAAGTAACTTTACAATGCGAGAGATACGACACTCATGTAGAATCCTGAATACTAATGTTGCCTGAAGATATTATGGACTGCGGTATTGATTTGAAATTTGTGCGTACGACACACCAATGTATGGCGGGGCAACTCGTACGCGGCTTCAACTCCCCGTAATCAGAACCTAGAATTATCCGGGTTTCGCGTAGTTTTTTCCAACTTTCGACATCAGATCGGTGTTAAGCGGCACCAGAAACCTCTAGATGCGTCGGAATCTCGCTAGCGAAAACTTCCCCGAACGCTGCCTTTAAGAGTCGGTGGAAAAGGGTGACTTGAGATCCTGTTTTGATCCCCAAAATTGTTGGAATTTGTGATGAGTTCATCTGCAATAGCAATGCTTCTCATCAGTACAAGATAGCCAGGATAGTGAAAAGCCCGAGCGGAGCCGGGTATGCCGTCTAGTAAATACTAACAAAGAAGCACTCATCAATTGCTGGTCAGGACATGACACCGAATGAGGCTTGGCAACAGCACCATACTACAGCAACACAAACCATTGTTACTGACAATGTTTCAGCGAAATACACCGTACTGTTTCGATTATCGCTGAGAAGAAAAGAAAAGAAAAAGATTTTGAGAAGAAAAGGTAACGTTTGCACAAAGCATTAAAAGATTTAATCAATAGACTTTGCTGAGATAATGGGGCAAAGCAAGCTAGAAAAAAAGAAACATTCTTCAAATTGCCGCAAGGTGATTCTTGAGGAATTCTTTAGAAGCTCACCGTTACAATAGCACAACAATCAACATTTCATTGCTGGCAAGTGGAAACAAGTGATCGCTGTTACATTTTCTTTTCCTAGACTACGACATACATATTTCGAATAGCATCAACCAAAGAAATGCATGAGAATGCTACTGCACCGAACGTAAGGATATCCATAATGGGTGTATCCTGAGACACAGCATTGGATGGGTTAACGATTAAAATATACAACATATCAAATACGAAGCGCACTTGTGACAAAACTCAGAAACCGGTAACCGCCGATGGCAAGCAGCTCAACAATATCAGAGGAAAAAGAGAGTAGCATCTGACGTGGAGTTACCATCATTTTTGATGAAATGTCCGAAGCTCCTGCTCATCACCAGCACAAACGCTGTGAGCAACACGATCACACAGAACATCTTGCTGAGATTCACGAGTGTGTTGTTGTTGTAGAAGTCCTTCTGCGGTTTCGAAGCTTCCGAATCGAAGGCCGACGACCCAAAGGCTAACCTGCGTGTTGAGGATTGCTGGTAGGCGGGCATCTGGGAAAGGTGATGTGAATTTCATGAAATGGGAGAAAACCCAGTTATTTGAGGTTTTATAGTCGAGTTTACTCTCACAGTACGAAATGTTTGAGTGGATTCAGTTGAGAGACATTCAAACAAAGATAGTGTTATTGACGTTTTGTGAGAAGCATGTCAAACGGAACAGCTAGGGAATGTCCAAGCGCAAATCTCATCCTCTCTATAAGATTCAGTTTTGTTTACAAATTTAGGCCCGAACCAGGGACAGATTTCTGAGCTGCTTCTACTTGTGCTAATCTATTAGGTCGTCAAGTATGAAATGTCTGATTTTTTGAGAGGTCAGTTTGACAGCTGGTATCTCCGGGGTTTCTTCAGGTCCATTCTCATCCTTCTTTCCATTATTAAGGTACATTCTCCCTCTCTCAAAATCACCTATTTGATTTTTGATCACCTTCAAAATTTTTGTCTGAGAGGAACTTTTGTGAAACTATTCAAAGACCAAAAATCGTATCACTTCGGAATATGGGTTCCATCGCGGAGCCTGCAATGCAAGAACAACTCGAAATACCCAAGAAATGTTTGGAAAGGGAGTGGCTAATAAAGGAACGGGAAACCTATGTTTTGAGAAATTTCCTCCCATTGATATAATCCTACAAAGTGAGCGTTGTGATGAACCTGGATTACGATGAGCTGGAAGCTGTGGCTGAGCGGATAGGAGTCAAACTATCATGACTTATAATAACGCGCTTAGTCTGTATGTAAGCGTGTGTGTGTGAGTGTATATGTGTTTGTGAGCGTTAGGAAATTCCCTGATTGGTCAGCGGTAGTGATTGCATACCGTATTCTCCTGATATCGATCACTTCTGAGAATGGGTACGGGTATGGTGTGGTGCAGTCGATTCGAGTAGTCGGGAAGGGAAGAAGAGGTACGGGCAATAGGTGCGCCGGCATCCAAGAGTGGGTAGGCGCAACGAGACGGATCCGTCGCTGTGAAAAGGGCGCGCCGGCGTCCAAAGTGGGGGAGTCGGGCCCGTCATTGTGATAAGGGTATGCCGGCGTCCAAAGTGGGGGTGAGCCGGGTCCGCCACTGTGATAAGGGTACACCGGCGCCCAAAGTGGGGGAGCCGGGTCCGCCACTGTGATAAGGATGCGCCGGCGCCCAAAGTGGGTGGAGCCGGATCCACCGCTGTGATAAGGGTACGCCGGCGCCGAAAGAGGGGTGGGAGGTGAGGCGGGGAGACGGGTCCACTGCCGTGGCAAGCATGCGTCGGCGTCCAAAAGTGGGTAAACGCCTGCGAACGGATCGACAGATAGAGAAGAGGTGCGCCGGTGCAAAGTAGCGGGAAAATGCTCTTAATCAGGTCGATGTTTGTTTCAATTGTCCTCTGGCCCCTAATTACAGTGATAGAGTACCAATCACCCTGCCTCAGCAGTGACTATGATGCCACTCATACCATACCACTCCACTCACATCACGTTCCCTCCTGCGTGTTCTACCCTCATTTGTTTCTGAGCACACCGCACCGCCCTCTTTTATATGTTCGAACTGATTGTTGTCAATGGATCAGCCAAAACAAACAAAATGATAAACCATTTCCCGTGTTCATTCCAGGTTAAATCGGTTACATATAGCTTCAATTACTCAGGCACTTTTAGAGGACCGCCCGAGCCCCCCTTATTATATTTGAGGACCGCCCGAGACCCCTTTTTATCTAAGCGGACTAGCCGCGGACCCATCCTTATCTGGACGGACCAGCCGCGCACCCCTTATTATCCTAACGAACCAGCCGCGCATCCATCCTTATCCCAGCGGACGAGCCGAGCTACCTAAATTGTGGGCGGAGCAGCTGTGATAAGCAATATCATCCCACGAAGACTTCACTGGTGCCATTATATGCAGCAAGGTTTGGCGTTCGTAAGCCTATATTATTCAGGTGTTCAAGGCAATACGACAAGGTGAAGTGGCTCGTTGAACGAATTTTTCACAGTTTGATCCCCAAAAATTGGTGTCATTTTTTGACCATTTTTTTGCAAAAACGCGCTGCGCACAGAAGGGGAGCGAGGAAGGGAATCCTCCTGCCATTCATTGCACTGGCCCAACCTTGCTCTACTTGACCACAACTTCTCCCAAGTATTAGTCCACTTCTTGGTAAAGAAAATCTTCCACTTTCAACATGATGTTGGAAATGCCCTTCGCCAACTTATCGCCTCCTGCTTCGCAGGCTTCCAAGCTATTGGCGCAACCATGCTACCACCTAGATGGCAAGGCTGTGCCGGTAGCATAGGGACATATTTGGATTGCTCGTACCTCATCTTGTTGGAGAAACATTACTCGAAACTGTCTCATTCAAAATCAGACATTTCATACTTGACGACCTAATAATAATCAGGAAAGGAGAACAGAAGGGAAGTTGGCACAAAGAGGCATCAAGAAGTTCTGGAAGCACCTACTGACGAGAACGTCAGTACTGATGTACAACTAGGACTTCAGCACTGTTATTTTCTATCACAGGTCTATATCAAGAACTCATGGCTTGTAGCCGAGTCCCATGTTTTTTTGGGGAATGTGCGTAGTGAATGAGCAATTAGGAATGTCATTGATCATTACGAACCATCCATTACTCGGAGCACCAAAATCCCAAGGGATGACCAGAAAGAAGTGAGCAAAACAAGTGTATCAAGGTGAGCGCTCGCTTTAGACAATCGCTGAGAGCTGGGAGTTCTATGGAGGGCGGAGCTGAAGCTTTTTTGGTAGCTCGTTTTGTTTCGAAATCTTTCGCTTAAGTGTCTGAAGCAGATGATGTCCATCTTCCAAGAGGAAGGATATATAGTCAAATGTTCATCAATGAGACTTATCGACAAGGCATGAGGTAACAAGTGAACCTGTCACTTGTAGAAAGCTTAGTTAGATTAGGGTTCCCTCCCGGAAGCTCTGCAAAGTTGCGTTGTTTTGAAGGGTAATTTTCCAGTGAAATTTATATGTCATGTTTCGAATAAAAATAAAGCCTTATCATTATGCGGGTAACAGGTGGTGCTGGGTAACATTGCAGGTAACCCCTTGGTATTGAGTATACTGGCAGCGATGTTCTTTCTGCTTATTCCACACTTCTGTGGAGCACGATGCATCTCTATAGCCTCTTCAGAAAACAGTGACGTCTAATGCGCTTCTGAGTGGAGAGCGTAGATCATCTTTGGAGAAGTCATGCACTCGTCGTCTTGTTAGCGGTGAGGATTTTTAGCCACATCGCATCTTAAAATAGCCCAGGAAATGATGTATGACTACGTGGAACGCGTGAGCTTGCGCAGCGCGATAGTCACTTTTTTGTGAATGGAGCAAAGCAGGACTCGAATAAGTCCTAATGCGACTTACTTTTACGCCTTCAGAAGTATAAACGAGGCCATTTAAACCACGTGTGGGTGTGCCCCTCCGTACCGCTACTGGCACACTTGACCGTTTACGCTAGCAACACAACCGCTGTGGAAATCACAACAGTAGCCTTAAGATGGTAAGACATGTCCAGAACATCACAGAATGCTTCTATATTGTCCTTGGGGTTAAGGTATCCCCTTGGGGTTAAGTTTCAAAAATATCACAACAATGCGTCCTCATTTTTCCAATTTATTACTAAAATCATGTAGCAGATTGCATTAGGAGCTACCCACAGAGCATTTTAGGGAACTTTCCAACATGCCAGCCATGGAGCCGCATGCACCACTGAGATTTCTCAGGGGTAACGTAGAAAAAAGAAGATCCAGGGCAACCTAGGGGTCGCATGCATCATTGATGACTATCTATGGTAAGCGTTTTTACACCACACAAATTCACTCATCACGACCGGCAACACCTTAACCCTGAGTAACCTCAATGATGTATCCAAGCCCAGGGTAATGTGTAAGCACTACGAGAATTCACCTATTGCCAACCGAGGCGTCAATGCATTTACCCTGGGCATCCCAATGATGTATTCAGGACATGCGTCCATTTCGCCCTATCAGCGATCTCCAACCTTTAACCGGTTATTCCCAACAGGTAACTGTGCATGCCAAATTACTCACCCTAGTAAGTAGTGCCAACCATTATTGGTGTAAGCCGAGCTCAGGGGTGACTACCTGCCGAGGTTGAACATATGCTTCAACAACAAAGAAGACGATGACTTTGATTGTGCTTTCATCAATTAGTGAACAATGAGAAGCCCAACATTGGATTTTTAAGTGTGTAACACTTGACAAATCCAGCAATTCTCCTTTCTAAATGGAAACAAACCTACCAAATGGAAATGAATTTCTCACGGAGTTGATCAGTGAGAAAGTTATATTATCGCGCTTCAGCGCAATAATGCGATAAGAAGATTTGTCACGAATAAGGAAACATTAGCTGTTAACCGATCATGGAAATTGCAGATGCGATTTTCCTCGGAACAGTGATTCATATTCTCAGAAAGAATAAACGAATGCGGGTGTCGTAACACGCAATATGTAGAACAAGAAGTTCAACTCACGTTAGGAATACTGACTCCAGCCTTGTCGCCGGTTTCGAGGCTGTGCTCTGTCGACGGCAGAGAGAGGCGGCGGTCAAAGCGTTTTGTCACAATGCCAAATACCTAACATAGAATAGGTTTTATGCAAGGACATCAATGTAACAAAAGTTGTTGGCATGCACGTGAGGAGATTTTCCGGAAAGTACTAACACTTTATTCAACAAATGCAAACTACTATACCTTAGCCGCCATAGTTATCAGAATACCAACGCGACTCCCGGAAGTGGATGGATTGCACTCGTAGTCGCATGGCATCACTTTGCTCATCGTCTGGAAGGCTCTTGTTTAGAAATGGCTGGGATAATTGTCATGACGCTGGAAATCTGCGAGTAAAGCAAAAAGACAAGAATTGCAGAGAAGCAGGTACTAATGGAATGGGCAAAAAGGTGCTTTGGCTCGTCTCCACATTTTGGAACTTCTTCTGCTGCCAGAGAACGAACATGCTGGCTTTCAGAATGGGGAAGAGCCGAAATCCGATTTCAGCAACGTGACTGGAGAGAGGGATGCACTTGGGGAAAGCTTTTAGGCGATACGTGTGGAGGAAGAAAACAGACGTTCAGGGCTGAGAGTTACTGGTGAAACAAATCGGCTAATTCGCTTCCAGGAGAAGCAGGAGGAGGAGTTTCCGGCCCTGGGCACTTAGGAAGCTGCTCAATAATCACGTGGTGTGCGAGTTAGCTCCCTCGTCAAATTGTGGTCTGCGAGACATGTTCGTCGAAGCATCAAACATCAGTATAACACGAACATCTGAGTTAGTAAAATTTTCACTCAAGAGGTGCAATTGCTCATTAATCTATCGGATTTCTAATTCCTAACAAGAAAGCACAGGAAAAGGAGGACTTCTCCAGAAAATTAGTATACCCATGGGTCCCTTGCCTCGACTCGGAGCTGAGGAGCCCGAGGTAAAATATAGACTCAGTACATTACAAATGTGAAACGACCACAAAAAAATGATGGTTTACCTGCAGAGAAACAGGAGTTGGCTTCGCGAACACGACGAGATGTCCCGTTCATTGTAGTGTTCATCGCGCCAGCTAACGCTAATGCGGCGCGTGGATTAACGCAACTGATGTACTAACGGCTTAACGCAACTGATGGAATGCGTATTTTTCAAATCAATTCAATTTACTGAAAATTTACATTTTCAAAGGGGATGTCTATTTTATTTATTTACTTTAATTAATACTTCATACTAATAATATTAATATATTAATACTTAATACTTTGCTTTCTTTCCACTTAAAAAAAAAAACAATTCACAGGTTTCGTGGCGTGACGCGCACATCTTACAACGCAGCCCTCGTCCGCGCTTTTCACACACGGAAAACAGCGCCTTCATTTCCTGCGTTTCTCGCATCCTTCACGCTGCCTATGAGTCCACATTCCCTAAAAACCCGGAAATTCGGGGAAATCCTCAACACAAGGAGGAAATGTGGGAAAAGCTTCTCCAACACGCTGGAAAAACTTTTCCCACGTTTGCACAACTTGTAAATGTCTTATATAGTGCAACTCTCAGACCAAAATAGTCACTTCAAAACGCGCATTTACTCGAGTAACTAAATTCAACCCGCCCCCCACCATGCTCCTAATGCTCTCTGATCGCATGCGGTAGGTGATAATGGCATTGATCGTGATGATATGGCATCGATCAGTGATCCGTGCCGCAACACGGTCCCCATCTTCCAAGATTGACCCAAATGGGCTTGTCTTGGCACTATAGAGCATAATAATTTTCAGGGATTTAGACCATCTAGATGTTTTTATCTCTATTATTGGCGCAACAAAAGCTGCGAAATTGTAATTTTGTCCTTAGAAAATCGATGTCGTTTTTGACAGATTGTTCCTTCAGAGTCCCCTTGGTCTTTCGGGAGGAGGAAGTCAGTGTGTTGATCGAATAAGGTATTGAACATATTCGATATTCGAATATTCGATTTTGAATAAATAGACATATTGGAAATATTTAGAAAAAAGAGCTACACGTTTAGGTAAAGGATAAAGGATAAAGTGGTCGGCGTTGATCAATCCCATCATGTGGGATGCGCCACGCATTCGACTTCATCTGAGCATCGTAGAGGCGTTGAATGCGTATGTGCCCTATACAGTGACTTGCGGGGGGCATACGATGAACCAATTCAGTGCTTCATCCTCCCAGACTCCTCTGGTACCAATTTACCGACCCCGGGGGGTGGATGGCTTGATTGGCCACGGGCGCGATCGAACCATCGACCGTATGCGTGCGCAGCGCGCCTCTTACAA
Source organism: Ancylostoma ceylanicum (assembly GCA_000688135.1). Classification (NCBI taxonomy): domain Eukaryota; kingdom Metazoa; phylum Nematoda; class Chromadorea; order Rhabditida; family Ancylostomatidae; genus Ancylostoma; species Ancylostoma ceylanicum. The sequence continues at coordinate 1,266,760 of JARK01001355.1, read as the reverse complement.
CTGCGCCACATGCGCCCATCTTTGAGTAAAGAAAAACAAAGGCTGTGAAGCTTTGTGTTTCTGGAGTGCTCGATTTTTTCGGATGGATTTTCGAATTGTTATTCGAATTAATTATTTTATTCGGTTTTTATTCTGTCAGCATTTCAGAGGTAGCCAACTGGTGTGGATTGTTGTCCAACGTAACGAGAGTAGCAGCGGTACCAAGGTTTTGAAGAAGAAAGTTTTGATATCTGCTCAAATGCTCCTCACAAAGCAAATATAACTTAATTATTGATGCAGAACTTTTATCTGGATTTTCTCATCCAGAACGCGATTTACTCGCAGATGTGCCTCTTCCAATTTTTTTTCATTGCTTTGTCTTTTTCGTTTACTTGATTTGTTCCTATGTTCACAATGTTTCGCTTGGCTCAAATGTGAAAAAATATATTGAATAATCATCAGAACTCTTAACTTACTGCGACTAAAGTACTCGCAGTGATTATTATGCACCAAACGTGTGATTGCACTAAAGGGGAATCCTCACATGGCTGGATGTCGGATGCACTTTTTGCTGAGAGTTTCTGGGGACTCGAGAAGTTTGGAATCCCAAATAAGATGGCTAACGAGGAAGCGATTGCATGGCCGGAAATAGAAAAGGACAGCTATTTAGGGGCCTATAGAGAGAAGCGTTATGCGTTGTGTGCAGTCGTACCTTGTATGCAACATATGCACTGTATATTATACTTGCAACCGAATCGAATAAATATCCGATCATTCGAATAAATCATTCGAATCGAATCATTCGGAAATTCGAATATTCGAAATTTCGCTTTTTCAAATATATTCGATACTCGAATATTCGGAAAAACCAATTTTCGAATAGATTCGATTATTCGAATATTCGAAGTCCCCGTTACTCGAATGAAATCATTTGAATATTCGGAATTCTAGTCACATGAAATGGTTCAGAGACGTGTGCTTCGTTAGCTAGCTCAGTTTTGAACTTTGCGCCCGAGTGAAGATGCCTGTATGCACACGAGCGGTCCTACGGCGATTTCTTTTGAGGCTAGCAACGCCGCCATGTCTTTTAGTCATCTACTACAGAGAGAGATGTCATCCTGTTATCGATTGCTGCAGTTGTTATGAATTGATTCGTAATCCCCTTAATGCAACAGTCTGTGCACTCATGTGTGCGCAATGACTGCACGCGGGAAGAGCTGCAGTTCGAACGTACGTTACGTCAAAAAGCCGGACTTTTGAACCAACATCAGGGGAAGCTCCTTCATATAGTGTGGGATCTTAGCATCCTCAAGTTGAAGATCCCCCGCGAGTTACCTGCCCGGTCATCTGGCATTAGATCTCAAGGTACCAAATCAGAACCCGCAAACATCTCTAACCTCTCTTACTGCTACAGACCAGGCGAAAAGAAACCTAAGCCTGAAGGAACGCTAGGAATTAGCCTCAGGCACCGCGCAGAATACTCTGTACGGTGCCCTAACTTCTGCGCATTCTAAAAGCATTAACCAATTTTTTTCTTGCAGTACGGTGCTGTCGTGAAGCCTCATTTGATGTTATGTGTTGATCAGCGAACGATGAGAGCTTCGGTGTTAGTATTTATTCAGTGAGCTTTCGGCGCTTAGCGCCTTCCTCAGACCTTAATACAATAAACTACAATACTCCTACACATAACAGTCATTTACATGCGAAACGAACCGATCACTATGGTGAGAGGGCGAAAAATAGTAGTACAGTACATATCGCGACAAACAATCTCGACAATGATAAGTACAGTAAACAACTATGACACCCAGACTAGTGGAGCGGTCGTAGTCAAGCGATGAGTCTTAGAGCCTCAGCCAGTTCATCCCTACTATTAATCTCTGGATTGTGCCGCTTTATTTCTCGAGCTTCCATGATCTTTCTCTCGAGTGGTTGCTCAAGGTGACGGTGCAACACTGTGATTTTGAACAATGGGGGAGATTCTCGTGTGTGCACCGCTGTGCGGTGTTTTGAGAAGCTATTATTAGGGTATGACTGGGGTGAGGTGAACGCTCGACGATGTTCATCTAGTCTTTCCTTCAATGGTCTTCCTGTCTCTCCTATATATCGCTGGCCGCATTTATCGCAAGTGATCATATACACAGTTCCACGTAAGTGGCAGATCTTTTGATCACTGCAATAATGACAGTCCTCGGCGTCGCATCCACTTTCATATATCCGAGATGACGTCAGGATTTCTCTGAGAGTGGGAGGAGGTCGAAATATCAATCGCACTGGAAGTCCGGATCTTTTCACGACAATGTTGACTTGTTTCGAAGTGCATTCATTGAGATACGGCAGTACTAGTGCAATCCCATCAGGAGCCGAAAAAGGTCTCCATGTGTTCGTACTCCCATTGTTGTATCCATTCTCAGAGAGAATCCGCTGGATTGCTTCTTCACTTTCTTTGTCGTTCTCTGCAATTCGCTCGCTGGTTCTTTTCAAATTTCGAACTACATTCACCTTCATGTAGGTTGGGTGAGCACTTCGTGAATGTAGCATGATATTCTTCGATGATTGCTTTCTGTACCAGCGAATCTCTGATCTTCCATTGCAAAACCGCACTCGAGTATTCAAAAACGGTAGGAATCCGTCTTTTTCAGGTTCTTCCATCGTGAACTTTATGTTCACATCTTTCGAGTTCAATTCTGTTAGCGTTGAGATCAGAGTAGAACGTGATGAACCAATCGCGAATACGTCATCGATGTATCTCTTGTAGAATAATATTCCTTTTGTAAGCGACGCTTTCTCAATATGATCGAGAAATACAATAGCCAGCAAAGGGGCAATGCGAATCCCCATTGCAAGGCCTCGTTTCTGTGCGTAGAAGATGTTATTGAAGCGGAACGTGTTACAAGCCAGCGTAGCTTCCAAGAGGATCTCAATGTCACTGGTAGAGAAGCCCCACATGCTCACTTCATTGCTGTGGTTGTTGAGCAGTTCGAGCAGAGACTTCACAGCTGAGCTGTTGTCGATATTTGTGTACAATGACACTGCATCGAAGCTTACATAGCACGACGACTCGGGAACCCGACACTTTTGGATGGCACTCACGAACTCTTGAGAGTTAACAATGTGGGCTCCAACATAGTGTAGAAGTGGCGAAAGAAGCTTTACCAGGAGCCAGCTTATTCTGTCCGAGGGTCCTCCGCAGGAAGAGATAATAGGACGCGTTTTTATGTTGGACATTCGAATGTTTATGAGGTCAACGTCCTGTTCGAGCTTGTGCGTCTTTATCAATGAGTAGTACGTTGGAACCTCTGGATTCTTCGTACAGAAACGCGCGACCGTTTTTGTATCCCATCGCTTTCGGAGAACATGTTTCACTGCCGTTTCAAGCACCTGGTGTTTTAGATGGAAAATACGGTAGGAACTTGTTTCGTAGATGCTTTCATCAGCCAGTGCTGAAATCGTCAAAGCCTTATCAAGATCCTGGGGCATGATAACGAAACCACCGTCTTTGTCACCAACAGTCACTCGAAAGTTTTGTCGCATAGCCTTCAGCTTCCTCAGTCCTCTGAGCTCCTGCGAAGTGAGATTTGATGCGAACAATGATTTTGAAGCGTTTCTGTATATCCGCATGATATCGACTTCGAGGGTAGCAATTGAAGGTTCCAGAGAAGGTATTGGTTTTGGAACGCAAATGCGAGATTTGGGGAAAGGAAGAGAAGTGAGAAGTGTTGGTATTCTATCTAGAACTGTTGGGCCTTGATGGATACGCCATCTGAGCTGGTGTGCAAATCTGTGTATTCCGCACAAAACCGAATCGTAGGTTTCTTCCTTCGCTGGAATAGCAACAGAGAATGAAGGTCCAAGGTTCAGCAACGCTTTCATGTCATCATCCACCATATTCGATCCCAGTACCGTGCAGCGTTGTGGTGGCACTGCTCTTGGGTTTATGAAAGATGGACTAGTGCTCTGCGTGGTGAGGACCTTAGCTAGTTTCCTTCGAAGGCGATCTCGTTCTCTTTTTCGAAGCACAGAGCACACTGCGGTGTTCCGATCGAGGAAAGCTTTCCAGACAGATGGCTCTAGGCTCTGCTCGAGGTGTGTTCGCGTCTTGATAATCCCGTTGATACAAGTACCACGTCGGTGTTTTTGAGCAGCTATGCTTGCATTGAGTAACGCCAGCTTCAGGCGCGCAACTCCTATTCTTACTCCATCATTGTTTTGGTGAGGAACGTTCAACAGCAGATTTTCAATAAATACAGGAAAGATATGATGTGAACGGCAACGTTTTAGGAAAGCCATAGACTCATTACAAACAACTGCTACTTGATGGAATGCAGCATATTGTAACATGACAGCAAAATTAGCCCTACTGATCTTATGATCAGTAGGGCTAATTTTGCTGTCATGTTACAATATGCTGCATTCCATCAAGTAACAGTTGTTTGTAATGAGTCTATGGCTTTCCTAAAACGTTGCCGTTCACATCATATCTTTCCTGTATTTATTGAAAATCTGCTGTTGAACGTTCCTCACCAAAACAATGATGGAGTAAGAATAGGAGTTGCGCGCCTGAAGCTGGCGTTACTCAATGCAAGCATAGCTGCTCAAAAACACCGACGTGGTACTTGTATCAACGGGATTATCAAGACGCGAACACACCTCGAGCAGAGCCTAGAGCCATCTGTCTGGAAAGCTTTCCTCGATCGGAACACTGCAGTGTGCTCTGTGCTTCGAAAAAGAGAACGAGATCGCCTTCGAAGGAAACTAGCTAAGGTCCTCACCACGCAGAGCACTAGTCCATCTTTCATAAACCCAAGAGCAGTGCCACCACAACGCTGCACGGTACTGGGATCGAATATGGTGGATGATGACATGAAAGCGTTGCTGAACCTTGGACCTTCATTCTCTGTTGCTATTCCAGCGAAGGAAGAAACCTACGATTCGGTTTTGTGCGGAATACACAGATTTGCACACCAGCTCAGATGGCGTATCCATCAAGGCCCAACAGTTCTAGATAGAATACCAACACTTCTCACTTCTCTTCCTTTCCCCAAATCTCGCATTTGCGTTCCAAAACCAATACCTTCACTGGAACCTTCAATTGCTACCCTCGAAGTCGATATCATGCGGATATACAGAAACGCTTCAAAATCATTGTTCGCATCAAATCTCACTTCGCAGGAGCTCAGAGGACTGAGGAAGCTGAAGGCTATGCGACAAAACTTTCGAGTGACTGTTGGTGACAAAGACGGTGGTTTCGTTATCATGCCCCAGGATCTTGATAAGGCTTTGACGATTTCAGCACTGGCTGATGAAAGCATCTACGAAACAAGTTCCTACCGTATTTTCCATCTAAAACACCAGGTGCTTGAAACGGCAGTGAAACATGTTCTCCGAAAGCGATGGGATACAAAAACGGTCGCGCGTTTCTGTACGAAGAATCCAGAGGTTCCAACGTACTACTCATTGATAAAGACGCACAAGCTCGAACAGGACGTTGACCTCATAAACATTCGAATGTCCAACATAAAAACGCGTCCTATTATCTCTTCCTGCGGAGGACCCTCGGACAGAATAAGCTGGCTCCTGGTAAAGCTTCTTTCGCCACTTCTACACTATGTTGGAGCCCACATTGTTAACTCTCAAGAGTTCGTGAGTGCCATCCAAAAGTGTCGGGTTCCCGAGTCGTCGTGCTATGTAAGCTTCGATGCAGTGTCATTGTACACAAATATCGACAACAGCTCAGCTGTGAAGTCTCTGCTCGAACTGCTCAACAACCACAGCAATGAAGTGAGCATGTGGGGCTTCTCTACCAGTGACATTGAGATCCTCTTGGAAGCTACGCTGGCTTGTAACACGTTCCGCTTCAATAACATCTTCTACGCACAGAAACGAGGCCTTGCAATGGGGATTCGCATTGCCCCTTTGCTGGCTATTGTATTTCTCGATCACATTGAGAAAGCGTCGCTTACAAAAGGAATATTATTCTACAAGAGATACATCGATGACGTATTCGCGATTGGTTCATCACGTTCTACTCTGATCTCAACGCTAACAGAATTGAACTCGAAAGATGTGAACATAAAGTTCACGATGGAAGAACCTGAAAAAGACGGATTCCTACCGTTTTTGAATACTCGAGTGCGGTTTTGCAATGGAAGATCAGAGATTCGCTGGTACAGAAAGCAATCATCGAAGAATATCATGCTACATTCACGAAGTGCTCACCCAACCTACATGAAGGTGAATGTAGTTCGAAATTTGAAAAGAACCAGCGAGCGAATTGCAGAGAACGACAAAGAAAGTGAAGAAGCAATCCAGCGGATTCTCTCTGAGAATGGATACAACAATGGGAGTACGAACACATGGAGACCTTTTTCGGCTCCTGATGGGATTGCACTAGTACTGCCGTATCTCAATGAATGCACTTCGAAACAAGTCAACATTGTCGTGAAAAGATCCGGACTTCCAGTGCGATTGATATTTCGACCTCCTCCCACTCTCAGAGAAATCCTGACGTCATCTCGGATATATGAAAGTGGATGCGACGCCGAGGACTGTCATTATTGCAGTGATCAAAAGATCTGCCACTTACGTGGAACTGTGTATATGATCACTTGCGATAAATGCGGCCAGCGATATATAGGAGAGACAGGAAGACCATTGAAGGAAAGACTAGATGAACATCGTCGAGCGTTCACCTCACCCCAGTCATACCCTAATAATAGCTTCTCAAAACACCGCACAGCGGTGCACACACGAGAATCTCCCCCATTGTTCAAAATCACAGTGTTGCACCGTCACCTTGAGCAACCACTCGAGAGAAAGATCATGGAAGCTCGAGAAATAAAGCGGCACAATCCAGAGATTAATAGTAGGGATGAACTGGCTGAGGCTCTAAGACTCATCGCTTGACTACGACCGCTCCACTAGTCTGGGTGTCATAGTTGTTTACTGTACTTATCATTGTCGAGATTGTTTGTCGCGATATGTACTGTACTACTATTTTTCGCCCTCTCACCATAGTGATCGGTTCGTTTCGCATGTAAATGACTGTTATGTGTAGGAGTATTGTAGTTTATTGTATTAAGGTCTGAGGAAGGCGCTAAGCGCCGAAAGCTCACTGAATAAATACTAACACCGAAGCTCTCATCGTTCGCTGATCAACACATAACAATTTTTTTCTATTAAACTCTCGCTCTATAACCAAGAAGACTTCTGATCTTAACTTTTTACTTTCTCATGACCCACAGGGAATATTCGTCACAGAGATGTGGTGTAAGCCCCATGCGACCATGAAGCTTACTTTTTCACTGACTTGTTGATCAGCGTTTTCTCGCAGATTCTTTAACGATAATAACTTTGAAGAAGTTCTAGTCTGTGTTCTATAACACTAGAGTTTTGAGTCCATATACAGTCTAATTCTAAGGCCTTCATTCGAATGATTTATTTATTTTTATTTATTTATTTATCCAATACACCGAGAAAAGGTGCACCAAAATACAACGGTTAGCACTTACTCGCAAATAGGTATACAGTAAGCGTACGCTACATGTGTGTGTGGGTAAAAATCAAACCTAGCTGGATAACATTTAAAATATGGGCATTCTTACTCCACCTAATAGCACCAAAGAACGGGAAATTTCATAGAGAAAAAAACAAGACACCCCAGTGTACACAAACCACCATGAGATGACCAAACTAGCGCTACCTTCAGTTGGCAGATGCTGTAGGGAACTAAAAGAGGGTAGCCAGATATACCCGTACCAACCAGCCACGTACCATCCAGCAATTTGCTTTCCGAACATGATGGAACTTCGGCACGCAGGTATACTGACTGACCCCCCTGCGGAACCATCATGTTGGGCAGCCAGCAATCCTCAGATTAACAGCAAGCCATTTGCGGTAGAGGCTAGTGTTAGTTGTAAGTAGGTTGGAAGTATGCGCAAGTAAGGGTGCATAAATTAGTAGAGCAGCTAGTTAGGACCACGTTGATTAGTGCGATTAGTGGATAACCACAAAAAATACATAACCAATCATGCGTGGAATGAAAGAAGACAGCAAGAGATTCATAAAAAAGGAAAACAAATTAGGAAGAAAATTAGAAGACAGAAACATTGTTGTGGAAAGTAGATGATACATGGCTCATGCATTTGGAACAACACCAAACGAAGTAGGACATCGACGACAGACAGAACGCCACGCAGCAACGTTATTTGAGACGCACTGAAATAAAAGGAAAGTAAAACCCAGATTATAGTGATGTAATGATCAAATTATAAACTGTTAGCTCTGAAGATCTGTCGAACTGTAGTTAGAGGCGGACAGATTTATTCGAATGATTATTCGAAAATTCGAATGTTCGAAAGTCCCGCTTTTCGAATATATTCGATTATTCGAATATTCGAGATTTTTCAAAAAATGTGCAAGTATTCTGTACATGTTGCGTGGGATCTAATTTCATGCACGTACAAGCAATAGCCACTCTTTAGGCAGCGTGGCTTTTTGAACAGCAGTCTCCAGAATAAATGACTGCTTTTAGTTATGGCCTCAGTTTCTGTGCCTGTGCCCTATATACATACTTTTCCTGGCTGATCGCTCATAGCAGTGCAGCATCCAGGAGGTTGCCACCGCGATCAAAACGCCCCTTACTATCAAAATCTGTTCAAATAGGTATGTATACTACTACTTTTTGCTACCTGTTACTACAGCTAACTGGAGAGCTTCCTCGAATTTTGTATTCTTATTCATGGAATCGTAATAATCTCCACAACGAAAAATAAGCGATTTCATATATTATCCACTCCACAACTAGTGTGCTGGTACGCTGATGCCATACGACTGTGGTGCTTACGCATGTTGGTAAGGGAGGACGGGAGATTTGTGAAGTGAATGAGACTTCGACCGCGTTGGTGAACCCCTGCTGCTGTACTGTATTCAGCGGAGCAGTATAGAAGAGTACGGTTGTGGCACAGAAACTGAGGCAGTGACCTAAGGATGATCTATGCGGCGGTCCCTCTCTTCGCGGCTAAGCGGCTATATAGGTAAGCATTAGCGCGTATTACTTCTCTGATCTTTTTTTCGTATTTACATTCATGTTGAATTATAACTTGTGGAATGATTGGGCGTTTGGGAGGATATATTACATTTGGTTTTGACTTTCTAGGCTCTGACGAAGGCGACGACGCCGAAACGTTAGCCGAAATAAAGATCTGTAACAATCTTCGCCCACTGCTCAAGTTATTCAAAACGACCTAAGGTTGCCCTACGTTCTGCAGACTGCCGTACAAAATGTCCGCGCTTGGGTAGGCCAAGAAAAAACACGTTTCGCATTTTTTTCACGGCAGAAGCCAGGATATTAACTATGCAGCGAGAATTGTCTGCCTTGTTCGATGTGTACTCCGCAAGAGGTGAGCCAGAGAGGCAAAGCGTTTGCCTTTTTTTCGTTGAGAATAAAAAATATGTAGCAATAAACGTGTAATAAACTAACAACTATGTAACACTTAATATAAACATGTCTGAGTAATGAAAGAGGTAAGTCATCATATTGTATTGGGTTGGTCCAAGAGTCGTGCACCAATATTTGCCTTTAGATTCAGAATCCCTGAACCTTCACTCAAAATTCCTTGGCAATGAAATGTGGTAAAATGTTTTACTACTTCTCAACTATACAAATTGGCAGAACAGGTTTCAACCTTGAACTATGATATGATGTTCTGATCGTCGGGAAAGTGTAAAATTTGGTGCAAGACTTTCGGACCAGCGTATTCATAAAACGGAAACAATGTGGTGGAGTGATCCGCATCCTTCAGGTTTATAAACACACTTAATTGTGAAGATAGGTTTCAGTCAGCCTATCTAAGGCCTCACTCAATCCTATTTACGGGCTTCTCTAATCAGCCGAAGTTTTAAAAAAAGTGCTCATTTGCAACACTACCGGTCACCTTGAGGAATTAATCGCCAGTCATTCCCCCAATCACCCCCACCTCCTGAACTATGAGCTCTGAGAGATCCATTAGATCATGTCTGCGACGCTCCAAACCCGCACCGCAAATTGCTTTCTGCTTACTAACTCCATCACCGCTCAACACAAAGCGTCGGCGGGATACCCCCACGCTTTTTGCCCGCCTCTCTCCTGAACACTATTTGTGAGCGTCTACAGTACGAAAATTGAGTAACAACATGCGAAGCTTTTGCAAAGACCGAGTTTTCGTGCAAATTGCACGTTAGGACTTTTCCAGAGCTTTCAAACCACACAGCAATGAATGCAAATCCTTGTGGATATTGCAGTGCAGCTCATAGCCAAAGCAGCAGCGTCGACTTGCTGCTCTTTAATAGTTGAGGAGCTTGAAGCTCTTTCGAGCCGACAAATTGCAAGGAGCTAAAGAAAAGAATTCGTTTGAGACTCTCAGGGCTCTTCGACGGGCACCTGGGAGCCAGAAGAAAAGCAGGACTGAAGAGAGTGAATGCAATCCACTACATAACAAATAAGGGAGCAGTCACTGCGTGAGTGTTTGTGAAGGGCAACGCATCCTCAATTTTTCTCCGGAACATGCGTTTATGAAGTACGCAAGATTTATTGCAGCACTCATGAAACAACAGCAAATATTTAAGCATGTGGCAATTGACTGAACATCGATAGATTGAAGATTCCCAGAATTGAAGTAAACATTTGCTAAAATGTTCCTGCACATCCGATCATGTTAAATGTTTAAATGTTAGATCATCTCGTTTCATATTCGTTCGCAGCGGTTTTTTTTTCAAGAAGGTGCCCCTAGACTGAGACTAGCGTACGTAACTGAGACTCTACCATCTGTTAGCTCAGAGAGTGCCCATAAGAGGACTTTGTCCTCAATTACGACCATAGTGATATCGACCAAGCGATTGGTTAGTTCGACCTATTTTTCACACCACTAGTTTGACCCTTCCATTTAGATGTTTCACTACTGTTTCCGATCTGCCGACAGGTACGACTGCGATCGTAACCAGACAAAGTCCCCCCATGAGCACTTCCTGAGCTAACAGCTTATACCAGTTGAAGCTGTTGTCGTATTTTTTGAATAGAGAAGTCAGAGAATAGTGAGCAGGTGCGTTTATAGTACAATCCAAGATAGATCTGTTAGAGGTGAGATGATTCTGTGTGAATGTTGCAATTAAAAATTCCGAGATTGCTCGCGCTTTTCTATTACAGCAATGATACTTGCCTTACATCAACTGAGACCGGATTTCTTCGAGAAATCCCACTGCTACATATTGTCATATTGCTTGGATTTATTTTTCACAAACCTGATTAGTATTGGAAGTTTCCCAAAGCAAACTGAGAATCGCAACATCAGCCGTGGGATCCTATGCATCGAGAGCGAAATCTGGGGTGTTGGAAGTACCCTACAACTGGACCATCCAAACGGTTTCAATTTCATTCCTACCTCACCAACGCATACCTTTGTAGCACACCTTTAATCGACAGTCAGAAAAACATACAACAACTGGCCAGAGATTCCTTTCTTTCAATGGAGTGCATATTGCTACCTTGCAGTCTTTGCAAGACTTTTCGAGAAGATGGTCAAAAAGTTATTAGTACATACCTCATCTGGAGGAAAAATCTATAATACCTTGAAACCAAAATGGGTTCCAGAAAGGCAAGTTGATGATAACAGCAATGCTGCTATCATTGAGTAATTGGATGAGATAAGGTAGAACAAAGGTAGAAATGTTGAACTAATCTTTTCAGATTAGGCTAAGGCACTCGACACGATGATCCATCGGCTTTTTATCAAAAAACTAGAGGCGGCTGGAATAACTGCCTGATTGAGCAGTTTATGACTAACGAAACGTTCTCATGGCTCGTTTTCAAGACGCATGTCTGCCCCTATTGGTATCCCACAGAGAGCTGTTCTTTTTCCCTATATTGTCCAACATTTACACTTAAGATAATGTTTTACTGATATAATACTTGCTCGCGGTGTGAAATATTGCGCGTTCGCGAATGATTAAGGAGCGTATCATTCAGTAGATGCTCAAGGTGGCAGAGAACTACTACAGTGAGCTATAGATGCTGTCTCCAACTGACAGCTGTACAAACTACCCTTTCAGAGACAACGACTAATTTTTTGAAAAATGGCAGAGCAGTAAGTTCATGCCCGGCTAGGGAACAATCCAGCCACTGAATTTCGTCTAGGACCAGGTGCTTGTTGTTGAAAGGGAAACTAGCTTCAATGCGAATTGCAATCAGATCGCATTGGGGGCTAGAGCGATGTACAATTCTTCTAGGGCCCTTTTTCACCAGAAAGCCCTCTGTTTCTCTGCAACTCTATAGTATGCACTTAAATACCTCCAATTTTTGAGCGTGGCACCGCAGTGTTCAATCTCTTCAGAGATGAAGAATATTTTAGAGTTAAAGAAGACTCAAAATAGCTTTACGTAAGAACTGACGGCTAGAGTAGTCGGCTTCCGCTGCAACGATATGCCTCGAAGTGCAAAAAAAGATGAGATCTTAGGCCTTCAAACGTCGAGCTGCAGAAAAGGTGGAAATTTCTCATTTTACTGTATACAATTCTGCTCCGGTCAGTCGATCTCATTTCCATCAGAATGCTTGAAATTAGGGCATCTGATATTAAAGTTCCAACCTACAAACTTGTATTTTCCACGACCATGAAAAATATAAAACGACGGTTCTCCGTGTAAAGAGCAAGCCCAGACTATGAAAAACTCAGCAAAAGACATGTCATTCCAACTTAACTCATGTCAGCTTGTTCGAAAGGGTGCTAAATTCGCACTCGAAATCATACCATATGTGCATATTAGGAGACTATCCATCGTAGCAATTAGTCTATCTCGGAATGACCGCGATTTGCTCCAATGCACTTCTTCAATCGCCTTGGAAATTTGTCCACTACTCTGGCGATGACATCCATGGGGAGATCACCCCAGGCTTTCGTCGAATCCTCAATCCAACTGTCGAGTGATACTTCGCACGAGCAATTCACCCAGTTGTGCCTCTATGAGAACCTCCCGCACAGACTCTCTCGAGATTTCAAGGACCTCTGCTATTTTCCTCGGAGAATTTTTTTAGTTCGAGGATTTTTTCTATTCCACGGAAAACGTTTTTCTGCTTACCCGTGTTATCTTTGGTTGTAAGTCTAGCTATTAAGCCTAATCTGTGTTCTGGTAAGAGATGTCTTGAGTTTTATGCTTCCCCATTTGCTGAGGTACCGAAATGTACACGCGAGGATGACAATAGGAATGAGATGATTAAAAAAAGTAATACATAGAGCAGCAGATCTCAGAGGCACCTGGGATACTGCAGCAGTGCAGAGTACAGAGCCAAAACAACACAAGAACAGAAAAGCAGGTAGACATCCCACCTGCTATTTTGTCGTGATCAAGAAACCAATTCTGAAAATGGGACCATGTGCAGTGGAGGCGAACGGGGTGGAGAGAATAATTAATAGTTAGCCAGGTTCTATGGTAGAAAGTTCAAGAAATATTTTGGACATCGCCATACCATGAAAACATGTGGTCATAAGCAAATTTGTGTGAATCACATAAGTCTTCTGGGTTGCTAAATACAAGAGCAGTACATTTGCCTTGCTGCAGTTGTGGTACGTTCTTACAACTACAGCAATTCCAAAATAGATAAATGAGCAAGCAACACGAATAAGCAACACGAGTAGTCGGAAGTGACCTGTCCCGATTATTCCATGTAGAGCTCCCAAGAATATGTATTTGAATTTGTTGGAAAGGTTTCGAAAAAGTTCCAAGACCACTTCATTGAACACGATCTTTTGCGAACCGTAGCGAGAAAATCCTCAAACATCGTCCCTTTTGTCTCATTACCTCTTTAATGGCCCAGCGTTAGCTGCCGAGCATGATTAGGTTATGATTAAAAATAAAAATAAAATAGAGGGTGGGCCAAAAATACGGTAACAACACGTATTTTACTTTTGAAGAGGTGTGTTCTGCCTTTAAGTCAAACTCAACTGGGAAGTTGCTTCGAGGCGTTTTACCAGTACAGTGTTCCAGCGCTTAGGTCCAAGAATGGGGAAACAATATATTTTAGGACCTGCTAGATTTACCGTGGGTATATTCAGTTGCCCAGAATGGAATCAGTTGGGTTAGTGGCAGTGGCGGACGCAGAAAGTGGGCGGGAGGAGG